>CM065922.1:17451319-18051319 GCA_033439105.1 Magallana nippona
CGTGACATTCGTCCTTTTCCGATATCGACGCGAAAGCGCGTCCGCATAATATGATATCACACAACTCGGCAGTATCAACAAAAATAGGTATTGTAAAGACATTGTAAAAACGGGAATCTTTAAATACATAATATTAGAAATAGTATTTTGCAAAATATTCTTTTATCTTATTCCCTTTATCTATAATCTTTGATTTACGTTGTTTTAAAACTGATGTTGATAGCCTACTCTCCATTCGCTTAGTGCGTCATCAAGAGGCATATGACGTCACAGTAGCTGTGGAGCAAAATCGACCTCTCTGTCCTATACAGTATGTACTGTACTGGTAGGCCTTTTTTTTAAAATGATGACGGCGTTGTAAATAATGTCATATGTTAGTAGTGGTACGTTTAGTATTTTAATTGAAAGTAGATTATTTTGACATCATAATGTACAATTTTCTGATTATGTCTAAACGAAATTCTTGACAGCCATAACTGTTCTGCAAGTGATTATATAATATAACTATTATGGACTTCACTGCATGGTTAATATGTGGTTATATGGACCCATGTCAAGTGATATCGACCAAAGACACATAAAGTGATATTGACCTCGCAGGCTTGGTCGATATCACTTTCTGTGTCTTCGGTCGATATCACTTGACATGGGTCCATATAACCACATATCGACCTACAATGAAGTCCATAATTGTATAATATATATCTCACTGGCATGAATGTTAGTGTGAGGGGGTCAATGAAGTTTAAGAGAGCTAACAACATGCCCTAGCTAGCTCTGATCACACTCAACCACTGCTGATCATTGGGATCACAGACTGACTGTGAAGAAGTGAATATGTGAAGTGAATATAATATCACCGCGCCATGAGGACACCCGTATATACATTGTATATATATGAAAGGGGATCTGATCATCATTACAAGTTGAAAATGTTTTCTGCAAACTTGAAAAGTTTACCAACTATGATTGAAAATTAAAGATTTTTGAGACAGAAAAACAGAGGGGACAAAATCATTACCGGTATAAGCCCCCAATTTATGATATACAGAAGCATAATTTTTGTTTTGATGCTCAGTGTCTATTAGGCTTTCTGTTGTTGTTTGTTGTTGTTGTGCAGAATTGTTTCCATGCTGTAGAGCCAACTCATTATAAATATTCCTATGAATTTTTATTTTTGTTTAGCACAGGCCTGTTAAAGGAATTTTTTTTTTAACAATATAACCTAGGTTTAGTGTAGTCTCTGGAGTTTCTTTATCTTATTTTTTTTACTTTGTGTCCCTCTCACTGAACCACTGAATACTTATTAACAAAAAAAGAAAGGATCTAGATCTATCAATATTTAGCTTCTTGTACTGAAATTTTTTTCCTCAGAAAATATTGCATCAACCCACTTTTCCCTTGTACATGTACAGTAAAACATGGTTCCAGTGAATATGCATTTAATGAATTCATGCTAACAATGAAGTCTGTTTCTGAATCATTCCCCTTAGTCTTAAAAGGAGTACTCTTGTAAGGTATTACATAATTGCGTTTAAACAAATCAAAATTGATTGTATCTGCCATTTTGCTATCAGCATGTTTTTCTATATAATGTTTTAGAAAAATAACGGTAAAAAAAGGACAAGACATACATCAAAGAGAAACTCTTTCTTCTTTAAAGATCAGGACTAGGATTTTATTTTTGATATAGAAAAAAGCCAATAAATCACTTCAATCATATTAGATAGATGTTTTACGAAAACTGTTCCTTGAAATTGCTTTGCAACTAACATTAAGACAGTGAACTAAAGGAAACCACTCAATAGTTTTCTGGATAAACAACAGAGTTACGTGCAGATGCAGAAACCATTGCAGTATTGACAAAAAAGGGAGGTAAAGCAAGAATCAAAAAGAGGAGCCACAATGTGTTAATAAATTGCCTAAAAATCTTTCACGGCATGATAGAGCCTTGCCCAAGTTCCTGAACCTTTGACCCAAGTGTATATCAAAACAGTACCTCTATAAAAGTCCTGTTCAGAGTCCCTGCTGCTATATTGGGAAACAAACTGATTTTACTAGGTACCTTATTTATTCATTTTTCTTCAGTCTTGAATTTGATTATCAGTTTCTTGTATATGCTTCATTCATTCTTAATCAAACTTCTTGACTTGAATGATGGCTATGAAGTGTATATTATCAGGATACAGTTTATGTTTCAGTTTTGAAATTAGTTACATGGTCACTGAAAACAAGGAAATAGGTAGTTTTGTTGGGATGTTTTGTATCTGCAGTTATTACAGAACTATCATTTGATTAGAAAATTGGAATGAAATGAAGTAGAAAATAATCCTGATCTGTTATTTTGCTCCATACAACCGCATAACTGGTGTCATAGAGAACTTGATAGACATCCAAGATCTAGTACTTGACACCACAACAAAAGTGCTGTAATTACTTGAAGTACAAGTTCAGGTACTGGTGATACATTCAGTGTCAACATTGCCCTAAGAAAGCAAGGAAAATAAATATACAAGATGCTAGCCGTGGTCCACACTCAACACCCCCCCCCCCCCCTACTCCCCCCCCCCCCCCCCCCTACTCCCCCCCCCCCCCCCCAATTTAAAAAAAAAAGAGCAAAATCCACACATACATACACACTCTTCCTTGTTAATCAGATAGTTGCTACAGTTTTTTCAGTAGACAAACATTCCATATATTACTGGTAGATTACTTTGGTAAATAATGCAGGCCATGGGTGGATCTAGAATCTTTTTTTTTGGGGGGGGGGGGTGTAAGGGAGAATTTTGTTTGCCAGGGGAGGTCCAAGGCCTTTTTGGTAACTTTGATATGCAAATTTAATAAATTTGAATTTTCCAAGGGGTGTCTGGAACCCTTTCCCATCCCAACTCTCCCTCATATAGACCAGCACATGTTGTGTTCTGGTGGACCAACAATTCAATAAGGTGAGAGAAACAACTCCTGGTGATATAGTTTTCATTTTCTCTCCATTCACAGGAACTCTGTAAAGCAATGTTGACCAATGATGGCAAGTTTTTCATCTTTCAGCACTGTGCAGCAGTATGCTTTTGGTTCTGGCCAGTAAACAATGTCTTTTGATCAAAGATTTATCTCACTGCTACTTTAACTAATTTGCAATGGAGAAGAAGGAAGTAAAAGTTATTTTCTTCATAGTATGTGTAGGGGCTTTTCTTTTCATATACTGATAATATGTTTTAAGGATATTGGGAACATAGGAATTCATTAGTCTTTCATTGTTCTCATCTATGTAAACAATGCAGATAAGTAACAGTCCAAGAATTTAGGGTAAAGTTGTGTTATAACAAGTACAGAGGTTGAGTGATTTGAAATTGCCCGGCTATCTTTGAATGAATTATGGTCCATGTACAAAAATGCAGAAGGAAAAATTAGCAACTTTGGTACCAAATAAAAGTGCAGGTAGA
The DNA here is from genome assembly GCA_033439105.1 of Magallana nippona. NCBI lineage: Eukaryota > Metazoa > Mollusca > Bivalvia > Ostreida > Ostreidae > Magallana > Magallana nippona. Next base: position 17,454,763 of record CM065922.1, read on the forward strand.
TTTTTTAATCATGATGGAACAGAAGTACAAATTGATATTCTACTGAATCCTCATGAAGGTGACAATATGTACTAAATAACTAGATGATTTCCACACCACTAGAATGTGATTATGGCTTTAGTTCCCATGCAAATGTCCTTTTCAGGGAAGTGTGTCAGAACAGCATTAGGAGACTGCAATATGGTAATGAAGGACTTAGATGAGCTGAAAAGCAAGAGCATTTGTTACATTGTCTGTGAAATCTATTACAAAATATTGCATTCAGAGAAAACAAAAATGCTCAGTGCAAATCCAGCTCACTGTGCCTTGGGATAATTCTTAAATAGAAAAAACAATTCAAATTGTTGAAATTGGAGATGTTTCTTTTGAATTTAGGAAAGGCTTGCAGATATTTTAAACAGGTATCAAACAGAGGGTGCTTAAACAAGCTATTACATATATATATCTGGTTTAATAATTTTATGAAAAAGTACTGGCATTCACAATTCACTGAAGAAATTTGCTAGCTTTTTATCATTAGGAAGAATTGGTTTTGCTATTGTAAGGGGAAAAACATTTTGATTTTTGTTTCTTTTTCATTATTGATTTATACGTGTGTATGTCTTCTCTTTGCTTATTAACTGTTTATGTATCCAACATGAGTAGTCACAAAATTCTTTTCACAGATGGAAACCATACACCAAAGATTCAGTAACCCATAATTTGTTAGAGGCAAAAGTGTGTCTGAATGTAGGTAGAGGGAGTCCTCTCTAAAATGTATAATCCCCCCCCCCCCCCCCCCCCAAAAAAAATAACTTGAACAAATCAGGTATCATGGTGTCATTTACCTCATTATATATACTGTAAACCAACTTTTAGATTTAAGAAATTTTCGTGAGGTTACGAGAGCCTCATTGTCGCGAATATTTTGAATATTTCTCACCGCGTACCAGTATTTGCCATACAGTTGTAATAAAAAACAGGTGTGGATAACGCTTGGTCGCGAAAATTAGTGCATCTGAGGTAAATTGCGAAAGAAAGTCTTTGCGAAAAAATGTTGGTTTACAGTAATAGTTACCATCGACATTTGTATCATGTATTGTATTATATTACTGCACAGAACTGAAGAGTACCAGTTCTTTAGCACACAAAATAGATATGAATTATAGATCAGAGGTTTCTGGATAATTTTACATGCATTCACTCAAAAGCCTATATTATTGTGCCATTGTTATGTGTATACAATTTTAATGTCGACGATAGTCTTCCCAATAAACACACTGGGGGAAACTGATCTAATGGAAGCCGGTATATTGAGCCCTCGTTAACCTGTGATAAATTCTAGACATTCATTTGGTACATTAACCTCTTGTTTAAGAATTTGTGTGAAGAGTTGTTGGGAATGTTCAAACAACAACAAAAAGAAGAACTATCGTGCTACATGAAGTTGAAGAAAATTATTCATGACATTTCATTGTAAAGTGAATTTTTGAAAGAAAGCATTTTTGATCTACCGGTATCTTGTATCTAAATTGAATTGAATAACATGAAATGGATTGAGCATCTTAATGAGTGTTTTTGTCCTCTATCTCCCTCGTGATAAAAATGAAACGCCATGATATTGTACTTTTGAAGCCTATATGATTAATCAATTCTTGTCACAAGATTTTATTATAAATTCTGTAATAAAACTTATTACTGCATACTTAAAATAGGAAGTTGAAATATCTTATTATACAAATAATAAAACTTTATTACTTAAATAAGTACAAATGTACCGCTATATTATCAGGATGAAGAGAAGTTATAAAAAAAAATATGCAATCTTTTAAAAAAATGTAATTTTTACATCATTAACTTTCAAATGTTTATTTTTGTCATAAACTTAATTATTATCTTTTGATATTGGAGTAATTAATTAAATGTTTGTTGATTACAGTGACCCCCCCCCCCCCCCCCCCCCCCCCCCCCCCCCACTCACACACACACACTTTTGATAGTTTACCTATTTGTACTTTGAAATGTATGTATAAAGGTGGAAGTTTATCTAGCATAATTAGGAGAACATTCAAAATGTGGTTAAATTGGTAAGGTTCTGGAAACATGTGGTTCAATGTTTCTTTAATTACCATGTTACACATTTAGAATTATCTGTTACGAGGGAGTTCACCTTTTTTCAATTTTAACAACTCCAAGGTGTAAAAAGGATTGAAACTTTAGTATCAGATGACTTATATGCTAATTTTATTGATACTGGTTGTAATATTTTTATTGATTTGTATAGAATCTCATGTATTTGATCTGATATATGAGGTGCTTGATTTGTGTGCATATTAAAAGAGAGATAATCAACTTATTTTTTAGGAGAAAGATTGATTAGATTTACAGGTGTGTAAAATTTAAATGTGAAAAAGGTTTGATTATTTACAATTTTATATATATAGTTGTCTTTGGTGAAAAATGCAATTTCGGGGGAAAGTATACTGGTATATACATATATGTATTATACCATACAAAGATTTGAAAATAAAAGATTGAAAATCAATGGAAAAATAGGGGGAAGTTCACTAATCTCTTAAATACCTGGTAGATGCAAATAGATAAAAGTGCAATTACGGTTTAGCACACACAGCTTGATGAATTATTAAAAGTTTAAAAAGAAATTTTTAACATTCTCATAAATAGCTTGTGATAGCTACAAAATCTCCGTTTTGATAAGATACACAGGTACCAGGAGTCTTCAGGTAAAAATGAGCACACCTGTGTGTGTAAAGAAAATCAATGGTGTCTGTTGCAGACATTTTTCTTCATCTATTGTCACTGCGGATAGGCAAGATTTTTAAAAAATCAAGTCATTTGTAGCTGGAACCGGGTGATTTATTAAATGAATTTAGCTGGTATTGATCTGGTTTATGCGCGCAGTGGCTAGCCGGATATGGCTGGCTGTTTGTTCTTGGCATTATATAACGGAATATTGTTTTAGAGGTTACTTATGCTCAGCAGATTATTGGAGAAGTACAATCTCATTAGGGCTCTCTGGAAATTGTAAGATTGAAGTGGAAAACATGGGTGTTTCCTTCTAATATCATCAAAAGTTTGAAAAAATAAAAATTGTTTGTGAAATAAAATTTTTGTTATTAGCATTTTTGAAAAGAAGAAAAAAAAAACCCTTAGAGATTAAACAAACATAAATAGTTTAAAGCAAGTACATATTTGATACCTGCAGAGGTTTAAAGATGGTTGTGTATATACTTGATTTCAATATTTTGTGAATAAGGAATTTTAAAAATGATTTTAATGTGTGAAAAGTTAACACTGAGATATTGACATAATGGATGAACAAACATTACAGGATTTTCATTTGAACTTTTGATCTATTCGGAGCCCAACTGAATAATTGATATTGACGATAAAACCTGGCTTTTTGGGGTTAGTTGATTAGAAATCAATCTAAGTGGCTTGTCAAGTAAATAAAGCCTAGCTATTTCTTGTCTGCGTTTACATCTCATGATGCACGGTATAACTTTTCTACAATGCAAAATTATTGTAAGCACTTGACTTGGGCACATTAATGTGCACTACTTGGGGAATTTTCATTTTTTATTGTAAAATTGAATCTGAATTCACTAAAACTTGGTATATCAGTTAATATATTGTATGCTCTTTTTAAAACAATTTGTGAATGATTATAAATCATTTGTGAATAGATCAAGAAAAGCGGATTATTTGGCCAAGTTTGGGGGAGTGGTGAATGCCAAAAATTTAAAAATAAAATTGACAGTTTCTGTGAATTTATAATGCTAAGAATAGGTCTTCAGCCTCTTTGGTTTAGCAATGTATGAATAGATAATTTTAGAGTGGATTTAAGCTAATGATAGTTTTTCATGATTTGGGTGGGTGAGTATGTGTGTTAAACTTTGTGGTGGAGGAGGGAAGGAGGGATAGATGTTGTGTACAAAGAACATATTCCTTAGTGCATGGATCCTCTATTTCATAACTATTTTGAATTCTCTTTTTAAAAAAAATGTTGTTAAGCGTCTTCGGAGAAAGTGGTGCAAGAGTTTCTAAATTGATTCAAAACACAATTTTTCTGTAACATTCTAGTCGACTCTCTGCTTTAACTCTCCAGGGCAAATCTTCTTTCTCCATCTGTTTCATGTCATGAAAATTACACATAAATAAAAATCTACACAAGTGTCGGAAGATGGGGGGAAAATATTTTCAATCAAACAGTGAATATATATCTATGTGTTTTCAGGCCTTGCAGACAAAGTGGTTTTATGATAAAATGAGTGTATGTCTGTGGATGAAGTGGTAGGTTCTGAAACTCTTTATTATCCAGTGTATTGATTTAGCTGAGCTTTCAACAAGGGACCCTGGTGACTCTACAACTGCAGCTGACTGTCTTGATGTCAATGCTCTCAAACTTAAAGGAGGGGGGGGGGGGGGTATATGGAAAAAAAATTAGCAAGTCCACCTACGGTTCAGAATTATCCATCAGTAAACTGTCCCAAAGGCTGTAAGTGAGCTTTTCATTTTTTATTTTTTTTTTTTGAATTTTTTTGTTTCTGCTGATGTAAATGGGTCTTGGATGACAAATTGTTTGCAATATTTTTGAATGTGATTAAACATATCATGTGTGTTTAGGAGGCAACATCAGTTGTTTATTGATCTGTAATACATATATTATTAGTTTTCAAATTGGGGATTAATGCCAGTCGTCCAATGCAGACATATCCCTCTCGCAGGCTTTTAGCTAATAGTCTCGCCAATGAGATCAATACTATTAAAAATGAGCCAGGCTTTGGATACAGTGATATTTTACATGAGACAAGTGATGGAGTTCAACTCCTCACAATGCTTTGTTCCATAAATCCCATCAGTGATCAATCACTCAGACAAGCCTTTCATTCAATCTGCCTCTTACTCTTTACATTGAAGAGTTTCTGCCTTTTTTTTTTTATTTTGAAGGGACGAGCAGACGGTGTTGTAAGTGAATGAAGATCAAACAACAGTTATGTTTACTGGTGTGAAACCAGTGTAGCTATACAGTAGGAGGCAATTACAGATCATAGGCCTAAGCTTTTTCTTCCTTAATGGATAGTGCATGTACTAGATAAATAAATATTACAGTATTAAAGTTTTATGGCTTGAATTATGTATATATTATTTTTTTTAAAAGAATTTAACAAAAAGGAAATATTAACGATTAAAGATGGGTTGAAAAATGGATCAATATTTACTCAAGTTGCCAGTTACTTGTTGACAACCTTATTTAGAAAATGATTTTCTTGTGAGTTTCTCCCACTTTGATCTGTAAATTTGCTATTCAATGTCTAAGATGACTTGACCAATCAAATTGTAGAAGGAAGGGTATTTTTAATTGATTCAGAGCTGTATATGTTCTTTACTATGGACATCTTTGAAGATAAGGTGTGTATCATAGACTAAATGATGTTTTAAATCAAATCAATGTCCTAATCTATGACTTTTACTAAAAGAGTCTCCAGATTCTGTGACCTTCAGTGTCCAGTTCAAAGGTCATTCATCAATTTCAAAGTCAAATTATCATAACTGATGCTTGATTGGTATTTATTTTAACTCATGGGTACATTCTTGGATACATTGTTGAGCTATCACCTTTCATAATTCTAGGGATGGCATATTTGTACTTCTTTGAAAGAGTAATAGATCAAGTAGCAGTTTACTTTCTACCTTAAATCAGACACTAAAAAACATTGTCATGCAGCTTGCACAACCACATGCCTTATACTTAAGACTGAAACTGAAACATACAGACTTATTTGATATTTTTTTATTTGTGTACTTGTAGTAAAAAGATTGCCTCATAGAAACCAGGAAATAGTGTACAAATGTGCGTGATTGATAGGCATTTAATCTGAGTGGCGATTGTTAGTGTGTGATGTAATAGATAAGTGTACCACTATTTATTCTTTTGTGTAAATAAGATTATATGCTTATATAAAGTCATAATTTATAATTTCAAGGATCTGTGCAAAATCTCATTAGATCCCACAACACTGGCAAGAATACATTTTAATGGCACTTTTCAATTGCCACTGAGATTGCAGATCAGGGAACTTGATATCTTGTTTTGGTTTGCTTGAAAATGTTGGCAAATGTAAATTGGAACTCATTTTGAATTAATTTATGGACTGTGTTAGATCTGGGTCATAGTATAAGACTTTCAATTATTAATTAAAAAAGGGTCTTAGACCCTATTTCAAAGCTTATATATGCCTCTGAGGAAGGATTTGGCATTTTTGTTTTACAAAGAAATCTTTGTTTGTCAAGTCAATTTCTGGCAACTAGAAAAAATAATTAGCAACTACTGCTTCCTTAAATATCCATTACTTGACTTTTCCTTAATTTTGACTTTTAGATTGTTAGCATGGTTGACTCAGTGGGTGCTCCAGCGATATTGGGGAGTCTTGGTGAAGATTGGCAGCGTGGGACTCTTCAGCTGCAAAAAGGTTCAAATAGTCATCAAGAAAGGCCTCTCTGTGGTAAGTTTGTATTGGACTCTTCAGCTACAAGAAGGTTCAAACAGTCACTAAGAAAGGACTTTACGGTTCAGCTTTTTGCTATGCAATGGTTAAGTGGTAGTCTTTCAAGAAACATAAGTCTTTAGTAAAAGTATGTCCATAAAGGTAAATTGTCAATGATGTTTAAATGGGTTTGACTTTAAGGGTAATACAAAGATGACATCAAGTCAACTCTCAGTAGTTTCCCATATGTACTGTACAGTATACAGGGTTTGTTTTTTTGTCCAGTGTTATTTTCACTCAATTGTAGTTAAAAAAAAATTATCCTAGTAATAAATTCACCCAATGACCACGTGATAAAATAGTCTAAGAGACAAAATTTCCTTGTATTTTATCAGTTTTTATTAACAGATGTGAAGAAATTTTTTATCACTATGCAGCAATTTGTTAATGACTGGCCAGCAATGCCAGACAATTGTAATATTTCCTTTGGTATCAGTAGCAAATCTATTTTATGATCATTTTGCAGTGGTAACTTTCTGATTGTGCTCAAGAACTCTAAGGGTAATTGCATATGATCATAAGCTATACATAATGAATATTTATGTTTTGTTTGAGTACAACTGTTGATACCTTGATTGGTATTTAAGACTTGTTTTAGAGCAATGGCAATAATACACATAAAATTTTCGAAATGTCAGTCAATATCATCTGTCAGTTTCAGAATTGGACAAACTCTAAGCACCACACTAGGGAATCAAGACTTATTTTATCAATTTATATGGCTCATAGGTCTGTTATATCTTGATACAGTACAAGTGATGAACACACTCTTTCTCTCTATTTCAGGAGATTGAGAAAGCTTGGCTATCAAGCGTATTTTTTAATCAAGATGTCAAGTAAGTTTAGAAGATCTTTTCCTGATAAATTACTGTGAGTTTTTAAGGTGAAATACACAATGAGAGACATTTAACAAAGTAGCAAATAAAAATAGCTTTTATATAACTCTCATGGTGTATATACTTCTGCTCAAATGTCTATTTCCGGTGAATAAATAATATGAAGAAAATCATGTTGTGAAATATATCATTATTCAATATTTGATAAAATAAAAAAAACAAATTGAAAAAAAAACTTTATGACCTTGAGTCAGATAAAACATGTGACATTTTGAACAAGTGACTTGTTAAGTAATCTCCTCGTGTTCATTATGAAATCAGGAAACCACTGGTGATATGTATTCAGGATATTCGCGTGCAAGCCGATGTCCACCATGAAGATCAAGGATCCACTCCCCGCCCACAAGAGAAGAAATCGGTGCTTGGCAAACTAGCATATTACAGCCAGGTAGTCTCCTCTCTCAGACACAACACAGCATTAATGAAATCCAAATTTATATGACAAGATAATTATGAAATATTAAAAATTATAAAGTAGGATATTGTGTATTCTTCTGGTCATTTTATTTATATATTATTTTTTTGCAAGTATTAATTAATTGCAGAAAAAATGTTTTGTAATTTACTATAAACCAAATTTTATTCGTGTGCGAGAAAGGTTCGCAAGAGCCTCATTGTCGTGAATATTTCTCGCCACAAACCAGTATTTGCCATAAAATTGTATTAAGAAAACAGGTGTGGATAAGGTTTGGTCATGAAAATTAGTCGCTGTGAACCAGTCAATCTCAGGTAAATCGTGAAATAAAGTCGTTGCGAATAATATGGATAATAGTTGGTTTACAGTATGCAAGCTCCAATATGTTATGATTGTGTGAATAAGACACATAAGATAGCAATGCTTATAAAATCTTTTGCCCCATATACCATTTTCTGTTAAAAATTAACAACTTAAAAAAAAATAAATGTAAACTGTTCTTTGAAATTTATGCTTCTTTTGTCATAATGTTTAAAGAATGCTAACTATTTCAGTTTCTAGGGCTGAAAATTTCCAACCTAACAGTGATGTTGCTAAACACAATGATACAGGATTGCCTGGTTCATGTGAAGAGTGACTCTGTCAATCTGGATATCACTGTCATAGAGGGCTGGTAAGTGTGATCAATGTGAAGAGTGACTCTGTCAATCAGGATATCACTGTCATAGAAAGCTGGAAAGTGTGATCAATGTGAACAGTGACTCTGTTAATCTGGATATCACTGTCATAGAGGGCTGGTAAGTGTGATCAATGTGAAGAGTGACTGTCAATCTGGATATCACTGTCATAGAAGGCTGGTAAGTGTGATCAATGTGAAGTGTGAATGTCAATCTGGATATCACTGTCATAGAGGGCTGGTAAGTGTGATCAATGTGAAGACTGTCATAGAAGGCTGGTAAGTGTGATCAATGTGAAGAGTGACTGTCAGTCTGGATATCACTGTCATAGAGGGCTGGTAAGTGTGATCAATGTGAAGAGTGACTGTCAATCTGGATATCACTGTCATAGAAGGCTGGTAAGTGTGATCAATGTGAAGAGTGAATGTCAATCTGGATATCACTGTCATAGAGGGCTGGTAAGTGTGATCAATGTGAAGACTGTCATAGAAGGCTGGTAAGTGTGATCAATGTGAAGAGTGACTGTCAGTCTGGATATCACTGTCATAGAGGGCTGGTAAGTGTGATCAATGTGAAGACTGCCATAGAAGGCTGGTAAGTGTGATCAATGTGAAGAGTGACTCTTTCAATCAGGATATCACTGTCATAGAGGGCTGGTAAGTGTGATCAATGTGAAGAGTGACTCTGTCAATCTGGATATCACTGTCATAGAGGGCTGGTAAGTGTGATCAATGTTAACAGTGACTCTGTCAATCTGGATATCACTGCCATAGAAGGCTGGTAAGTGTGATCAATGTGAAGAGTGACTCTGTCAATCTGGATATCACTGTCATAGAAGGCTGGTAAGTGTGATCAATGTGAAGAGTGACTGTCAATCTGGTTATCACTGTAAAGAGTAATTCTGTCAATCTGGCTATCACTGTTATAGAAGTCTGGTAATTTTTTATCAGTGTGAAGCGTGACTCTGTCAATCTGGATATCTCTGTCATAGAAGGCTGGTAAGTGTGATCAATGTGAAGAGTGACTCTGTCAATCTGGCTATCACTGTCATAGAATGCTGGTAAGTGTGGTCAATGTGAAGAGTGACTCTGTCAATCTGGATATCACTGTCATAGAAGGCTGGTAAGTGTGATCAATGTGAAGAGTGACTCTGTCATGGCTATCACTGTCATAGAAGGCTGGTAAGTTTGATCAATGTGAAGAATGACTCTGTCAATCTGGCTATCACTGTCATAGATGACTGGTAAGTGTGATCAATGTGAACAGTGACTCTGTCCATCAGGATATCACTGCTGGTAAGTGTGATCAATGTGAAGACTGCCATAGAAGGCTGGTAAGTGTGATCAATGTGAAGAGTGACTCTTTCAATCAGGATATCACTGTCATAGAGGGCTGGTAAGTGTGATCAATGTGAACAGTGACTCTGTTAATCTGGATATCACTGTCATAGAGGGCTGGTAAGTGTGATCAATGTGAACAGTGACTCTGTCAATCTGGATATCACTGTCATAGAGGGCTGGTAAGTGTGATCAATGTGAACAGTGACTCTGTCAATCTGGATATCACTGTCATAGAGGGCTGGTAAGTGTGATCAATGTGAAGAGTGACTCTGTCAATCTGGATATCACTGTCATAGAAGGCTGGTAAGTGTGATCAATGTGAAGAGTGACTGTCAATCTGGTTATCATTGTAAAGAGTAATTCTGTCAATCTGGCTATCACTGTTATAGAAGTCTGGTAATTTTTTATCAGTGTGAAGCGTGACTCTGTCAATCTGGATATCTCTGTCATAGAAGGCTGGTAAGTGTGATCAATGTGAAGAGTGACTCTGTCAATCTGGCTATCACTGTCATAGAATGCTGGTAAGTGTGGTCAATGTGAAGAGTGACTCTGTCAATCTGGATATCACTGTCATAGAAGGCTGGTAAGTGTGATCAATGTGAAGAGTGACTCTGTCATGGCTATCACTGTCATAGAAGGCTGGTAAGTTTGATCAATGTGAAGAATGACTCTGTCAATCTGGCTATCACTGTCATAGATGACTGGTAAGTGTGATCAATGTGAACAGTGACTCTGTCCATCAGGATATCACTGTCATAGAAGGCTGGTAAGTGTGGTCAATGTTAAGAGTGACTCTGTCAATCTGGATATCACTGTCAAAGAAGGCTGGTAAGTGTGATCAATGTGAAGAGTGACTCTTTCAATCAGGATATCACTGTCATAGAGGGCTGGTAAGTGTGATCAATGTGAAGACTGCCATAGAAGGCTGGTAAGTGTGATCAATGTGAAGAGTGACTCTTTCAATCAGGATATCACTGTCATAGAAGGCTGGTAAGTGTGATCAATGTGAAGAGTGACTCTGTCATGGCTATCACTGTCATAGAAGGCTGGTAAGTTTGATCAATGTGAAGAATGACTCTGTCAATCTGGCTATCACTGTCATAGATGACTAGTAAGTGTGATCAATGTGAACAGTGACTCTGTCCATCAGGATATCACTGTCATAGAAGGCTGGTAAGTGTGGTCAATGTTAAGAGTGACTCTGTCAATCTGGATATCACTGTCAAAGAAGGCTGGTAAGTGTGATCAATGTGAAGAGTGTCTCTGTCAATCTGGATATCACTGTCATAGAAGGCTGGTAAGCGTGACTCTGTCAATCTGGATATCTCTGTCATAGAAGGCTGGTAAGTGTGATCAATGTGAAGAGTGACTCTGTCAATCTGGCTATCACTGTCATAGAATGCTGGTAAGTGTGGTCAATGTGAAGAGTGACTCTGTCAATCTGGATATCACTGTCATAGAAGGCTGGTAAGTGTGATCAATGTGAAGAGTGACTCTGTCATGGCTATCACTGTCATAGAAGGCTGGTAAGTTTGATCAATGTGAAGAATGACTCTGTCAATCTGGCTATCACTGTCATAGATGACTGGTAAGTGTGATCAATGTGAACAGTGACTCTGTCCATCAGGATATCACTGCTGGTAAGTGTGATCAATGTGAAGACTGCCATAGAAGGCTGGTAAGTGTGATCAATGTGAAGAGTGACTCTTTCAATCAGGATATCACTGTCATAGAGGGCTGGTAAGTGTGATCAATGTGAACAGTGACTCTGTTAATCTGGATATCACTGTCATAGAGGGCTGGTAAGTGTGATCAATGTGAACAGTGACTCTGTCAATCTGGATATCACTGTCATAGAGGGCTGGTAAGTGTGATCAATGTGAACAGTGACTCTGTCAATCTGGATATCACTGTCATAGAGGGCTGGTAAGTGTGATCAATGTGAAGAGTGACTCTGTCAATCTGGATATCACTGTCATAGAAGGCTGGTAAGTGTGATCAATGTGAAGAGTGACTGTCAATCTGGTTATCACTGTAAAGAGTAATTCTGTCAATCTGGCTATCACTGTTATAGAAGTCTGGTAATTTTTTATCAGTGTGAAGCGTGACTCTGTCAATCTGGATATCTCTGTCATAGAAGGCTGGTAAGTGTGATCAATGTGAAGAGTGACTCTGTCAATCTGGCTATCACTGTCATAGAATGCTGGTAAGTGTGGTCAATGTGAAGAGTGACTCTGTCAATCTGGATATCACTGTCATAGAAGGCTGGTAAGTGTGATCAATGTGAAGAGTGACTCTGTCATGGCTATCACTGTCATAGAAGGCTGGTAAGTTTGATCAATGTGAAGAATGACTCTGTCAATCTGGCTATCACTGTCATAGATGACTGGTAAGTGTGATCAATGTGAACAGTGACTCTGTCCATCAGGATATCACTGTCATAGAAGGCTGGTAAGTGTGGTCAATGTTAAGAGTGACTCTGTCAATCTGGATATCACTGTCAAAGAAGGCTGGTAAGTGTGATCAATGTGAAGAGTGACTCTTTCAATCAGGATATCACTGTCATAGAGGGCTGGTAAGTGTGATCAATGTGAAGACTGCCATAGAAGGCTGGTAAGTGTGATCAATGTGAAGAGTGACTCTTTCAATCAGGATATCACTGTCATAGAAGGCTGGTAAGTGTGATCAATGTGAAGAGTGACTCTGTCATGGCTATCACTGTCATAGAAGGCTGGTAAGTTTGATCAATGTGAAGAATGACTCTGTCAATCTGGCTATCACTGTCATAGATGACTAGTAAGTGTGATCAATGTGAACAGTGACTCTGTCCATCAGGATATCACTGTCATAGAAGGCTGGTAAGTGTGGTCAATGTTAAGAGTGACTCTGTCAATCTGGATATCACTGTCAAAGAAGGCTGGTAAGTGTGATCAATGTGAAGAGTGTCTCTGTCAATCTGGATATCACTGTCATAGAAGGCTGGTAAGTGTGATCAATGTGAACAGTGACTCTGTCAATCAGGATATCACTGTCATAGAAGGCTGGTAAGTGTGATCAATGTGAAGAGTGTCTCTGTCAATCTGGATATCACTGTCATAGAAGGCTGGTAAGTGTGATCAATGTGAACAGTGACTCTGTCAATCTGGATATCACTGTCATTGAGGGCTGGTAAGTGTGATCAATGTAAAGAGTAATTCTGTCAATCTGGCTATCACTGTCATAGAAGGCTGGTAATTGTGATCAGTGTGAAGAGTGACTCTGTCAATCTGGATATCACTGTCATAGAAGGCTGGTAAGTGTGATCAATGTGAAGAGTGACTGTCAATCTGGCTATCACTGTAAAGAGTAATTCTGTCAATCTGGCTATCACTGATATAGAAGTCTGGTAATTTTTGATCAGTGTGAAGAGTGACTCTGTCAATCTGGATATCACTGTCATAGAAGGCTGGTAAGTGTGATCAATGTGAAGAGTGACTCTGTCAATCTGGCTATCACTGTCATAGAAGGCTGGTAAGTGTGATCAATGTGAAGAGTGACTCTGTCAATCTGGATATCACTGTCATAGAAGGCTGGTAAGTGTGATCAATGTGAAGAGTGACTCTGTCAATCTGGATATCACTGTCATAGAAGGCTGGTAAGTGTGGTCCACATGAAGAGTGATTCTGTCAATCTTGATTTTGACTGTCAAAGAGGGCTGGTAAATATTTTCCTTATAAGGTGTGATTTTGTCAATTTTGATATAACTGAGTATGTGTTACCTAGGGCGTGGGTCACCTAGAATTACTGGTATATTAATTTTTTTTAATATATATTTGTATGCTTTATAAATAGATAAAGATGTTGAGTCACATTTAAATCTGTTTTTTTTTCAGCTATCAACTGACTTTTGATGTTGACAGTGTGAAATGTCAGGCTTTACGCAGTCCTCAGACGGTATGTGATGTGAACTGATGTTTTCTCATGCTAGAATGTTGACAATGTTAAAGTAATTAAAAAGGATGTAATGTTGATAAAAAAAAAAACCACACAGTAAATTAGAAACCAATAAAGGTGAAAGGGCATAATTTTCATGCTGAAGTAAAAGAAATGGTATTAAATTTTAGCTTTGAGAATTTTGAGTATTTATAATGTTACTATAAGGCGAAGCCGAGATGAATATATAATGGCAGAAGAAAGCAAACCTACAGAAGTTTTCATTTATGTTACCGGTATATTGGTTAATGATACAAATTGACCCAAAATCTTTATTCTGTTAACCAGGGCATGGAATCTTACATGCTCAAAACCATTACTTTCAAAATATACATTAGAGAAAGTAAGATTTACAAAATGTTCTCACCTTTTTCTTTTGTTTTTAGTAACAGGAAGTGAGCTTTCTTGTTATGAGGTTTCTTGGACAGTTTGAATTACAATGTATCACTAGGCACTAAATTAAAAAAACCCATTATTTTAATGAGTAAGATGAATATACCTCAATTAATATCCTAATTGACATATTATCTATGTTCCCCATAGGTTAATATCTGATATTTTTGATTAATTGTGAATAAAAGGTCATAAAAGAGAATCATTGACTGTTGATTTTGTATTTGTGGTTAATATTGGGGTATTTTTTTGGTATTGATTTGACAGACAGAGAACACGGAGCCATGCTTAGCCGAGGTGTCATGGAACTTAATCCATCTCCATGCACTGATAGAAAGTAGATCCAAGATCAAGGTTAGACCAGACTTCCTGTACTAGGACGTCACACATGTAATGCCATCTAATATTGATACCTGTGAAGTCTATAGAGTTTTGGTAAATGAAAAAAATGATAGGAATCATTGGACAGAATTTCACAGTTTATGCAACATGTAATTTGGTACTATCATTGAGAAATATGTAATATGAATATATTTCATTCCTGAGATTTGTAATTTATTTTCAAAAATTGCATTTTGGCATAGTATTTGGTATGGTTGTTGAGAAATATATAATAGAAGTATAATTCTTTCCTGAGATTTGTATGTTTTTTTTTAATTTTAGCATGATGTGTGTTTTCTTACTTTCTTGCTTTATTACAGTCAGCCAGAGTTTTGGTGAAGAAACCTCAGGCAATGATGACGGAAGGTATTACACAAATGGAAGGTTTAGTTTATGCGGGAGTATTTCATATTATAGGCATATGTCCCAAGATTCAAATGCCAGATATTTTGCTGGTAAATACATGTACTATTACTTAAGTGAGTGGACTTTAATTAATAATAAATATTTATTAAATAATTAAGAATTTAAGTTTGGCTAAAATGCCTTATTTGATGGGCTAAACTTTAAATATATAGTATAATATACATGTATCTTGCCTCAATATGACTTGCATGCAGAATATATCAATATCAGCATTTATATTCTGAAAACATCTTTTTTTATAAAGTAATATGTAAAGAGGAAAATTAAATCACAAGGAATGACTTTTGTTTTTAACTACTTACATGTATATACAATGGTAACAGTCTTACATAACTTCGGTTATATTAAGCTTTTTAATAACCTGATTGGCTGTTACTGCCCAAGTTCTGTCATGATATTTCAGGCCTAGGAAAGATAACCCATGTCAATCCACAGTACAAATTGAAGTAATGCAAGCTTTTTTATCACCTTTAGTTCATTAACATTATCACCTTTGATCTACAGCATTTCTTTTATAAAGTGGAAGGATACCTAATATGCTTAGAACCTTAACATTTGAGAAACCTCACATGAAATTTACATAAAATGATGGCTGCCCAGTATCAAGAACTTGTAAATTCATACAGACAGAAACAGATAATGTTTTATCATGGATAGTATTTTTTTGACTTTTTTGTCAAAAGTCAAGGGTCTATGGATGACAATAAAATCTTAACAAATGAAGTGCTCTGATAATCAATTAAAAGGCATATACAGTATATGTGTTTATGTATTTGACAAAAATCAGCTCTTTTGTGTCTTAAATATTGGTCTAAGATTATCTATAGGCTTGGTTGAGAAAATAAATCTCCACAAACCATTTTATCACTGGTAAATTGTGAAAATAATGTTGTAGTGAATGGTTTACAGGATTTTACACAGGATTCTGTTTCTTTGATTCACAGCCTTCCTCACTGGATTACAAGAAGTCCGAAGATCTCGCCTGGTATCAGCCTTAGCTACAGAGGGTATGGTTGTAAATCTGTAGTACAAATCTAAGACCAATGTTTCTGTGCATGTATTTAAGTAACCTGTTTATGATGTGTGTCTCATTGAGCCTTTTTTTCAGAGAGGTCTTTAAATCATCAAAATCCAGGTGCTACCATTCCTTTGGAACAGATGATTCCAAATGTAAGTGCAATGGCTAAAAACTTGATAAAAGACAGAAAATGAATGTTTTTTTTCCCTTTGTTTTAAGTTTTAATTGGAATTTACTGAGGGAATTAATCATTTGAAATTTACATTGTAGTCTTATCACTGTCAGCTCTTAAAAGCTCTTGATTAAGCTTTTAAAATTAAGATATCAAAATACATGTACATGAAGAAATGTATCTGTAGAAACTTTCCTCTTCCTTTCACAAGTACTGTAAATTCCTTTTTTTCTTTAGTATTCTATTCTACGATTCTGCTGTTTTGTATAAAAATTGCTAGAAAATAAATTGCGATCACCAATTTTTTGTTGAAATTTTATATACCCGGTATATGTAGTTCAAAACTGTCTAAAATATTAAAGCGAGATTTTAACATGTGCAAGGGTTGCTTCTTCCGATTTTACACTGATATTAATTCCTCACGTTTAATGAGGAATCTACAGTACTTATTCAATGACAAAAAAATTATAGCTCTCCTGCTTAAATACTTAACATTTATTGTGTGATTGACTATTGTTCATCATATTTACAGGAGGTTGGAATTGACATAACAGATTTAAATACAGTGATAGTTAGAGATAACAAACTAAGGTAAATTATAGGGTTAATTAACTGTTTATTGTTTTCTTTATCTTTTCATTAGAATGAAGTTATTTTTTGAAGTTTTTATTATGAAGAAAGTATCATAATGAAGAGAAAAAAGCCAAATTTGATAAAAAAAAAAAAAAAACAACCCCAAAACGACAAAATTTGGAACTTTTATTTTACAGAACTCTTAGCATAAGTTTGAAAATGTTCCACACAGAGTTTTTTAAAGGAAAAAGCTTACAAGAAGTTAATGGAAGTAGTATGGAAGGAGCAGTTCTGAACATTATTATAGATGGTGAGCTTGATATTAAATAGACAGAGAGAGGAGAGAGATTTTAATTTTATAGCTAATACTTGACTTTACTTTTAATGTAAACAAATATATTTTATTGTACATGTACTTGAATTGTCTGGATTTGTTTCAGATTTCCACACCAAATCTCCACAAGCAAGATTTGCTGATTTGCTTAATTTGAAAATTAAATGCAAGGTATTGTACCTTAACTTGTACATGGATTTGTACCTGTATTACTATTCATAGTACTGCTCAAGCTAAGCCATTTCTTTTTATTCAACATTCCGTTTCTTCAATGTTTCTGTTATTACAGTTGGGAATTGATTCCATAGAGAGTTCCTTGGCTGTACATGGTGGATACTTCCACTATCACCATGATGAAGTGCAATATTGGAGCAGTATTATCTCTCGTTTGTTTGAGGGACAACCCAGCCCACCACTACCTGTCACACCCACCAAGTCTAGTCAACCATCACCCTTCAGGTGCATATTTACTCTATATACAATAAATACATGCATATGTAAGGGTTAATTATTTACTTCATGATGTTTTCTGACTATAATGGTTTAAAATTACATGAATACATTAGATAAATACTTTTTTTTCTATTCTACTTGAAGAAAGAAGATTCACGACTTCCTCCACAGTCGTGAGGTTTCCTGTATTATTCAACTCCATGATGTTTCTTCTGCTGTGTCGTCTGCTATATGTTCCGGTCTCCATGTTGGTGTGCAATCTACCAAGTTCTCTTTTGCAGTCTTTCCAGGGGTGGCAGGTAGTTTTAGCCGGCATATGTTCTCAGATCTTCTGATGTACTTAATGCTATATCATAGACATGTTTGTAACTGTGTCTGATTGATAAAGAGACACTTCTCAGATTGCTCCAAAACAAAATGTTTTGAGATCATATTACCCCCCCCCCACAAAAAAAAATAAAAATAAAATGAAACAAATCAAAATCAAACAAGAAGACAAAACTAAACAATTTCTCCAAGTTTATGAATTTGATGTGTTACAAGATTTTTAGACAATCCCTTCCTGATTACTTTTGAATATTTAATAAAGCTTCTTTTTATAATAAAGGGAACAACCAACCTCAGGACCTCTCCTGTCATTTGGAGGTACAAACAGTCTACTGTCAACCCATGGAGAGTACAGTTGCACCAGACAAGCTGAATAATAAATGCCATTACTGGGATCATCCTATATACACAGATACACTAGTGATTAAGGTTGAATTTTAGTAATAAACAATTAAGCTTTCACAATATTCTAAAGATTAGTTCTATTACTACAATAATTAGCTGTAAAAGCTAGTGCCTGTTGTTGTTCACATTCTTGTAATTCTCTTTGTATTTACAAGAGACAAGTGGAATAATATTTTCATTTAAGTTCAAGCAATATGATTTCCTTCACATGAAATGGGTCTACTGATAAATTTCAGTTAATGAAGTCTGGAAATGATGTAGAAGTAACAATCATTGTGATGAATGGCCAGCTAGAGTGGTCCTCCAATACCATCGGCATTGTACAGAGTTTCTTTAGCTCTCTGCAGCGATCTCGCTCGTACTCAGGGGAGATGATTCTTCAGAGTTCCTCCTCACCTAGTGCTAAAAATACAAGGAAACTGCCCTGGAAACTTCCAGCTGATTTAAACACTACACTCAACTTTGAAGCCACTAACATTAACATGTTTATTACAAATAATTACAAAGGTGAGCTACATTATTTTGTGAAGTAGCTTATCTAATTATAGATAATAAATATTGCGTTTCATAAATTATTGAGGATGTATATTCATGGGTAAGGGGTACCCATGAAATGCATGAAAATTGAGCCACCACAAAATTTAATAATTCAACAGTAATAACTTCATTTCGGTTTGTAGTGGGTTTGATGATGCAAGTGGATACTGTCCTGGTGTGTGCACAGCCCAAACATATAGCGGTGGCCATAGAGGGAGCTCGTGTCATCCCAGTACAGCTCACCGATCAGGTAGGCTTTGTATTGATGTCATAAACACTCAAGCAGGCCATTGCACAATATAAAAAGCATGATACATGTAGGAATAGACCCATTCATCCCATACACAGAACAATCCTTGTGAGATACTTAAGTGAGTGAATTCCATACCACTTGGAGATAGTTTTCTTTATTTGTTAAGATTTTTGTCTGTCTGTCTGTCTGTCTGTCTGTCTCTCTGTCTCTCTGTCTCTCTCTCTCTCTATTAAGCTAGACATTTGAAATAGGTTTCCTTTCTGATGGACTTTTGATCCACTTTTCCCCGCATCATATTTTACAGTTCATGAAGCTCCAGAGTTCCAATTCCTTAACCAAACCTGCAGCCCATATTCAGAAAGTGGCAATCAAATATTCTGGTTCAAATGATGTAAGTATTGATTTGCTATATAGTAAATGTACATTATTTACTAATCATTGAGTAATTATTCACTGGTTTGAGTCTAGTTTGTATTAGTTGTGGACCTTTGCTTCAAGGATCCTAGCTCTCAGTGTTGTTTTGTTTCTGTAGGTATTAGACGTCAGGGTGTCCCACACTCTGTCCTGTCAGTGGGAGCCTTGCCACCATATGTGTATCATTCAGGCCCTAGAGGATACCAAGGAACTTGTGACAAAGCTCAAGGGTAGGTCTTTATATATTTACAAACCATTGTATCAGACTGCAAAGCTCAATTGTTTTATTGTAAATGTGGAAATTTACATATCAGGACTCGGTTTACATGTAGGTAAGATGAAAGGGGTGATTTACACTACACAGAATTTGTGAGAAGTATTGGCATGAATATTTTTCCATAAGCTGACTAGCTCTTATTTCATTTCTTTTATCTTATGTCTAATGAATTTTGCATTTATTTACATTTACAGAATGGAAGAAAGCCAATCCAGTTCAACCAAACTCATCCAACAAATTGAAGACAGAAATCCATATAGCTGTAACAGCAAAAACAAATTTGACACTGAAACTGGCGCAGCAAAGAACGTGAGTGAAGTTTCACTCTACACAGTGGAAGATTTATTTTCTTAAAGCTTTTCTGTGTATAATTACTACTCGATGATTGACATCTAAATGCATGTGAAATATTTGGACTTAATCAAGGTTACTACTGAATCATTAGAATATGTTGGCAGCTCAATTTTCGTTGATTTCATGGGTACCCCTCACCAGCAAATTTATATTTGCAGCAATTTTGAAACACAGTATTCTTCCATAAATCATATATGTAACTCCAAGAATTACTTTCTCCTGAACCCTTAAAAAATCTACAATCTATGAAAATTGGTCCCAACAAAATTTAATGATTCCACTATTTTTTTGATTATCAAAACCAAACCTATTACATAGTATGTCTATAGTACCTGTACACAATATATTTAGTGTAAGACATTCAGAGAATTTGCTCTTCACTTCAGGGTAACACTACAGGCAGAGGGGCTGGTGATCAAGAGATCTGTAACAGAGGTCCTGATGGAGATGAGCTGTCTAGATATTCAGTGTGACAAGCATCAAGTGTTCCACATACAGGTCAGTTGTCTGCTTACAAGAATTTACCAAGCAACTGTAGGTGTAAATTGAATTTTGATTCCAAAATACATATGGTAGATGCCTGCCTTGACACTTTTATATTTTTGCAATCTTGTTTTTGCTATTTCTGAATTGATCATTTGGTATTTGTACAGATGATTTTATTGTCTTTCAGTTTATTCCATAAGATTATTAAAAAGTAGAAATACTACAGAAAAACTTCAGCCATGGTGTATACCCAGTAATGTGGATGAGATATTCAATCAGTACAGTTATTGCTTTTGAAATTGTCTTTGGAAAAAAAAAATGTTCTTTCTCTTGAAGGACATTCTCTTTGCTGCAGTGGATGATTCTAATGTAATGAAGGAAAGGTCTGTTCTGGGAAATCTAAGTCTAAAATCAAACCGCTCTTGGTAAGTGTAAAAATATTATACAGCACCTTGCTCTTGACTTTGGTCTTACTTTACTCTTTATCATTACGTAAAATTTATCCTGTAAGTGTTTTTATTGAGAAGATGTAAAAATATCTTTGTTTTAACATAAATCTTTATAAAATTTCCTTGATTGTCTCTTATTTATATTTCAGGAATATATCATTTGAAAGTGTTGAAATTATTTTCCCTTTCAACTACAACTTTGCTGAATGCTTTGAAGAGGTGAGGATTGTTTTTCATCTGGAATTGATATAATTTGTATACCAGTATATAAAAATTATATCAAAAGAATGCTTTGATTTCAGAATATAAACTATTTCAATTTTTTTCTCAGTTTATTAACCTTTTCAAATGGTGGAAGTTAGTACATAAAGTACAAAGGAAACAGTTTACATTGGAGAGTAAACTGCCCCCAGATCTCAAAATCAAAGCCAAGGTATATTGTTTAGACTTACTGTCAATTTCTTTTTTGTTATTTCTAGAGTTAAAATATGTAGACTTCCCCTCCCCTTGACAAAAAAAATGTTATTGTAATTTCCTACTTCCTTGGACATCTCTTTGCTACATGTTACTCATGTTTGAGATACTGAAGTTCAACTATCTTAGCAACATCTAACAGTAACAGTATAGAATTATCTTGTAATTGTCAAAACTTGTCTAACCTAGGCCTACTCTTAACTGTTTATCCGAGTATTAAATTGCATCATGTTATAAAATAGACCTCAGATGACTTTAAAATAAAGGGTACCCCGACTACCAGCTTGTTATGTACCGTCGTATACAAATTATTAATTATTTTGTAATAGTACTTTGCTCAATTATTTGTTTAGGTTTCTTCAATGTGTATGCCAATTTGCACTAAAATTTGTCTCTTAGAAAGGAAAATATTTGTGTTGTCTCAATTTCCGAACAGCCCTCGGACATATACCTGTATTGTTGTTGTGTGGAAATTTGATTTGCTCTTTTAATGTTACTTTGGATTTTATTGAAAACAAATTTCTACAGTTATTCATAGTGCAACTCAGTGATGACCCATTTGAAGTCAAACTTGGAGATAATTATGACTTACTGAAAGATGAATGTAACGAGGGCATCAAGAGGAAAAAGGTGTTGGATCAAAAGATCCAGGAAACAAGGAGCAGGGTCATCATTCCAGGTGAGATATTACTTCACTGATGCAGTCTACATGTGTGCTATTCTTCATATGTTTAAAATACACAAATTTTGTGAATATTTCTGCATAAATTTACTACTCTAGCAGAAGCTGCATTTTGCATTAATAAAACAAAATACTTGACAGCTGATAAACTACAAGAACTGTACGCTTCCTTGGCAAAGAAAAGCAGCGAGATCTACATCCAGCGCTCACAGAAGCTTTACGAGCAGACGCCAATGAGGAAGAGGCTGTTTACATGGGCAATGGAGGACCTGGAAATCCTAGCCTTTGCTGATCTGTCATTCCATGGAAAAGAAAATGTTGTCAAGCACATGCAGGAAATTGATAAGGACAGGTATTATAAAGCATTTTTTTCATACATGTGTAGAAGAAAATTATACTGGTACTACATATTTGATTCAAATTTATACAAAATTTTTTTGCATGGATTTTTATTTTACAGTAAATTTAAACTTTTCTACGTAGGCTAAAATTTAGATCATGATAGTGTTTGATAAAATACCATACTTGCTATTTTCCTTTTTTTTAATATCTGAATTGTTTTGCCTGTACATGTAACGCTATATAAATGATGTCTTATTTGTTGATATCGACAGTCCCTACCCATCAGAAGGACTGGAGTTTCTGACGTTGTGGTGTCGTATGGTTAATGTGAGTCTCAGTTCCTGGATGATCACCATGAGGGACTACCCCCAGCCCTGGCTGGAGGTCAAGGACATGCATCTGTGGGGGAGGCTAATCGGAGCAGAACAGGAGGGGCTCAAGAGAGGTTTGTTTAGAATTTTCTTATTGATGTGTGGGCTTCAGAATGGGTTTTGTGAAAACAGAAGCTTGTGACAAACTTGCCGTGCCTTCAAAATGCATTTTTGAAAGCAGATATTGTGGCAATATTCACATTATTGTTTTTTTTTGCTTGTGTATATAGCTAAGAGATCATGCAAGGTGTCAGTAGGAGGCCCATGGGGGGAGATGTCTGTGGAAAGAAATCTTCCAGCTCTCAAGTTTTATCATGATTTCAGCTGTGGTAGGTACCAGTACTTGTACATCTACTTATAACTGATATTTTGAAGGTCAAATTGTCTATAACTTTTTTATTTGATTATTGCTACCCTATTTTTCCTTATTACTGTATGTGCACTCTGAAATAACCATTAGAATGAGTCAGACTAATGCAACATTATTGCACTTCATGAATTTGTAAGTCTGACTATATGGAAAAGTAAATTGACAGCAATTCCAAAAGACTGTTATTAAAAGAAGAAGAAAAAAAGAAATTGCTCACTACTTCATTCTAAGAAATAGGCTTTCCTTGACATTTCTTCTAGACATAAAGTCCTGGGTCATGGCTTATGGAGCATGCTGGGAACCAGCAATGGCACAGTTCAACATGTCAATGGATCTAGTCAACAAACCCTCTGTGGACCCTAGTAGACCCATGACATGGTGGGACAAGATCCGCCTACTTCTTCATGGTCGACTGACTATGTCTGTAGAACAGATGAGCTGGCTCTACCATGCTTCATTCGATCCATACAACACCACAGAGTTTATGGACTGGTCCTGGACAGACCTCATCTTGGACTGGACCAATGGTAATACATATAACATAAAACTATGAAAATAAACCAATGGTAATACATATAACATAAAACTATGAAAAACAAACAATGGTAATACATGTAACATGAAACTATGAAAACAAATGAAAGATAGAACTTCAAGGCTTTTCAATTTTCAAACTAGTTTATTGGTTGTATGTGTTTAATGTTCAGAAATATTTTGATACAAGTGAGAAATATTTAAGGAATTTTTGCACATTTCAGCAAGATTTAGGTTGAAGGGAGATTTGGATATTTATGCCAGAACAGCTTCCAAGTATGATGACTGCAAATTATTACATCTTCCTAACCTAAGTTTTGGGTAAGTTTGATAATGGAACAGTACAAGAACTATAAAAGTCTTCTGTCTTTGCAAATAATCAAAATATCAACTAGAATTTCATGTCCAATACATGTGTATACAGGTTTTATTTATTTTTTACTAAATTGTTTCAATGTACAATGTATTTTATATATACATGTGCATGTAAATATGCCTTATTGATTAAACATAAGAAATACATTAATACTTAAAGCATTTTGACCATTAAAGGAAAATGAAATTTGAAAGTTTTTCATTCAGCTGATAACCATGCCTCTTAACATTATATCCAATGTTTTGCAGTGTCAAGTTGGGCTGGATCTGTCTCGGAGATGCTAACGACCATCATTCTGTGATGCCGTGTGCCCCAGACAAAAAACCCGAATACTCACTGGAGGTAAATATATTACATTGTCTTCATGTTAACACAGTGCTTTCATCTCTCATTCATTTGGCTTTGATATGGTGATTGTAAAGTATGATAGGCGTTGATAGAGTATCTTTTTGTTTGACTCTCAATTTTCAATGATTTATGAAGTTCCTGTTGTTGGTTTTTTTTTCAGGAGCATGACTCTTTCAGAGCCTTCAGATCTCAAAACCTGAATCTGGAGATTTCTATGGATACAAAGCCAAAAAGGGTCAATACACTGAATGTTCCAAGCTGTCTTTTTTATGCCAGCACTTTAAAGTTTCTTGATAAAATTGGGGTAACTAAATGTGTTTATTTACACTTTATTTAATTTTGCAGGAATAAAAGATATAAAAGGTGGTACTGTAACTTGTGTGAATTTAAAAGGTTTGTGATGTTTGACTTACTTTCTAGACATGTCTAGCCTCAGTGACAAGACCAATTAAAAGGGGAGGAATTTTCCAGAACACCAAACCCAGAAAAATTCAACTGACTAGGCATTACAAGTGAGTGCATTAGATTTTATAACATGCACACATACACTTTACACTTTTTTTGTAAATTGTACATGTACATTTACAATGATGTTTTATTATAAAGAACAGAATATCTTCTTTTTTATTTTGCAATAGCAGAAATGTGTCTACAGCAATCACATATATTTCCCTTTTATTTCAAATTCTAATGTTACCTTGTTTTAAAATAAAGAATGAACAGTCTCCTCAAAGCTGTATGCATTTACATCTCTTATCAATGCATTGTGTTGCAAAATCGAGTTTTCTCTGTTTCAGAACTATAAAGTTGGATGTGAACCTCCACCGATTCAACATCTGCTACTGGATGTCGTTCTCCAAGCAGCACGGCCAGGAGCTGTTAGCGGACGCGTTTGTCCTCCACTCCTGTAACGACCTGACCCTGGATCCTGTAGAGGATGGCCTGTTCCACCGACCAGCCGCCAACTGGAGCGTAAGGTATCTCGGCTGTGACCTGACCGCGGCCAAAGTGTGGCTACAGAGTGCCAGACAGACTGCTGATGAGGTACTGATCAAGGATACTTTTTACAGAGAAATATTTAGCAAAACCCGTACAGTAAAAAGTTAACGCAGGGACAAACAAGTCTGATTTGCTATAAATGCTAATTGTTTTGTCGGATAAGTTTATAAACCATTTTTAAGATTAGGGGAATGAAACTGACTTAGCTATAACATGAGTGTTCCCTGTAACCACGATTTACTGTACTTTTAAGGGGATTTGACCCAAACTAATGAGCTATATTGCAAATTTCAGCATCCTCTTTTGTTAAAAATGAGAACTCAATCTGAGAGTTTTATTGCAGTTTTATTTCAGTCTTAAAATATACTGTTTCCTCAGAAAGCCATTCTTTTTGGTTAATCTATCTCCTGCATTGTTCACATGGGGGTTTTGTGAGTTTATGCTGTCTATCTACTGTATATTCAAATGCATGTATCAATTTCAGTTGAATGTCTCTCTAAGAAATCCAGTGGATAAAAAACTGTTCATAACTGTTAACAGGTGAGTTATTGTCACCCATACAGAGTTTTTGATTCTGTACTTCTCATGCAGATCAATCTTCTTTTTGATTTTTGTTTGTATTCTTCCATGTAGAGTGACTTACAAGAGAGGGGATGTAACCAGTCCAAAGACAGAAGGGGCAGAGAGTGAGTCAGAGAGTGAGGGAGAGCCGGAACCCAAGGAGCAGAAGGTACAGGAAATAGACTCAGTAAAGATAGATACTGTAGACTTAAAAATAGTCATGGTGGTTTTAGTTTCACTCTGTTCAAGATTTATCATTTTCCCATGAAAATTGTAAAAGCAAATTTTCGTTTAGCCATTAACAGGTATTAAAACCATTGAATTTAGTACTTACCTGGTAAAAGGAAGTAGTGAAATTTTAGCATTGTGTAATTAAAATGACTTACAGTTCAAGATACCTACATGTACATAATTGTTTTATCACTGTTACAGATATTGAATTGTGATTCAGAGGTACAGTAAATATTAGTGCCGGCAGGTCATTGATTGTAGATTACATGTATATAAAGTTGATTCTGCAGTGTCCTGGTATATTGCAATGCTTTTCTGTAAATGTACAGTAAAAGGTTCTGTGTAATGGAACAATTCTTCAAAGGGCAAGTAAATAAAAGCTGGCTATTGCTTTAGAATCACATCTGTATTATACTGTAAGGTGCAGTGGAGATGTACATGTATTTACATACCGGGTACACATATTCAGAGTATACTGTAAAATTAAACAAATTTCATGAAGTTAGTAACGGGTAGTAATTGTATTTTACATAGTATCTTATTAGCTAGGAATGTATACAAATGTAGTTTATAGTAAATTTTACATATAGAGTTCCAAACGTATTACGTAATATTTTAACTCTGTATCCTTTCAGTCACAATTTGTGCATAATCTGCGTGTGTATGAAATGAAGGGAGCCTGGACTAAGCACAACAGGAACGTCCTGATCGGGTTGTACGACAGTTACCAGAAGGCGCAGTCACTGAGGCGGAACCTGGCGGCCGATGCTCTCAAGGCATTCAAAGTTGAGGAAGGAGCTTCTACTGTAAGTCTGGATCTGTGCATAAAGTAAAGCACTTATAATGGCTGCTCACCTTTTGTTCATGAAGTGATAGCCTTGCAATTCTAGAGAATTCATGAATGAAAGTTGTGTGTTGCTTAGATTTTAATGTTGTGTGCTGCAAAGGTGTTTTAAATATTGTTTATTTGTACATGTAGATCTTAACAATTTCATTCAAAATTTTATCTATATTCCATTGTTTATGCTTTACAGAAGAACCGTTCTGCATCAATATCAGCAGGACAGGCTGGCTCCCCCACCCATGAGTCGCCCACCTTTAACTACCTCCACATACTGGAGAAACTGGTGGCTGAGTCAGACACCAAGTCTGTCGTCTTCACAGAGGAGGTTAGTAAATATCTTCATTCTCTGAAATTATGTTGGATGATTTTGGCAAGAATGCAAGTTTTTGTATAGATGAAGTTCTCTTCAGCAAATTTTCCCCTTGTTAACACTGAATTTTATTTACCTATTAAATCACAAAATTTTAAAATGAAATATTATCCATGTTTATGTCAAATGTATAATTGGGGCATATATTTATATGAGCAATTAAGTTTTGAGAGTACCTTACTTGTAATTGTAGCATGTTTTACATTCTCTAATGTAGCCTTCAAGCTCTAACTTGGAACAACTCCATGGTAAAGCTGCCTGTATGAAGGAAGATGATATCATTTGCAGGAACTGGCTCAGTAGGGTTCCCTTTTAAATCCTTCTTTACTTATCCATACAATCACTTTTCGCATTAATTTTATTTTTGAAATTAACTTATGGTATTCATTTTATGTTGAGGATGAGATTTTTTTTTACAGTTGAGTTATACAACAGTCAGGTAGTTCTGAAGGGGGTGGAGACTGATGGTCATGTGATAGTCAGTGCCGCCAAGGCGGAGATAATGTCCTACGAGTATCAGCCAGTGTGGCAGAATCAACAGGTCCATAGCAAGACTTCCTGGGTCAGCTCCATTGATTGCATGCAGGTATGTTCACTTTGTATACCAGGTGTATGAGCAGAGTGGGTGCTAGAGAGTGCCTGCCAAAATTTGTGTTAAAAGGATAGAGAATTTTGGCAAGAGCTTGCAAGGGTCAATTAGATAAAAGAGGCATTGGGTAACTTATTCAGTTTTCAATGATCAACATTTTCTGCGTACCTTCATTAAATATATATGTCTAAAGATTTCCCCTTAGAGTGTTTGACTTTTGCTTTTATCAGTACTATGCCACAGTGGATTCTGGGAATGACTTTGAGGAGGACTGCTATCCGTGGCTGTCCAAGGAGAACGTGGAGGATCGTACTGAGGAGGATCTGAGTGGGCTGCCAGAGATGATGTCCAGTGGTCACAGTGTGGGGGGTGTGGTCTACAGTACCATACCTGGCACCAAGGTAAACTACAGGCTTACAACTGTCACCGTGCTCCAGCTTCTGTGGTATCATTAGAATTAAAAGCATAGACCACTAATTAGATTCATGTCAAATATACAACATGGGGTTTTCTTACTGGATTTATGATAGATTTAATGTAAATAGAAGTAGAGTGGATATTTTAAAATACAGAGTGGATGTTCTTTGCCTAGTGCAGTTACATATATGTTTATGGTACAGTACATGAAAGTTCCTTTCTTCAGACCCAGGTGCAGCTACAGAGAATCATTTCCCGGTGTAAGTGCCAAATATTTTATGCCAGCTATGGAAAAGTTGGACCAGACATCACACTGGCCATACCTCCCCCAGTAAGTGCTGCCATACCATTCACAAGAATAACACACGCAGTCTGTAACAAACCTCCAAATGGAATTATTCATATGAAAGCCAAAAGTTTACTTAACGCAAATGAAATGGCCTTTTGGAGATGACTGTCTAAGAATCATGATAATTTTGAATGTTAAAACTTTCGGAGGTGACTGTTTAAAAATCATTATAATTTTGAATGTCAAAACTTTTGGAGGTGACTGTTTAAAAATCATTATAATTTTGAATGTTAATGATGATCCAAATGAGTAGCATCAGAAACATCAGCATGGAATTTATTTGTTTCTTTTTCAGCCGACAGATGAATCGGACATTGTAGCAACAGAGGAAGCTGTGGATACCTTTACCCTGCTACACCATGACTTAAACATCTGCACAAACTTTGTGAGCAATTTCCCAAAGTTCAAACTTGAATGTATTTTGCCCTGTACTTGAAAAGGGGAAACATATTTATACATGTCTAGATATTATACATGCATAATGTTTCATGTTCTGTTTTCCTATTTTCAGCCACAGTACCAAATGATTTTGGACATTGTGAACAATTTATTGCTTCATGTGGAACAAAAACAAAAGGTAATTGCCTTTGTTACAACATTAAAACATGTATAAGATGCATTATATATGTACAAATGGGACAATATACAGTATTGATGAGATTACCATATTACATGTATTGTGAATACTTAAGGAGACCACAGACAAACTTCAGGACATGAGGTTCCAACTCCAGCTCTCTAAAACAGAGGACCAGAAGACACCCATCCAACAAACCCAGGAAAATCTCAGGTAGGTCACAGAACCAGGAAATTCTTAGGTAGTTCATAGACCCAGGAATATTTCGGGTATGTCATAGACCCCGGAATATCTCGGGTAGGTCATAGAACCCAGAATATCGTGAATGGGTGATAGACCCATGAAAAATTTGGGTAGATCACATAAATGACACTCGCAAGCTCTTGCCAAAATTTCATTTTAGTATTTGTAAATACATGTATATGACAAAGAGTTTAAAAAATGGATCAGTTAACCAATAGATTACAACCTAAATTGATCAGCAGTTGAATGTAATGAAAGAGATGCCTGTACTGTACATGTGTATTCCTAGTGTAATTGGTGTTTTTTGTTATTTTAGGGAGCAATGTTTGACTCTTCGTCGAGTTGAAAAGGATCTCTACCTCATTCACAAGGGTCTGGACGATGATGAATACAATGAAATGTGAGCAACATTAGCTTGACATAAAGTAGCATAGGATGAAATACCCATAGGATAATACCCAGTCATATCATTATGTGTATCATGTTTAGTAGGATTCATAAATAGTAACAAAAAATCTTAGCCCTCATTAGGGCTGAATATCAAAGACAAAACAAGATACAGTGTAATGAGTTCTTCAATAATAACTGTATTTTATGGTAGTTTTAGCCTTATGTGAAAAGACTTTATCCCATTTCCACAGTGGCAGTTAAAGAAATATATCTTTCCCCTTGAATTACTGGTAGTCCAGTTTATATTCACCCATAGTTATAGAGAATGGAGCAAAAACAATGTTGAGTGAAAAAAAATATAATGACCTCTTAAAAAGGTTGTAATTGTATAATAAAAATTATACAAATAAATAACCCTTCCTGGCCAATACATAACGGAGTATGACATAAATTACTCTCTGTGGATTGGGGACTGATAAAACCATTTTATTATCATTATCTGTATTGATAGACTGATGCAGCAGAGTGAAGAACTGGAACAACAGCTGTTTGACCTGAAGGACCACATCTATGACCTCAATGAAGAACTCTCCATGAGAATTAGGTCATATGTTTTATACATCTTTTATGTTTTATCGATTCACATTGTAAAAAATAGCTTATCAAGAAAATGACAGGCATTGGAATAATGGTTTTTTCTTCAAACAGTTGTTATAAAGAAAGCCAGCTTCAGGTTAAAGCATTACAGAGAACCATGAAAGGTAATACTTGAAATGTATGAAGAACTGTATATTTTTTTATATATAGGTCATGTAGAACGTCTGGAAACTGTGTAACAGTTTGGAATGTTAAGATTTTATTTTAAGTTGATTAACATTATGGGTTATTTTATAGCTCAGCATGTTCTTGTATCAAGGAGGAATGAAGTGTGTTTCAAGTTTGCCCAGTGGAGACTGACAGGAAATGATGGTCAGTTAGGGATCACAGATCTGATGCTCAGAAACTTTGTGTAAGTCTAGATATCAAATCAGCTGTGATGCTGAGGAACTTTACTTTAAGTCTAGATAACACAGCAGATCAAATGCAAAGGACTTTGTGTAATCCTCAATATTAGATCTGATGCTGAGGAAGTTTGTATAAGGCTAAATATCACAACTGAGGCTTGTTCAGCAGAGCTGGAGCTCGCAAGCATTCACCAAAATTTGCGTTGTAGACAAAGGGGATTTTGGCGAGTGCTCGCGAGCATGCGCTCTGCTGAACACGCTTCAGATCTGATGCAGAGGAACATAGTGTAAGTTTAGATATCACATAAATCTAGATTTTACAAAAGATCTAATTCTAAGAAACTTGTTCTCACAGATCTGATGTTGAGAAGCAATGTGGCATTTATTGGATGGGGAAGTTGTTGGTTTTTCAAAGAAAATTTGAATTGTTTCAAAAATGTACTGAGTTAAAATTCCTTTTTTTTTTCTCTCCAGATACACAAAAGTCAACAGAGACAATGATACTTGGACCCATCAGTTGGAGCTGGGTTGGGTCAAAATGACCAACTTACTTCCAAACTCAATCTACAAGGTGTGTATGAATTGAGACATTCCTGTGTTTGTCAGGCTAAGCTTTGATAACCATAATAAATTGAGCATTGTTTTATGTGTATTCGTACTTCTTGTAGGATGTACTTGTTCCTCTGGTGCTAGGCAAGGAGAATGACCTCAGACAGATGGCTCTCAGGATCATATGTAGTGAGCGACCACCAGGTAAGTTTTAGAGAATTTGTCAGGTAAACTTTACCTTTTGTAATTAAATAATTCACCAAAATCGATTTTAACTGTAAACAAAAATGGTTTGAGTAATGAAATCTGTTTTTCAATCTGTTTAATTTTGTAGAAACTATATTTTTCCTGTGAATTTTAGTCAAACTTGGGAGAATATCTACAGGTGCTTTTGTTAATTGAGAAAGGAAATGATGATTTTTCAGTTGGGGGTATTGCTGTGAAGGAGCACTTTGAGGTGAATGTGGTCCCCATACGGATCCAGATGACCTTCCAGTTCTACAAAACAGTCATGGGATTTTTCTTTCCAGACAAAAACATTGAGACAGAGGGACAAGGTAAAGAGGTGTATAAGATTGGTAACTGCCGGATAATGATTTTACCCCTTCCCATACCTGTAAATTCCACAAGGCTGTCTACAGATAATATTAATGTAATTGATACATACACTGTACAATGAGATCATAGATCTGTTCCCAAAATAGTGGCTTTAATCATAGTTTTTGAGAAGAAAGCAATGCCATAAAAATATTTATATGAAAGATTGATTTAATGCCTGCTTAAATTAAAGAAAGGCTAAATCCTGTTATGAAATCTTTTAATTTACTCTATTTGGAAGTCTTTTACACTGCATGCTAACAGTTAGCATACTGAATTTTGCATCAATAAACTTGTAGACAGGGATTCAGATAAATCAGGGCCCAAGAAGAAACTGGAGAAGAAGCCATCCATCAAAAGAGACAGTGTCAAGAGGAACGCTTCATCCCACACCTTCGCGGAGATTGATAAGATGAAGGTAAGTCAGAGCCATGATTCAATGGAAAACTCCAACAGCTAGTTATGATACAAGACCATTGATACCTTCTTGTGAGTTTGATATAACATTTTTAATTTAGTTTTCACGTTATATCAAAAATATGATAATTTTTCGGCATCGGGCAATATATTAAAGGGCTTTCCTGTCACTAAGGGGCAAATATTATGGTATGTTGCCCTAATAAAAAAAGGCATGTAATATATGTACATACAACAAACACAGATGCATGGACACTGATTGCTAAGATGTACCTCTGATTCAGGGCTGAACCCTCTAAATTTTAGCTTGTATATGTTTAGGGCAGCTTAAATCAATCCAAATAACATTAGTCTCATTTACATGTATCTATTGCAGGAAAGAGCTTCCAATAACAACACTTTTGTTTATGTCAAAATTCCTGAGGTGTCCCTAAGAGTCAGTTACAAGGTAATCTTCATATGCATGCATTTTTAGTGTAACATCATAAGATCATTGACATGCAACATTCACGATTTTGATTTTGGAATTTCAATTTGAAATCGAGAGAAACCTGCCAAAGCTGACACATAATACATTAACTGTCTTTTTTGATTGCAATTTTTAAAGCTTCAAAAATTTGCAATTTACGGTAATCTCGTAACTAACTTGACAAACTGTCCATTCTGACACAGACTACTTTTCCAATGCCTGTTGGTGTAGACAAGTTTGGCTCTACTCTATAAATGTATGTTGTTAACTTGTATGTAGGGAGAGAAAGAGAAGAACATTGCTGACATTCACGACTTCAGCATCGTCCTACCTACCATGGAGTACCACAACCAGATCTGGACCTGGTTTGATCTCCTGATGGCCATCAGAGGGGACACCAAGACAGTCATCTTATCCCAGGTACTACTCACAGTGGACTTCTAAATGGTGGTCTCCTTATTTTATAAGCTTAAATAACTATTAATGAAATGCTGTCTTTCTAAGAAAAGTGAAGTTAGCAATTGTTAAGGTCTGTGTAAAATATGTTATTACTGTGGAATCATTTAATACCGTGAAGGCCAATTTTCGTGGATTGTGGGTTTTTTGCTTATGCATGGGGATTTAATTTAGTGGATGCATCAATTTTCAGTTTTAGTAGAAATACTTAGTTTTCATTGAGGATGTAAATTTGTGGGTGAGGGCTATCCACAAATACCTCGTAAATTGAGCCACCACAAATTCTAATGATTCCACGGTATTAGGGATGGCAATCGATTGCAGAATTGCTAATCGGTAACCCAGAAAACACAACAGGAATATTCTATTTATGCTTAAATCAAAATATAATTAAATAACTCATGGTAATTATTCAAAAAGAAATCTCAAACAACAATTGCAAGCAAACAGTCATGAAATAGTTTCATTGCCCACATGTCACCATTTCGCAGGACAGTCAGTTCGACTTCTCAAAATAAAGTCTTCCCATGGCAAATTATAGATCTCCCTTTGAAATGATTATCCTTTTAGATTGTATTAAAATGTATGTACTGACTTTAGACAATTGCATCTTCTATGTAATAAATTGATGTCGTGTTAAAGGAAATAAGTAAAATAAACACACTATTAAACACCTACTGACCAGTTTTCCTCCAAGAGCTCAGCCCTTGGGTCTTAACGGTTTCCAATTTTACTTGATTAGATTACAGTTTGGAGAGACAAAAAAGGAAACTTATTTTGAAATTGTGTTAAAATATACATTATTTTTAATTTATAGGACTATCCATTTACTGATTTTGTAACCGTTTACAATTTATCTGACCGAGTAATCAATTAACTGATTAGAGATTGCCATCCTTAATTATTATGCATAAAACGCTTTCCAGTGTTTTAAGGTATCTCACTTCTGAATTTGGTTGTATCAAGAAGTATATCATTGAAGTGTATAGACAAAACATAAATATAAAATACATGTACATCCCTAAGAGTTTGTGCACATTTAATTTGACCTTTTTGCACATGTGCAGTGAACTTAACTGGTTACTTTAACTACAGAGGAACCATTTTTCATCGAGGACAAAATAATAAAATTTTACTTTGTTTACAACCAATATTATACAAACCTTATAAATGAACATTAATGAGTATGTCTTTAGTGCAATGTCTTTGATCTTTTTTTTGTCACTGTTGTTCTCATATCTAATTTTATTGTGTTAAGGCCATCAAGCAAAAACTTCACATGAAATCCAGGGCAGGGGAGGAAACCCAGCGGACTGATGCTCAACAAGAGGAGGACAAAATGAAGATGTTACTGGGTCCCAAATTGCTGGTCAGTATTAAAGGCTTTATTGTACATGAATGTAAATGTTAAAGGTGTTTAATTTTCCTATATTGGACAAGTATTATAAATAAATTGATGAACTGATTTTGTAGGCAGGACAAGACAAACCAGCGAAGAAAGGAATATTTGGAAAATCTCAGAAAAAGTAGTGTACAACACTGCAAACCATCAATCATTTTAGGGAGAACTCCACCTGGCGGATCATTGATGTTATTGCCCTGACATGATTTTTTTGCATGTGAGGCTGACATTACATGTAATACATAATATGTATGCGTACTAGCAGTGGTTCACAACAACAAATACTTGCAAGCAAGAGGTACTAAGAAAAGTCAGAAATATTTCCTGCTCATGAAGCTAGGTAAAGGTATACAAAGTAAAATGATAATGAGGGTGGTCTTGTCTATCGTGAACCTTCATTCCTTATCATTATTTGGCTCTGACATAACAGAAAAGGTATTGGAGGCAACAAGTTTGTTTTGTGATTCATTACAGAAGTTACCACTGATGAAAGTTGTGGTCCGTGTACTAATAGCGATACATTGTACTGGTACACGTTTATATTTGCATGTTCAAATAATTTTTTATCAGCACATTTATTAATAGTATAATATGATACATTTTTAAATCTATGATTGTGTATAATTTACACTGTCTTATTGACAGTTTCATGACGGTGAACATGTACAAGTTATTGCTGGAATGACGTGTAATGTAATTAATGTATTTAATTTATATATTATATATAATTTTTTCAAACATTCCTTAGATATGCTATTTGCATTTCAAACAGATTTTATGCCAATTTTATTCCAATTTGGCTTACTTTTTTATGAGCAGTAAAATTCACACATTTTAACCTGTGTGCCCATGTTTACACCAACAGTGCAGGCACAAATTCCTAGCTAGTGTTATATAACAAAATAATGGATATTAATGAATAGGATTGTGTCATGTCTTTAACAAGGTGCTATATATATACATCACCATTTTTTAATTCAAGTCATACTTTACAAAAGGCCTCCTTTGTATGTGATTGTCAAAACGTGTTACACACATACTGTTGTGAGAGCTAGGCCTTTTTTCTCTCATCTGCTTATGGTGCTCTTCTTACATTTGCTATTTATTGTTGGTTCATTTTACTCATTACGGTCTGTGATATAGTCAACTATTGTAACATTTTAAAATAATGTTTGCAATAAATTTGTTTCAACAGTTTTGGAGATTAATCCTTCTTTTTTTTTTATAAAACTATTTAGTAATGTTGAAAAAAGAGAGTCCTGCCATGGGTGATGTGTTGATATATGAAGTTAAGGTTATTATGGATAAGTTGACCTGTTAACATATAATCACTACCCTGCAATTGTATGTGCACAGATCAAATTGCAATGTCTTCAAATCTTGCCGGTTTATTCCGGTCCATTGACACCATGAACATTGAAATTATGAAGCAATTCCCTTTTATATCAGAACTTGCAAAAACATTTATTTATTTAAATAAGTAACATATACATATATAAATAAACAAAAAGATTAAGAATGTAAATATCTATTTCCAATCATCTATCTGATCACAAATGTCGTGTTCTATTGGCAGACATCCAAATTCTAAGTTTGCAGTCGTCTGCTACACTAACAAGAATTTCTTGATCACGTGGATGAAATGCTACAGCGCTAACTCCATTCTGTGTCGCTGGATCTTGGAGATGATGAGGTAATTTAGAGATGACGCACTTCGAGTGACGATCCCAGATAACTGCTGCATCTTGTTCTGATCCGCTGAAACAATGATGGCAACGAAATGAAAATATTTCTTTTGCATTTATGATTGGTAACAAATGTAAAAAGTTTTCAAAATTTATAATATCTAGTACCTTGCTATAAAATCTGAAGATGCAGCCGGAAAAACGTACGATATTACAGTGGAATACTCCAAAGACCTGTTACCACTGAATATTTGGGGTTTATCATCAGAATTTGCGAGATTTATAACCATTGTGTCAACTTCTTTATCATACCAACTTTTGTCTCCGTCTTCACACACGCCTCTGAAGTTGTATACGATGTATCTGGAGATAAACACACAGGAAGCTGTAAATTGTTACATAAACATGTACATGTATACTATAATATTTACATTTTCCAGTGTCTCTGTCTGAGATAACACTACGAATCGATTTTGTACTATACAGCCCAATAAATTCAAAAGACGTATTTTTGTGGGCGCAAGCGGGTTTGCATAATTAATACTATAATATTTAATCGAACACTGAAAAATATATAAATATAAGTAATAAGGAATCATTCTTTGAATATTCTGAGGTGATAATTTCGGTCGGGGCGTGATCAAATCTATCATAAAGCCCTTCGGGCTTTATTGGATTTGATCACGCCCCGACCGAAATTATCACCTCAGAATACTCAAAGAATGATTCCTTATTCCTTAAATAACCAAATGAAATTTGAGATGGCCTTAGTATCGTCGCAAGCCAAAGTAATTGTAAGATGCTCTCTCAAAGAAGACAGCTCCGAGGACCCTGTGGCTTATAGTCTAAGAATAAAAAAAACAATTAACCTGTGGTCTGCAGAAAGTTGAACTCCAAGGCATCCATAATTTATAAAAATCGTTTTAATTGGACCAGTAACACTAGGAATTTCACTGTCTATATCAGCTTTATAAAAGACTATTCTTTGAACACCGTCCCACTCCAAACTTCGCTGGAACAAGATAACAACTTTTTCATTGTCATTGGATTCTTCGGTGCATTTTGCTGGGGGATCCCGATTCCATTCCGACCAGTTAATGACCTTGACGAAATGGGGCCGAAACTCGTCCCGCTCCATTTCCAGGAAAGATCTTATATCCACATTGTTGTCGGACAGACGGTCCAGAAGAGGGCGCTCCAGTAGAAACGGGTCATCCAGGTCGTCCTCGTAAAACTAAAAATTTTAAGAAATTTGAGATAATATTATAGCAAACCATTCTTTTCACCCAAAAAATATTTAAGAATTTTGATGGTTTTAAAAAATATTTTGTTCACGGTTTTACATGGACTGACCGTGCAAGCAACAAGTTTAATGTTGTCGTTGGAGAAGAAATAGGCCAGGACGTCAGCATTTAGGAACGTGTCGTTGTTGAGCCAGGTGCCCCTAAAGTTCGGAAACCAGGACTGTCTTGCTGCAATCACCGCAAACTCTAACACAATATAATGAAAAAAAAAATTATGTAAAAGTTCAAAATTTCAAAGCTCCAGAGGTACCGGACGTCGGTAAATAACTTTAAGAGACAGTTTTGTTAGATGAGAAATTCTTGTAAAAGTAAAACAATATTCATAAAAAATAATTTAAGCAAAATTTTTAAGTTTCTTCTTTTTTTAGAGAGAATTTTAGATAAGAAATTCTTTTTATGTCTTAAACTTTACAAAACAAGTTTATTTACCCTTTTCGATGGACATCACTGCTAAAAGACTCTGGCTCCCTGTATCCCCCTTTATCATACAGTTCAGCAACAGATGGGTTTCCGCTTCGTTGAATTCAACGTAGTTGACGTAAGATGGCGGATCCGCCACTTGTCGGGAGTGGAGGAGATCTGTGTTGGGCCCGAACTGCCATACCTTGGTAAATCAACGTAAATATGTATTTGAAATCTGACGTTTTGTAGCCAGAGTTGCATACATATACATAGTGTGTTTTCTATAAATCATGATGCAATATCAGACTTTGCAGATTCATGATGAACAAAAGCGCTTTACAACGGCATATTACATAAGGCGCGTCGGAAATATATTTACGTTCCAGAAAAACGGCAGACCATTTAAATTATGAACATAATTTTATTAATTTATTGTATAATAATGTTAACAGTCAGTGTGCGATGATCATTGTGGCGTATTATTAGGCAATGTCTTCTTGATCCGTTTTTTGTTTGTTTGTTTGTTTGTTTTTTTTTTTTTTTTTGGGGGGGGGGGGGGTGTTCTTATGTGATCTAATATGTTAGACTTTCAGATAAACTGCCAATAAAGCATTATAAAGTTGCCTCAACCTAATTAAAATGAGAACTTCCATCCGCTCCCCTATTTTCGATAAAACCGGGGAGCGGATGGAAGTTCTAATTTTAATTAGATTGAAAGTTGCATGTGGAATGTGTGATAATGTGTAGGCTCATTTCGTACTTTTACGTTGCCGTCTAAACCACAAGTTGCGATGTATTTCCCGCTTTTGGAGAAGCAGACGTTATACACTTCGTCCACGTGACTCTCGCAAGTTTGGTGCAGATGTACCGGGGCATGGTATGTCAATCTCTTCAACTCTGACTTCCAACTTTCGTCATGTCGAGAAAAGCGAGACCCCAAATATCGAAAAGATAACCCTCTCCATAAACTCTCATCTTGCGCAACTCGATACCAATTCTAAAAAAAAAAGAATGAAGTTTGTGTGCACTGTGTTGAAAAGACAATTTACTTGTATATAGTACTCACTTTTACAAGATTTGATGCATGGCAATTCACAGGCCATCGAATTTTTTCAAATGAAATGTATAATTAAAATAAACAGGCACGTAGCATCGGGGGGGGGGGGGGGGGCTGCCCCCTCCCCACTTTTTCTCGCAGCAAACATTTTCTTAAATTTACCTATAAAAAATTGAATTATCATGGAGTTGGACCCCACTATTTTGAAATGAATTGAAAATAAGGAAATGAAGAGTGAAATTGAAGTTAAAAGGTAACCCCCCCCCCCCCCCCCCCCCACACGGGATTAGGAATTTCATATATTTCATAATTTTGGGAAGTCTTGTTTTTTATGCCTTTCAAGGTTTTTTGGATGAGCTTGCCCTCCCCCCTAATCTTTCAAAAACGATGCTACGTGCCTGATAAAACATAAATAAAATATAATAATAATAATATGTCCAGTGGCCGAATTCCTTAGCAAAAAATGATGAAATCCTAAATGGTAATAATAAAAAGAAATACCAAAGTTTTATAGTTATAGATGATTTTTTTTTGGTAAATCTCTATTCATAATCGAACAAGGGTTACATAATACATATCGATTTAAATAAATCTAAAAGACCTTTTTGAATAAATTGTTACCTTGCATGTTTTGCTGGTGTTGTTCAACTCGTGAAAATTCAGGTACGAAAAGATTGATAAAAGAATCGGGTCCGTAAGATTTCCCCATTCATTCTCCATTAGCAAGTTCAAAGGAAGATAACTCTAAAATCCTCTCCGACTGCAATTATAGTCAACACTGTACAAACAATCGTTGAATAACTAAAGCATCATAAACATTTGATATAAAAACTCACCACATGACTTTGTAATACGTGGCCAAGTAATTGTAACACTAATTCACCGTTCAGCCAAAATCGAGATAAATGTTATAGACAGAATTTTTCACGTCCTTCCTGTATCCAATAATCAAACGTAAATTATACGTGCTATTTATAGATCTGGGCACGGATCCAAAATTATATTGTTTCAAGAGGGCTGGATGGTCGTGGCCATTTATATCAATCTCATTAAGAAGAGCTCCGTATAAAGATGTAGGAATCTAAATTTAAATTAATTTTAATGGAATCTAAATATCTAAATTTCATAGATAAATATATGGATTTTCTAATTCTTAACTTAAATCATATCTAAAAAATTTAAGGAAGATCTGATGGTTAATTTGTTGACTTCCCCGCCTCCTTAAGAAAATTAGTATAAGATAAATTCACATTTGTTTTTACGTTGATTAGTTGTGCAAAATAAAATGTTATAAAACAAAATACAATTTTAAAAATAATTACCCCCAATATCAAAAGTGGCCCATTTATTATACACCTAGCTTATCATTACTTTCTTTTATCTGTCTTTTATTTTTTTATATTTACATTTTCCAGTGTCTTTGTCTGTGATAACACTACGTGTATGCCCTTAGTTGTGCAAAATAAAATGTTATAAAACAAAATACAATTTTAAAAATAATTACCCCCAATATCAAAAGTGGCCCATTTATTATACACCTAGCTTATCATTACTTTCTTTTATCTGTCTTTTATTTTTTTATATTTACATTTTCCAGTGTCTTTGTCTGTGATAACACTACGAACCGATTTTGTAACGTATTGTCCATACATTTTATCAATGACTATTTTAATATTAATATATATCGTACAATTGCTGAAAATTATATAAATATAGGGAATCAGGAATCTTTATTTGAATATTATAATGTTATCAAATACGGTTGGGCTTGATCAAATCTATCATTAATCCCTTCGGGCTTTATTGGATTTGATCACGCCCGATCGTGTTTGATCACCTCATGATATTAAAAAATAATAACAACCGAGTATTTATTAAAATGCAAAGTCCTACCCGTAAAATGTCAATGATAGTTAAAGCTATTATACATGAAGAACAAATCTAACACAGTAATTACGGACGTTTTATTGATTTAATCAGCAGTGGTGGTGCTAGTTCAATTCTACATATATATTAATTGTACTGTATTTCGAAAGTGAGGGATTTAAAAACTAAAATGAACAAAAAATGTTAGAACAATGGATTAATAGAAAATATAATATGTGGACGAAGAATACGGAAGGCAACACATGATACATGTAATTAAGACATACAAATATGATAATAAATAGCTTAATTAAGTATTATGAGGTGATAATTATGGTCGGGGCGTGATCAAATCCAATAAAGCCCGAAGGGCTTTATGATAGATTTGACCGAAATTATCACATTATAATATTCAAAGAATGATTCCTTAATACTGATATTTATATATTTTTCAGCAATTGTACGATTAAATATTTGAATATAAATAAGAAAATCCCGCTTGAGCCCCAATTATACGTCATATGAATTTATTGGACTGTATAGCACACATTTGGTACGTTGTGTTATCACAGGGAAAGACACTGAAAATTGTAAATATCGTGTTATAACAAACTATACATGTACAGTAACTCAAATCTTAGTCTCACTTCTTTCAATTCCACGAGTCGTTTTCAATAATTTAATTTGTACACTGTGAGTTTTGGAATTAAAATCATCCGAAAATATCATATCCACAGAGCTAAACACGCATTTTATACTAAAATGTGATTCTAAATTCTCCTCCTCCGTCATGTATTTTTCGAAAATGTTTTACCACGAAATTTTCTTCTTTAACCGATGGTAATAGTGCTTGAAAATGCGTGTTTGTAAGGGAAAATTGGTTCGACGATATCAGACAAAACATTAATACTCGAAATCAGATCATCAGATTTTGTGGATTTTATTTTTTTTTTCTGACATCTACATGTATTTTGAAAGTTTGTCGTTTTCTTTTAAACTAAAAATATTCTGGTAAGTGGGTAAAAATTTTGATAGAGTAGTTAAATTGCAACATCGCTAATGCTATCTTTAGTTGACCAGATTTTTTCCTAACTTGCAATGCAATCTAAACAACAGCTCTTCGCCTCATAAGTTCTTACGACGTTGCAATTTAATTACCTTTTCTTTCTCAGGTACATACAATTTTACAATCATCTATTCATACATTGTCATACATCATGATATTAAAAAACAAAAAAAATATCGATCGAGAATCATCTCATCGTATCAGTTGCTATAGAGTTAAGTCTGTTTCCAGACATCCATACTCTAAGTTTGTAGTCGTCCGCAACAGTAACTAAAACTTCCTGATCACGAGGATGAAAAGCAACGGCGCTGACGCCATTTTTCTTGCCCGGAAGTCTGTGTGATAGCTTGGAGATAGTTTGATGTGAC
Source organism: Magallana nippona (assembly GCA_033439105.1). NCBI lineage: Eukaryota > Metazoa > Mollusca > Bivalvia > Ostreida > Ostreidae > Magallana > Magallana nippona. The sequence continues at coordinate 17,497,572 of CM065922.1, forward strand.
TTCCGGTCCCATAGAAATATCACATCCGGATCCGATTCTCTATTAAGAGAAAAAAATGTATTCGGGTGATTAATATAAAGCATACTTTGAATATCATCTAGTTTTGCAAACTTACCCTGCAACATAGTCAGAGGAGACATGCGGGAAGAAGTAAGTGGACATTGAAGTGCCCTCCATGGGTTGGTTTTCACCATAGATTTCTGGGGTTGTCTCTGTATTTTCCAAACGAATAACCATGGTGATGACATCCTTTTCAATCCGCCAATTGTTGTCTTCCACAGCTATCCGCCTTGTATTGCACACCAAGTACCTGTTACAATAAAGAGTAATTAATTATATACATTTTAAGTGCTGATACACCAATTACCTGTTACAATAAAGAACAATTAAATATGCAGATTATTTTTTTTCTCATTTGAACGATTTATAAATGCAGTGCATTATAAGAAATTGAGAAATTACTAAATAAGACAATACAGAGGTTATATGACCGGATCGGGAATCGAACCGAGGACCTCTGAATCACAGATTAAGTAATTGCAGCTGACTTAATCAACTGCACCAATACCAATGTATTCATAATTTTAATATACTAGTACTTAACGATGCACTTGACAAAGAGTTCCAATACTCCCCCTCAAAAGTTTTTGTTATAATGACAATATATAAAAGTTTATTGAACAAGCAATTTTAATTGAAAAAATCAATAAAATAAAAATATTTGGACATCACAAGCAATATCACCTGTGATCTGCAGATAGCTGAAGTCCTAAACAGTTCATTCTTATTGTTCTTATTGGCTCCGATACCACTGGATCCGTGGAGTCCAAATCAACTTTGTAGAATTTAAGCTTGTTTCCATTTATTTGGCTCAAGTTATTCAAATACAAGATCACCACTTTTTCGTTAGTTTCTGAATGGACGCCTGAATTATTAGAAGCACCCCCATTCAATTGGGACCAGTCTATCACTTTCACAAACTCCGGGTCAGAGTCTAGTTGATTTATTTGCAGGACTGTTTTTGTTTCCACATTTTCTTCAGCGATGAGATCATTCATTGACGAGTATTCTGAGCCGTTATTGAAAAACTTAAAAATAAATAAATAAAATGAATTAATGACAATTTTTATATTTTTAAAAAATACCGCGCAAATTCATTATATCTTTTATTTTCTACCTTTGTTCAAAGCGCAAATGCTTTTGAAATTTTTTATTTGAACATATTTTATTGTGTGTGTGTGTGTGTGTGTGTGTGTGTGTGTGTGTGTGTGTGTGTGTGTATATATATATATATATATATATATATATATATATATATATATATACACACACACACATACATACAAATACAAATGGTTAGGACACAAGTTCTGACAACTTACGATGTCTTCGCGCAAATGTATTAGTTTCTACCTTTGTTCAAATTTCTATATATCTTTATAAGTACAAACTTTGCAAGCTAGAAACTGCACGTCATCGGGGGAGTCTTCGAGAACATCAGTATTAAGGAAGGTGTCATTAGCAAGCCATGTTCCTCTGAATGGAGCAAATCCGGAATTTCTAGCTGCCACGGGACACAGAGCACCTGTATAGAAAAAATAATAACTTATTACTTTGTAAATAATTAAATTTGAGAAAAGTTGAGACTCATAATATTATTTAAGTATCACAGAAAAAAACTTTATTTTTTACCAATTTTACCTGTTTGAATGGACAAAACCACTAGTATCCCTTCGAAACGAAGAAACTCTTCTCCCATGGTGATGCAGTGAGCGATCACGTGAGTTTCCGCTTGGTTGAACTCGACGTAGTTTACATATTCGGGATCATCTACGACTTGTCGGGAAAACAACAACTGAATTTCGTTGCCATATTTCCATACCTACGATTCAAATGTGGAAACCGTAAAAGATCGTTCGAAACACCAAACTGCAAGTATTATAGCATTGAATGATTTATTTTTGACGTCGTCGTGTCAATAACTGCCGTCAGGTGAGTAGACAAAAAATTGAATAACGCGCGTTAGCGCGTTATGATAATATGTCTGCTCAACTGACGGCAGTTATTGACACGACGACGTCAAAAATAATTCATTTAATGGTTATATTTACATTCCCTTATTGATGAAATCAATTATTTTATTAAATAAATCGGTATAAATTGCAGATCACGAAGGGAGTAAACTAGTAACAGCAAGAACAGCTGTTTCTAAAACCGGTTTAAACTGGTTATCATTTAGACTGTTAAGACGAGCCTTGAAAATATAATCCATGAAATATAACTCTTGAAATTTTGCTTTTAGCAATAGAATGAACTTAATTGTTGAATATTTGTAATACATGGTGTTTTACCAACATGTATGAAATATATTTTTATACCGATAACATAGAAATCAACGTTTGGGAACTAGTTATGTAAATTACATAAAATTATAAATAATAATAAATCATAATAAATTATAATAATTATTATAAATAATAAATATGTAAATTCATACGCAGTGATTGGGTTGTTGCATTTAGAGGCATTTAAAGATCACCGAATATAATGGAAAAACACAATAGAATGTAAATATACTCGTATATTCAGCATGTAAAGCTGGGTATATCATTTTAGGTACATGTATCTGTCCAGCGGCCAAAATAGGAACAAAAAACACGTCAATCTAATTTTCATTAAATTACTTACATATATGTACATCTCAATAATATACTCTAATGCTATGAATTGCATATGTATTCATTTCATCTTTATAATGGAAACTAAATTCAAGGACTGACGTTTATATCTTCATGTCAACTGTATTCAACTTTGTCGTCTGGACAATTTTAACAATAACAAGAGAAAAGCTGTCAATGTGACAACAAAATTATCCAGAAACCATTTGTAAACCCTGAATTGAAAAAAACCTACATATCCAGAGAAATGGGGTGCTCTATATACAATATTTTACAAACAAAAATGATTTTCAACAGCTAGTATTAAAAATCAAAATCCAAGTAATATGCACATTTCTGATACAAATGATCTACAAAACAACAACTTCTTATCTGGAATACTGTAGGAGGAGTTATCCGTACAATAATGGTACCCTATATGCAATATTATGGGAAAAATGTTCAACAGCTGGTATTTTTTCATATATTAACAAAAATCAAAATCCAAGTAATATGCTCATCTCTGATATATGTACAACCGATCTGCAAAACAACATCTTCCTATCTTGAAAACTGTAGGAAGAATTATCCGTATAATAAGGGTACCCTTTAAACAACTGCCTGCCCACCCGCCCGTCATTTTTACCATTTCAATAACAGGATTTGTTTATTTGGAAAACCCAGTTCATAAAATTAAACACATGTATTATTTACATTTACAATGCCGTCCTCCCCACATGTGGCAATCAAATTTCCACTGTTTGAGAAACAGATATAATATATTTCGTCCTGGTGTTCCACGCATGTTTGGTGCAAATGTACCGGGGCATGGTATATCAAACGTTTCAGCTCCGACTTCCATGTGACGTCATCATTACATGCATAGCGACATCCTACTCTTCGGAAGGCCAAAGCTTTCCACAAAGATTCGTCCAAGGAAATACGCCACCAGTTCTGACAATAAAATAATCTGTATATCTTATATCGAAAAATATTGAAAACAACGTTAACATGCATGGATCTATGGGCGGATCTTCTAGAGTGGGGGTCGGAGGGGGGTGGGGTTCCGGACCCCAATTCAAATTTCATTCACATAGTAAAGTTGACGAATATATAGGCCTCCGATCCCCCACCCCTGGAAAATTTTCTGGATCCGTTCATGGATCTGTGATTTGGAGATTCGTGAAATGAAGGCAATTGAAACCAGCCAATTCTGTCCATTCTGTTAAATTATTTGAATCACTAAACATGATGTAGTACAATCATGTTACATAAAATTATTATTGTGTACATTCAGTGTCTTATCAAATATTGATATCTTAACAATATATACAGATTACAATCTTCTTCCTTTTCTATTTCTTCTGCTTCTTCTTTTTTTTTTTTTTTTTTACAAATGTCATATGGAACTATTTTAAATTTCTTAAATTATATATATGGAATTAAATTTATTTTCAATGCCGACCATATATAAACAGATAAAGACAATAAAGGGTGTATTCTTTAGACAGTTAGACGCTTATATTAATTATACAACGGCTGTCGATAATAGTGATATATATGCTGAATGGTATAGTGCTGCTTGAACAGTGTTGTAAGCTAAACTTTGGGTTTGGCTTAGTCATGAGGGGGAGGGGCAGGCAGACACAAGCCCTATCTACCCCCCCCCCCCCCCTTTCTTAAGTATTTTTTATAAGTCTTTATTAAGAACAACTCTATGCAAACTATACTTTTTTAGTCCATATTTTGTGGGTAATCTTAAACTATTAGATCTACTTATCATTGCAAATACCGAAAAGAAAAAAGAAAGAATTTTAAGCAATACGATAAACAGTGATGAAGGAAATTCGAACTGAAATTGTATGTTATGAAATTCGGGGAAATAAACAAGTCAACCAAAATTTGAAAAATATTAAATCCTTACCTTGCAGGTTCTAGCAGCAGCGCTTAAATTATGAACATCCAGGTAGGAAAATACTGCTAGGAGAATAGGATCGGTGAGACTTTCCCAATCGTCCATCTATAGTTTAGAATCAAGCGAGGTAACTCTATTTTACAATGGATGAAACGTTAAAATGATATCAAAAAAGTAATAGATCATCAAATGCCATAATAAAGCAGTTCAATACTGTTTAATATGTTCATAGAGTTCGTTTTCACCTAAGATAATTTTCTGTTCAAAGGAAAATACAGTAGCTAACCTATGTATGAACATTTAATAGAAAACCTGAAGAGAATCAATGTTTTATATATTTTTCTTACACTCCCTTAATTGTAAAACACGTCCACAAAACGCCCATATTAAAAAGGGGCTATGTACTACTAGTATATATTCATTTTAAAAATGTAATATTCATGCTTTCTGTGCTTGGGCCTATACAATCACATGTACATTGTATTTCTATATATCTCTGTAGGAATTGTTCTATTACATTGCATGGTCAGCAGCCCGATACCTGTACGCCGGTGAAGGTTTCTGGAAATGGGATTTGAACACATGGTTTTGTATGTATGCAACAGACAAAGTAATTACTAACAGATTCGATTCTGGTTCACGCGCGGTGTATAGGGAAAGGTGATCCATTTTTAGATGTGTGCGAACGTATCAAGTTTATCGTTCATCAATCTCTTCTGCTGCATCCTCTTCGTTGCACATGCGCACTGGACACCTGTGGCGATGATTTTGGCAAAATACTTTGATCTCCGACAAAAACATCTTGAAAATGGGGTGGATTTGATAAAAAGTTTACCTGAGAGGGGTGAGTATTATAGTGTAGCAGAACTCTACTAATATTTATGTAAGTTTTAGCTTTAGATTTTGTGTATTGATGTCGAACAGGTCATAACTGATAGAAGGAACATTTTTTGGTAATTGGCACTCTATGCCTGTTAGGTCTCCTTCAAGGAAGCCTCGAAATGTCTTATTCATGGCGCCTCTGGATAGTGTACAGTAGCTTTTATGAACCTCTGACAATGCCGTTTCACGATGAATGGGGAAATAAAAGGGTTTTTTGGTTGGTCCACTTAGTAGGTGATCGAGCAGACAGTTGTTCAAATCAAACTGACAGGTTTGCTCGATTTCTGCGGACAACTTCCCATCCCCATCAGTTTTCTCCATCTACTAGCCCTCCAACTGACGTTTCCTGCATGACTGCCCAACTTCAAATGAAATACCCTCACCTTAAATACAATTAGAACCCTACCCCATGCTAAGTGCACAAGGTCGAAAATTGAGATAGGGCAAAATTAACTTAAATTTATTTGAAACCTCTCTCATTTTTTTTCTAAGTTACATGCAAGCCCCAACTTGGCATCGTTTTTTTAGTTGCAAATTTATTTTGATATGTTTGATATATCTGATAAGACTGTTACATTCACAATTTTCTTGTATGGATTACCATCTTATCCAACCCTCACGAAACATGACTCACTATCTTGAAATCTGACTGAAGAGATAAATGTATAAACATCCTTCTTTCACCTCTCTAAAATCAGGGGTAATGAACCTGTTGCTATGACAATTGAATTTTTCTCCTCTTAAAATAGACCTGCACTTAAACTTGGAATTTCATACACTGTAGTCAGCTCATTTTCTTTACTATCTCTTGAAAACTTCTGGTAAGAATTTGGTGCAACTGCACATCTTTATTTTTGCACAGTGCAAATTAAATCAAGTAATTAGCCCCACCTCGATACAAGTTTGCGGAAGATGGATTCCTTTGAATGAAATAATTATGAACTATTTTCCGTTTTGGTACAGAGAGTTTTCGATAAAAGACCAATTAAAATGTCGGACGAATCCCCATCGTCCAATACAGATAGCCCGGTCCAGTCTTCTTGGTGAGTGACATCAATTCAACAGTCAGTCCTTTCCTTGCCCCTCTCTTCCTTCCATTTGGCTTCAGATGAATATACCGCAATTCACCTACACCCTCCCTCCCCCAGATATCTTCGCCTCTCCCCACCCTTGATATCCCTACCTATTGGCGTCGAAACCTTTCAAGTTCAACCTCATAACGGTGTCCCTTTTATCTGAATCCTTATATTTTCACCAAACTTGTGTTTGTTTATAACCGCGTAACCGTTCATAATTCATTTATTTACTATTGCTTATAAGATTGCGATAAAGACATTATGAATAATAATAGCGCACCACATTCCTGAGAATACATCCAAGGCTTCTTACTAATCACCTTGAAGGATTGTACACTGGCTACGCATGGTTTTAGATAGAAACCCATAGAACTACTTGAATACTGCATTCCAACACGGTTGGTTTCAATCTACGCCCACAAGAACTATTTTCATTCATTTCTCTAGGGTATCTCAATCCTTTCCTATCTTTCGCGTGGATAATTGTAAAAATTGAATAAGATATATATTTTTTCTTCAGTCAATGAATAAACCCTCTGCTAAGTTTGTTTCAAGAAACGTTGAATTTTCTTTTTAATCATATCTAAATTCAACATAATATTTTATAACTTTTAAGTTATCTGCCGACATTTTATTGCATGCTTACCTATGAATTAATCACATCGACTATTTTAAAATTTGAAATTACATTTTTTGCTTATCAGAACTAAATTACTTCAATATTAATAGCAACAAAACGTTTAGACGAAAATATTTTGTTTATCAAAAATACCGACAAATTTTCTAACAAAAAAAACCTTCAATATTTAGAGAGGGGTTGGGAAGGTAGTATTGTATCTATAGATACAACAACTAACAGTGTTACCAAAAAGTAGGTACTTGCGCACATCTGGATTGAACCAGTTGTACCTGGCAAGACATAATAACACATACATGTAACCATTGGGAGTAAGTTTAACCCGGCGTTCAGTACACATTACCCGGTCTTTGACTTGGTCCATCTATTGTAATATGGCACACAGTTTCACCTCAAATTTGTTTTTAAGAAATTGGCATATTATGACCCCAGTAGCTGCGGTGGGCTGTTTCATGAGCAAGGATCAGAGAAAGGCTATTTACATGATTGTGTCGTATATGTACTGAGAGGTACGTGTTGGCAAAATTATGAGTTTTTGGCGTCACGCTGCTTCCAGTTGCTAATAGTTCCATGTTCTGTACATACAGCGTATTTCCATTTTTTTGTAACCGTTAGAACTGATCCATACTAAGTCTTACAAAGCATGGACATAGGTTTGAGGAAAAAAATTCCCGGAATTTCCAAGAATGTTTTTGGAATAAAATGTTTAAATTTGGTAATTTCCGAGAAACAGGAGGTTTGGTTGCAATATAATCAGTGTGTCATTATATACTATATCCTTTGTATATTGAGATAGAATTTGGAGAATTGTCTTATTTTTAAAATGAATATAATTTTGGCGTGTCCTGGAAGCAGAATTCTGGTAATCGAGACTAGGCGTGTAACGTTTGAGTTACGTACTTCATGTTAACAAGGGTAGATTTTCTGGTTTATTTTTAGTAATTTTTTAACGAAAGGATATATAGGTTATCATTATGGAACTAATAAAAATTAATAACAATAATAATCACTCCCTCACATACAAGTCTTCAGTTACGTGCTAAGCACAACCAGATGGAACAGCGGTATACATGTAAATGAATGTGACAATTATATAGGTAGTCGGGGAAGCTGCGGAGCCTTGCACATGTGTACATAAGTTTATATCATGCAAATGAATGAATATAATTACGGACAAGATTTGATAGACAGAATGTAGAGATAAGGAACTCGTTTTTATGACCCGCCGAGAGAACTAGTTTCCGACACTGGGCGCATGAGTGGTGAAGATTGCTCACTGGTGTATCCCTCGTACTTGAGTTCATATCGTGAAACATCTGTTGTTCTGCTGCTAGCGATTCGAAGTCTGCTCAAAAGTTCCACCGCCATTTTGTTCAAATCTTTCAGCATCCAAAATGGCGGCGGGAAGCTGAATCACATTTGCACTGATGGGTTATTTTGGCACTTTGTTATTACGATAGCAGGCCTTTGTTGAGATTTTTGAGCTCTTTGAAGTGTTCTACCTCGTTTAAAGGTTATCTATCTTTTGTGATCTCTTTCTTTCTCGGGCATGGACGACTCTGGTTTAATAGACAAGATCGGGAAGAAAAGGTTAGTGGTTTTACTTTGCTATGTGGCACCAATGCTTAAGTTGCAGCAGGATTTTAAACATCCATTCAAATAACGTGTTAAAAAATTAAATACTTTAGATTTTAAACTTTTTGTTACTTTTTGCTATGGAAGAGATATCGAATTTAGTATAGTTTAGAAAGATTTGGAAACGATTACTATATCATTCGATAACTGTTATGGCATGCTTTTTTTTGTTTCAAGCTTACAGTTTTTTGGGGGGTATTGTTACATGGAAAAGAGGCTGCCAACACACAAGCAAATATTCTATTTCAGTACCTTTATGCATTTTTCCCGTGTTATCATATCTAAATTTTGTGCCTGGGTTATTTTACCTACGCGCTGGTTACCAAGGCATTTCGATAAAATTTCTCTGTAACACTTTGTTCTCAAAACAAGTGCTATTCTGTAAACCACCTTTTGCATCAAAGGGAAGCTTAACCAGTATGTCTTTTCTAGGAATAATAAGGTATTTATCTACCGAACTGCTTTTCAACTAGAACGGTTAGTGAACTCGTGAGCCTTTGAGAAAAGTTTACATATATTTTCTCTTTTCCACCCACGTTCTTAGTATACATCTTTTAGTCTGTTTTATTTATTCCCGGCATTTTTGGGTTATGACGTAGTCGGTTTCCTTAGTCATTCCGCCTCGTGGATTAATCGGAGGCTCGTCTCTTTTACGTTGAGTTCACACTCACACAAAATTCCAGGCCACTTTAAGCTTCAAATTTTGGCACACTTCAGGCACTTATGCGTGTAATTTCATTTTCTGACCAGAAACCCTGTTATCATTTCTTTCGAGTAAACACCGATTTAACCGAATCACGATTTGTATCGAATAGAGAGATGAAAAGATAGGGTTTTTTTGTTATGTTGTTTGCTGTTTTGCTGCTGTCTTAGTCGGTATAGCTGAATGCCACTGTATTATGTCATTAAGGAATTTGGTAGGTAGGATTCGTTGAGTTATAAAAGAGACTCGTAAGCTATACAGATACTTCATTGTGGAAGGTTGTCCAATTGTTATGTATGACTTAGATTCTAGGTAAGAAAATAATGGATATATGGGAAACGTACTTCAAAGGAAAACAGAGCGATTGGTATGAAATAACTACGTTCACACAGTGCTTTTTTAACCTGAACCCCCTCAAGATCTGGATTACTAGTTAACAGAAAGTGCGACAGAAATAGATCAATATTCTGGGGTTTTTATTAATTCCAGGTGCATTGCGATTGGTGTGCGGAGCAGGTTGAATTCTTGCTCACGTCTACACAAGTTGGTGGTAACCTTCGTTTTTGAATGATTTTTTTTTTATACAGTTCTTCATTTTTTGCTACTATTTTCCTTACGTGTGATTTATGACGAGTGTGACGTAAGCAAGGGTGATAACCCCCAACTGATTCTTATAGATATGTGCAACACCCTCGTCTGCTAGTTTTATGCTCACGTGTTTATAACAAGGAGTTTTTTGAATTACTGATTATGTAATTTCGTGTTAATTAATAGTAACAGATACAGATTGCACATGTTAATCTGACGTCCACAGAAGATGGTAATTCCACAATTGTTCAAGAGTTGTTCGATCGTATCTTCTAAGTCGTTTAGACTTCTATTAGTTTTTTGGATGTTATTTTTTTTTTCGGGGGGGGGGGGGGGGATGTGAACTTTTCTTCATCGGAGACCCTCGACTGCTTTCGTCTTTAGCAGATCATTCGAAGGAAATAGTCATCGAGTTATCTAATTCATTAGAAGACAAATTATCTATGGACATCCAACGTTGCACATCTCTGTAAAACAGAAATAACTTCGAATCTCGAAGAGTGCACAGTAAGCTATTCGTCAATGACAGGAAACTGCGATTAATTCTTTGAATGTTAAAAACCAGCCCTACGGTGTGCTTAATCCTGCAAGATTCATTTCCACCAGATTGCAGATAAGTTGAAAGTTCTCAAAGCTGTAGCATCTCGTGAGCAGACGATTAATTATAAAGATGGAAGAAACCATATGCCTACATACACTTCTGCTTTGCTTATAACATAAAATAATTCCTCATTTGAACTAATTACTATAATGATTAATTAATGGGCAGATGGTATATTATTTGTTGTTATTTTCTACATATACATGAATTTCCTGGTAATATAATTGGTTTTAAACGTACATGACATCGCGATGTTAAAGGTGCACTTGCAAAAGTGCATGCGATGCATCTGTGCACTGGTGTGCACGAAAGTCGCTGTTTTATCATGTCAGAGTGGATTTGACACTTCTTGTGAACACGTGTAACAGGCTAACAGGTGTAATGTTTTGCATGTTTGTCTCCCATGCCTAAATGAGCGGAACGCAATCAGCATGTCACTGTATCAGATCAATTAAAGTTTAATCACATCTGCGGAATATTCCACATAGCGGTTAAATTCGTCTTGTCTTTATTTCGCCAAATAGGCAATAGCATTAATAGAATTAAATGTGCCATTTATAAAGAAGATATGGGGAAGGCGTATAAAATGCCTGCAATATGATGGATACGATACTGAAAAACAAAAATTTTAACAAATTTGATAATTCTTTTTAAAAATCGTTCCAAACAATGGATATTTAACACAACATCAATTAGTAACCCTTAAATAGGTTCAATAATTGAAATACATGTATATTGATTTGAACTGGTGTTTGTGTACCAAAATCTTCTAATATTGTCATTTTTTAGGGAACTTCAATGCCTTATATTTGATGGAGTGGGTCAGTGCTCCATATTTTTGTCATTGTCTAATTAAGGTCTAATGGAAAATGAACCATTTTCAATCAACAAAAGTTTGGAGTGTTGACCCACTATACATTAGAAATATCATTTTGTTTCCCACATTTGAGCGTTTAAAAAGATAATGCAAGTCGTAATTTCGCCGCCAAAGTCGCATATAGCATTTTTTGCATCTTGTTGTGCCTGAAATGGCTGAGTGGTTAAAGCACCTGACCTTAGGTAAACCTTTTTCTTTGTGATTATTAAAATATTCAAACTGACTATAATTAGAAATTGTGCTTTTGCAAAATTGTATTATATTATGAGAAATAGATTTACATGGGGGGGGGGGGGGGGGGGGGGGAGCCTGAATTTGAAATTGTATTTTACAATTAAATCAATGGGCATTTGCGCTGTCTTATTCCCCCATCTTCTTTGCAAAAGTAAACGCAATCAGTACAATACCAAGTTAACCCCATTTTTTATTCGCTTGTATGGGACGAAAGGGCAAAAATAAAACGGGGGCAAAAGTCGCACGATTTAGTTACCCCGGGTAACCAAGTGTAATTTGTTCATAACGCTTCTCGATTTGTACCAGCTAAAATTACTATAATATTGGTTGCATTCATAGTTCATCGTAAAAAAGAGATTGATAAAATGTCAATTCACAGACATGTGGCAGGTATCTTTATATACATGCATTTCAATACTTTTACTTTGTAGGTAGATTATGTATAATTATTCAGATTTCAAAATTGTTTAGGTTTTAAATGTTGTTAGATATCACTTCCACTATTTCAATGTTTTATATCAATTGTAATGAAACAATAGCTAAGATCACACCCATTAAAATGCTTATCTTATTTCACACAGGTATCGCCGCAGGCAGGAAAGAGAGCGCTACCACACCACCGCCATTGACATCAGCCAAATAAACGCCGCAGCCATGTCCGCCTCGACCACCACCGCCTCAACCACCTCGACTTCCGGTCCCGTGGGCAACAAGCTTGCACAGGAGATCAACGACGAATTCTTGACGTGCAAGATTTGTTTGGAGGGTTACAAGAGCCCAAAATGCCTCGACTGTCTGCATACGTTTTGCGAGCAGTGCATTGATAACCATATCATGAACGAATGCACATACAAAAAATATAGCGACTATCGAGAGTTTACGTGCCCATTGTGTCGCAAAAGAACACAATTACCTCTAGGTGGCGTCAAAAAGCTTCCTGACAACTTTCTTGTTTCGAGTCTTTCGGAGCTTGTGCAACGTCAGAGACCTTCCAAATTCCCGTTCTGTGACATCTGCAAGCTCGTCAACAGGAAACACCGCGAGGCGACCTCCAAATGCTTAGACTGTAACAAGCTTCTTTGCAAACAATGTGTAGAAATGCACAAGGAAACCAAAGTCACGAAAAACCACAGTATTTTTGATGTAGAGATAGAAAAAGATATTGAATGCAAAGAGCACTCTGAGGAGGTTGTTCGTTTCTACTGCGAACCTTGCGAAGCTTGCATATGCGTCCTTTGCACCTTCAACGAACACAAGGATCACGAAATCACCCAGTTTTCGGAGGCAGTTGTAAAATACAAGGAAAACATATCTTGTCTTCTGGACGACTGCAAAGAAAAAATTTCGACGTACGACACTCAATTGGAAGCCTTGTCAAAATGCGAAAACGTTATTCGAACTACCGAGCAAAAGGTTCGAGACACTGCCATCCAATTTATCGCCGATATTCGAACGAAAGAAAAGAAGTTAATCGATGATTTACACGAAATATATGGTTCAGATGTCATGGACTATGTCTCTAAAAGGAATGATATGCAGGTAAACGTAGATAGCTTAAAGAGCACGTGTAGTCTGACGGAGTTGGTTTTAAGAGGGAAAGACATAGAATTACTGCTTCTCAAAAAGCAGGTTCAGGAGAAATTGTCTGGATTATCACAGATAGAATTGCGAGAGTTGCCGAAGACAGTGGAGAAGAACATAACCTTTATTCCGGGTGGCCTAGACATGGGATCCTTAGAAGATACAGACGCAGCACAACAAGGGAAGATCCGTACCCAGAGAACATTTGCCAGCATTGGATCCCAACGATCCGTTGCCGCAGACCCTCCCAAATTCTACCGCACTTTTTCGACTCAAACAGAAGACGTCGTGGATTCCGAGAAACCCACATTTGCCGATACCTATGTACAAACAGATGTATTCGGATCTGGAACAAATGGCGAAACAACAGACAAGGCAGTCGAGACAGACAAGGTAGATTTACAAGAGAAAGGAGTAAACACCAGATCACGCAGTTTGCAGAGTGTGTCCGGTATCCAACCGATTCCCAGATCGTCGTCCCGTGATGAAAACAACACCAATGGAGAAACAAATTCTCAAGGAGAACCAATGTCTCCCACGACCGCCAGACGACACCGAAGGCGCCGAGAGCGCCCAAAAATTGAGGTCTCGTCACGACCTACCACCAACCGCCCGCCACCGCAAGGGGTGGTGATCATGAACTCTTCAACTGGAGCATGTCCCGTTCTGACGTACAGTAGTAGCATCGACGAAAATTACTTCAGCCCAGAAGGAAGCATCGCTTCTCCGTGATGAAAGCTTAGCCTAGAGTAGAATTTATCTTAATATGGATGTTCAATTCTATTTATCTGTGCATATTGCCAAATTTTAGGGAGCAATAGAATCCCTTCAAGATTTCGTGCTAAAACAGTTGTTACTAGAAGCGACAATATATGTAGCATCTATACGCATCTGTGTAATTAGTAGTTCAGTGTTGATTAATACTCATTTTAACAATATGTGACGATGCGTGCCCTAACCATATCAATCCAAGTCCATTGTTAGGGTGCTGGCCAATTTTGTTCCGTGTAAAAACTTGTGCCAAACCATAGACCTTTTCCTCTCTACGCGTATTATTCAATAACGGAATGTGGAAACAATCCGTACTTGTTTCTCTATTTAGATCCAGAGTGTTATAAATATCTTACAACCTAAAAGACCTTAAAGAATCCAATTTTTTATCTCCATTATTATTTATTTTCGTTGACGGAAAGATGTTATAGTTACGTTATTCTGTTAGATGTGATATTGTGTTTAATAACGTATTCCATATAGTAATATATTTTGTATTCATTTGCCTCAATTGCATGTGACTAATAGTTCATAGATAGTCACGTGATCTATATCGTCTGCAATTCTATGAAATTCATCATACAGATGGAATTCGAAATAGAGTCCAGGAGCATTCCTTCTCAACTTTTCTGACATCAAAATAGTTCGGGAAGTTTGAGGTAAATTAAAAAAAAAACCTGTTCATTTTGACAAATGTATCTTTGGAAGGAATGCTCTTCTGTACAAATATGTTCTCTAACAAATAGGCTTAGTGTGTATTTAGCAATGGGGCTTATACCACTTCTATGATAATATTTAGATGTTACACTGTTAGCAAATGTTCACAATAAAATTATCTGTGATAGTTTGTATTTATTGTTATTAACATGCAAACAATGCAAACCATACGCTAGAACTATATGTATATTTATACTGTGCAAAGATAGCCTAATTGATATAACTTTAGGAGGGGCAGGGGGTACGATAACTTTGGTATAATGTTTTTATGCCTATTTTTTTGAAAATCATCGATTGCTTAAATGAATATATAAGTCTGTTAAATACAAAGAGCCATCAACTGTCAACTTTTAAAATATGTACGTAGTTTCTCACATTTCAAGTAAAATGAAATTCAAAAGGGCAATGAATATAAAGTACTTCATTCCAATATACGTTTAATATTCTTCATGGAATATTTCAGTAGGTAAAAAAGGTATACATTGTAAATACGAATTTCAGGGAAACGAGGGAGACTCTTTACCACTTTGTCAGATCATTCAAACTTATAGTTTTGATCAATAAACCAGCAACCATGAAAAAGAGTTGAAATGACTTCATGTTAACAAAAATCTAAACAGTTTTTAGAAGTTATGAAGTAAACTTGCGGGATAATGTCTCGGATGTACGTCGTGAAATAAGAGACAATACATGTTGTCCTTATTTCAACGCACAATGTTTTTATATTATTATTTTAAAACTATTTTACGGACACGAGGAACTCATTATACATTTTAAGGCTCCCTTGGTCGTCAGCATCGAGAGCACATTGTTGCGCAAACAATATGTCTAATTTATCCCGAAACCCACGAGACTACTTACCAATACACCTTGGAAGCGATCTGGTGATGCGAAGTGACTGGCAGTATTGATATTTTGTGTAATGTCAAACTCAAGACTTCTTACATGTTAAATTATAGATTCAAAATTGTTGCCGCAAGGAAGATTTTATGTTTTTGTTGTAGTTGTAAAATTTGACACTTTTGAAGCATGTTGGATTGATTTGTTTCGTTTGTTGTAGTTAACATTGAGACAATGATTCTATACTTGAAGAATTCACATGATGTAGATTAAAATGGGGACGAAATTGCGGTGATATTAATTCAACTAATTGATGACCTTGTTCTTCATACAGAAATATGACTTTTTTGTAACATCTGTCACTTTTGCAAAGCTCGATCCATCATATTCCCAGCGCAAAACGATTCGACTGTATGCATTGCAAGTAATAGTCCCAAATCTCACAACCGATTCATCAGACCATTAAAGGTATGACATGGGAATAGAGTTGATAGAAAGCCAGATCTTTATCTTCAATCCTTCAAATGATGATAGTGTGTTCAGGACATTTGAACCCGGAGTCGTGGCCCCAATCAAAGCAGGCGAATGGTAGATTTGAAATTCCACCAGCACCAAATGTAATGGAAATAATTCGTAAATGAAACTGACGTTGCATATTGTACAAGGAAATTCAATGATGCCCGAAAGCATGGGACAGCGGCAGGAGGGATACGGTTCTTGTTACAATTGTCGCAAAAAATGTTGCTGGTTCTTGAAGAAACTGGTGTTGTTTTGTTTCTCACAGATTGGAATCGTGTGTCTTGTGATAGGTTATGCCTTCCTTGGGGCTGCCATATTCGAAGCTTTGGAGGAGCCCAAAGAAGAATTGAATCGTGTAGTTGTCGGAGGTTTAAGGAATAAGTCGGTGAAACAACTTTGGAAACTCAATAAGGAATTGTATTTGTATGAACCGAAGAACTGGGAACTTGCTGTAGAGGAAGTTCTATTAAATTTTCAGGTGTGTTCATTTCTGTTAATACTAATTAACTCAATTAACTTAGTTTATTGAAATATTTATAAATGTATCAAAGTTCTACCCTAAACAAGAACAAACAATGACCAGCGTTTCAGATAAATTCTTAGATACCATTTCTCAGTTGCAATGTGCAAAATTATCAATAATTCAAGCTTTTCTATTACATCAATTGTGTTTTGTTTGACAGAAGGATATATATGTGGCCGTGACGGAGAAAGGTTGGGATGGCCGAGGCGAGGATTACACCGGGGTTTCTGATTGGTCATTTACAGGAGCTCTTCTCTACTCTGTCACCGTCATTACAACCATAGGTACGTAATTATGAATACGTCATCATATGAACCGTCTAGACGTAATATGTGATATGATTTTTTTAGAACCATTTTAACAGGAGCTTGGACTTTGGGTAGTTGTGTCAAACAGCATTGTGAGTAGTCCTGTCTATTTCATTGTTCGCCACCCAGCCTTTGCTCTTTGAAATCAACAAGATTTGTCTGGCTTATGAGCTAAGACTAGCAATTGGTGTACATTTCTCTTAAAAACAACGTCATTTTTAACTTGTTTTGACGCAAGAAAAAGATAGTTACATCCTACCGAAAGTCCAAGGTCTTTTTAAAATGGTTCTAAATCTCATATGATGTCATGCTGTAATTTAACGTATCCTATAACAGAGAGAACACTCAATACTTCTTTGTAAAAAACTTAGGTGGCGAGAACGTTTGTTGTTCATTGTTTTATAAATACCAGATGGAATGATAATAATTACCTGTAACTTATTTATGCAATTTTTATGCATTTTGACACATTAAATTGTTGTTGTTGTTTTTTTTTTTTTTTTTTAGATATTCGCTCTACTTATTCTGTCAACAACAGATGATTTTTTCACCTCTCAGTATATTTACTTGCACTTTTAAGAATATAAGCTCAGTTCGCATACTTGTATCAAAAGTGGTATTAATGTATAACCTATACGCAAACCTCATATTTTGTAAACAGCTGGTACACAGGACACGCGGTTTTTTTTTATACCGTGGGAATGGGGAAACATATTTTTCACGATATTATTATAAAATGCCTCGAACAATTCCATCATACACGTATATCCAGTGGTACCCACAGAATTACGCATTGTTGTAAATTACTTTTGGTGCATGGGTAGGGGGAATGAATGGGGGAGACATTGTCCTCTGATAGGGTCTAGACTTAGTATGTGTGTCTTATGGTGCTTTCCAAAAGTTTACACAGTAAAATTGGTTTTGAGGTTGTGCTTTAGGCCTGGGGCGTCTCGACTTGGCTGATGAAAAGATGGTCTGAAAGCTTCATCAAATTTAAGTTAAATGAATGCATTGATATTTCCTCATTCATTAAAAGGGTTGTTTAAATGTATTGCATGCTGTATAGGAAGTAAACAGTAGCAGACGGCCGTCAAAAGGTTATTGCAAGTGCATCCAATCTGTTTTGCAGCATTCGATTTATGAATCAAATCTGTTAGGATTGACAAACAACTTGATAATAGATAGGTAGAATTCTCTCGGGGCCACTCCTTGAATTAAATTTTTTTTTCATCCCGTGCAAGGCACAAGATACAAAACAAAAAAATCTTGTAGATCCATCACTCTTTGAAAAAAGCAAACCATTTGAGTTTTTTAATATAATTATCGTAAATGTGCATTACTAGTACTCCCCTTGGTACTATATAAACTAGTGCCTTTGTTTGACAATTCTGGGTGGTTGAACGACGATTTGTCTGCGTCAGAACATTCCCCAAACATTGCCCAAGTCATATAAACAGTTATAAAACATTCATGAGCAGTGAAGAACGTTTTCTGGCCTAATTGGGGTTATGCGATAATTCATCTAATATCGGGGGAACTATTTATCAAGAGTATTATATATAATATAAAGTCCATAAGACACTTTTTATATTATGATGCTATTTCGTACAAATTATAATTATCTGCATGTATCATTAATTTTCCATGGTGTCATTTTTAGGATATGGAAACATTACACCCAAGACCACGATGGGACGATTGGTCACGATCCTGTACGCCTTCATCGGAATCCCTCTTACAATGATTTGTTTGGCTAATGTGGGTCACGTGCTCAGCATTTCTTTCAAACTTCTTTACAGTCGTTTGATATGCTGTAAGAAAAAGAAAGAGAGCAGCACCACTTCGTCTGATTCTTCTTCGAAATATCTTGTGACGAACCAGCAAGTCATTAAAACGGAAACTGAGGACAGCGAAATGGTCGTTGTTTCGGAGGACATAAGGGTCAAAGAAACCCACGTGCCCGTGTACGTGTGTTTCATCCTAGTCATTGTCTACATTCTTCTTGGGACTGCCCTGTTCAGCCTCTGGGAGTCATGGGACCCTCTGACGGCGGGTTACTTTTGTTTCATCACCCTCAGTACGATAGGGTTTGGTGACGTAGTACCAGGCCATAGTCTGGAGTCCTGGGCCAGTCAGGCCAAGCGAATCACGTGCGCCCTGTATCTCCTGTTTGGTCTCACCCTTATTTCCATGTGTTTCAGCCTGATGGTCGATGAGGTTCAAGACAAAGCCAGAAGGTTTGGACGTTGGATTGGACTGTTAAAAAGAGAAGGAAACTGATGATTTCCGCGCCACATTTCATGTACTTATGAATTCCCCTATGGTCAATGTTGGTTCTTTTTCTCGCTTGACATGTCTTTGAATTTAGGCTACTGTATAGCCTATTTCCCCAGTTCTTATGTCAAAATATTTTTATTTACTTTGTCAATATGATTTTGTCATATGGGTAATATGTATACCGGTATCGATATTTTTTATTTGAACATTTTAGGAAGGCGACATGGCAGATCTTGAAGGGTACATACATGTGGGGTAGGGGATTGGGACCCTCACTCCATCAAAATCGATTCTAATTGTTATCACAGACAAAGACAAAGGAAAATGTAAATATATAAAATCATAGCGCAATTTAGAAATATGAAGGTTATTGTGGAATCATTAGATTTCGTGGTGGCTTAATAAATATTAAACAAATGCTTGTATATACTTTCGTGGGGATGTTAATTCGTTGGCAAGGGTTACCCACGAAAGCCACGAACATTAGTTCCCCACGAACAAGGATGATTCCACAGTACCTGTCAATGAAGTACAATTTAAATCAAATCCAATTAAGCTTTCTTCATTGACAGGTCATATATCTTTACCCGGGAAATTAAGAGGAACGAAAACAGATTTTGAGAAAATCTAACATCTTCCCGCTATTCGGATGTCTCTCGGAACATCTCGCACTATTCTTTTTTCATCCGGGTACTTTTAAGTCGTTTGCAATGCAAGATCCCCATAGGCATTTTCAAATATTTCACCGCCATCGTTTACCTGACAAGAAATTGGACGATTTTTGGGAGAATATTTTAATTTTTTCATTCTAGTCCATGAAAAACGTTTTAACCATGGTGTATTTACGAATAACGAAGAGCTGGGGCAGTGCATAGCAGATTATTTGCATTTAATAATTTTCTGCAATGAACGCAACGCCACCTCTATACTTCACCTGAAAATCACATTAGAAAACATTTTAATGTGTGCAGTTACTAATTTCTCTGGATATTTCTTCAATTATTCATATAAAAGAGTTTTTTTAAAAAAACATAAATTACTCTTATTGTCGATCAACACGTCATGCAGAAGGACAAATCAATTCTTCCATATACATGTATGTGAAGGTTGCTGCAACTACTTAATTGCTTGTCTGTCTTCATCCAAAGCTGTCCATGGATTTCAAGCTCTCAATGTGGCCAAAGCGTTGATCCATGCGTAGTAAACCTCAAAAGTATACAATAAGATACGAACGATGTACATGTACACATTATTTATTTTACGTTGACATTGAATGAGATTAACAAATAAATGCATTTGAAATTAGAACAGTTTTTAATGCTTAAATTTAAACGCAGACGAGTTTATTTAAACTAATTCGTTCATTATTGTTCTATATAGTTGAGCAAGATAAGTGTATATTGATAATGATGATGTGACCTTGACCTTAGTAAATGACCTCAGATCAAAATCATGACATGGTCACATGTAATCTGAGTATGAGCATCTGATATTTCCTTTTTTACTAAAGTTACTAATCGAACATAAAAGTCAGACGGGCGGAGGGCAGATTGGTTGACGGACTGACAGAGGGATAGACAGATGGACAATTATGTCCCTCTTAAACCTTTACATACGTCTCTTTGGGACATCGTGCCATTTTAAAATATCTTTTAAAAAAGTAACTTAGGCGTAAAGTTGCATGAAATCGCACCTGAAAAATGAAGAAACATAGTCCAAGTGTTACGAAAATAGCAAGCACATATTATATCTTAATATCTTGAAAAAAAAATACACAGTACACATACCAATTTCCGTCCAGTAGTTTCTTAATATCAATTTAACAAGACAGATGAGTTATCAAACGGACAGTTCGAATATGTTGCTGGGATTATAAAACATGTGTTTAGATGGGTATTTTTGAATTAAGAATAACTTTATCGAGACCATTCACTTTGGGTACCTTGTGTCAAACATGCAGCAATTTGGCGTAAGCCTAACTATAAGGGAAGACTGGGGTAACTTTTCTGGGTATGATGAAAGAAGAGGATGGTGGTAGTGTCCAAACTACGCACTTAAAACAGAAAGGAAGTGCAGATCTAACTCTTACCTCTCGCTTACTTAGATCCACCACATTCAGATAATTTATTCGTTGTTTGTATGCAGTAGCATAGAAAGCTACAAGCAACATATCAAATTAAACAAAAAGGCAAAATAAGAAATCCTGCAGTCTGATTGATATCATTGCTAAGAATTTGTCACTGTAGTCCGAAGAATCAGCAACAAACGTAGACAATGATCGTTTATCAAGCGCTTTAGAACCGTTTCCTTACTACGAAGTTATAAATCCATTGCAGCTAATACAAATAATGTCGTAAATTCATACATTTTTCAAGCGGTATACTTAGATTTGAGGGGAAAAGTAGATATCAATACTAACTTATAATTGTGACATGCAAACAATAAATTTAAAGAATTTTAGAATTTGCAGATATAGTTACAAATGTGAAGAAAGGGAATTCTAGAACAGTGAGAATACTTTATTTAATACCCCTAATACCGTACTTCACTTTAAAAATAATAAATTTCTCGAGTTTATCACAAGACAGTGCCTGTTTAAAACCAACAAAATTGTCTGTGTTTTTATATGCTTTACTAATGAACATCGTATTTCTTTAAGTGTTAAGTGAATTTTTTTTCCAATTTCTCCGTAGATGACAGTGATTCTTTCATGTTCACTTTCAATTTTTATATGGTACATTGTCATTACATTAAATCAACAACAAAAACTGATTGCATTTTTGTTGTTGACGAAAGATACTTGCCAATTCTTCCATATCCATAGAATTTCCGGGTACTGCATCGTGATGTTGTTGTTTTTGTTTTATCTTTCTTTTTCTTATTTTTAGCTTACCTGAGCTCAAAAGTCTAGTAAGCTATTCTGATCACTTTAGGGGGTAGGGGGTCGAATTTTACATAGGAAATTTTTTAAAATTATTTTCAAAAACTCACATTTTATAATATATGGTATTACTTATATGCAAGCATCTTGATATTTTGTTAATTCTCAATTGATTAAACTGCGGTCCCTGGACAATTCTTGGGCCCACAAGGAATTCAAAGTTTAAAGTAATTTTTTTTTTATATTTATGAACAATTATAATAATTGTTTAAATTAAGATATTATTGAGCTGCAATGCTTAGTATGTGATATGACTATGAAACCATCCTTTTACGAAAGGGGCTCAACTTAAGAATATCTGCAGAAAATTTTGAAAATCTTTCGATACAGGATGTATTCTACAAAAATGTCCAGATATTTGTATATGACTCCATAAATGTGTTTTAATTACTGCTATTGTTGCTCAGGTGAGAGATGTAGCCAGTGGGCCTCTTGTTTTTAAGGTATGGCAGTAATAGTTAAAGATATCACACAGCGCAGGAGTGAGGGGTGGTAGTCTAAAACCCCCTCCATTCCTCCCATGCATCGTCAAAACATTTTTAGCATTATATTTTCACATTAAATATTGATGTACACCAGTTTTTACTTTTATATGTGCATGTTAAACTTTGATTCTCACAGTACAGTGTTACATGTATAAATGACTAGTGTGCAAATTACTGTACAATTATCTGTACTATTAAATTGATATATGTTTATTTATTGTTTATTTATTGTTGTGAATTACCTTCATTTTGTGTTTCATTACAAAGAGGGAACAATGATAATCGCTACCGAAATATTAATAGAAAAAAGGAGTTACTCGCAAACGCTACAATTGATAAAATTAAGATGTACTTTATCCTCATCGGAGATCAATAAATAAATGCAAATATCACAACTATCACAAAGACTCATCAATAATTCTGTTTCTTGGTAATTTTTTTTCGTCAAATTTTTATCAGTTAGTTTAGTTAAAACTCGTATGTTATAAATATTTTAACATTTGAGAAATCAAAACATATCTCACGGATAAAGATCTCCCTCTAAGCATGCTAAGTTACCGTATAAAATTTGAAAACCACATTCTCCTAAATATGCATTAATCCCATCATAGTATAAAAGGATTTGCCCTACATATAATAGTTTATAATGTCATTTAATGTGTTTTTATGTTTCTCCTGAGTTCATTTGGGTTCTGTTGAGTTTTATTTTTTTGGGGTCCTCTCGGGTATATCGATGCTCCCGCGAATTTTGGTCGAAACTCGATCGGGTTCGAAATGCAGACTGTGTTTACTGGAAGCGTCAACTTTTGATTTTGAAAAACAAATTTCTCGGATTAAGCAGCTACTGCAACGTGGAATTCTTTGATGATATTTAAATAATACACGTTGTTATTTATATCGTTCCCATTAATCAACTTGTCTTTGGACAATAATTTTTAAAAACTCTTATAGCACCAACACCTTAGTCTGACAACATGTACGAACTTGCAAGTTACAGGTCTCTGGATTGATACACACATTGACAGGTTTCGTATGTATCTTGCATAATGGCGTTTCAGCAAAACCAATTGCAATTTAATACAGGCGTACCAACATACACAGAAAATTTATCTTTTCGCCATCACCGACCTGGGGCCATTGTCATAGAAAAATCATCAGGACAACATGCCTTTTCAGCGTTTCCTTCTCGACAGAACGCCTCTTATGTTACTCGAGGTAATGCTGTTGACAATTATCATCACACATTTTTTTTCTGTTTAATAGAAATACCAGTAACCATTGCAGATAAATGTAAATTATAACTGTCTAATAGTAGTTATTTGATATGATCATTTTGAAAAATTATTGCAGAGGTTAACTCAAGTTCCTTGTCAAGTGACAGAATGGAAATGGCCATGAAGTTGGCCCAGAGAGACATTAAGAAACAAAGAGAACAAGAGAGAATGCAGGCGCTCCAGCCAAGGAGCAGATCTCCTTCGCCGAAGTCCTCCAGAACTAGAGTGATACCAGGTCAGAAGTTCTGGAGCAAGAACCAACGAAGCAGGGATCCCAAACGAGAGAAGCGAGTTCTGACTGTTAGAGAGCATGACAGAAACCGACAACCACGGGAAGCTCGGACTCAGACCCCTCCTAGGGGACCAAGGCTTGGAGAAAGAGTACCTGATCCTAACTTTCCAGGTAAATATTTATTTTGACATATTACACAGTGTTTTTCTTATTACACAGTGTATGTCGGATACTTAATCAGATATATTCTTTCAAAATTGTTCCAATTGATAGAATAATTGGCTTTTCAGTTTCTGTTATCTTGTTTTCGTTTTTGTTAAAGTATCCTCAAATTCTCCACCTTCAAAAGATACAGACCTCAAGATTTATCCAATACGCAAGCTCCCCCCTAGTGATCAGCCTGCCAAAGAGATAGAGAGGCTTCAGAGAGAGATGGAGTCCTACCTACAGCAGATCCAGGCCATTGAGCAGAGGGCTCTTAGAGGTAAACAAACACAGTTCTTTTTTAAAGTGTCATACTAGACCAATCTGCCACTATTTTTAAAATTTATGTAGATGTACATCTATATGAATTAAATTTAATAACGTGGATATTTTCATTTGTATGTGAATCTATGATATCTACGGTAATGGTTCATTAATCATTAGTTCTTTAAATAGTAAGTTAAATTACATTCATGCTTTGATATAAAATATCAGGTTATTAAATGCATGAAAGCGTACAATTAAGCTTAAGTTATTTGAAAAAAACGATGCTAATGTTATGCAATTTTCTTATTCAGAGCAATCTATGGATTTCTTACAACACAAGTCCAAAAAGAAGAAGGGTTATCTCCCAGAAGAGGAGGACAGCGACCGGAAGCAGGCACGGAATGAAGAGATTCAGACACGCGCCATGCGGCAGTTATATGTACTACGTCAGCAGGTCCGAGAAGTACAGAGCCAGCTAATCAGAGGCGACACAGACAAAATGAAACACACCAAGAAGGTTAGTCTAATTAAGTTTCTTGAACAAAGTCATATTTGGTCCAAGGCTTTCCTTTTCATTTTATTGACAATATTGGTTTGGAGATTATTCCAATTTTTTTTTTAAGTTGAAAAGAAAACTGAAATAATTTCCTTTTCAATGCAGTTTAGACATAATACTTTGAATTATTCATGTCGACATATGTACAATAACTCTCTTTGAATAAATTTGTTGCCAATAGAATATAGAACATATTTTGGTGGTTTCCTGACAAAGATGTTTATAATAAATTGCATTACACACTATATCCTCTTCATCCCCGTTGAAACATAAGGTTTCTGTATGATTCATCACAGGGCTTTCAGGAATTTTTCACAGTTTAAATGATCAGAATTAGCTACTCCAAATTCCATAGTTGACAAAATAAACTATTTGAAATAACTCTGAAAAAAAATTGTCTTCAAATGAGTTATTCATCCCCTCATATCAAAATTATTGAAAGCCCTGCATTATGAATATACAGTAATATTTATTTAGGTATCAGTAAGTACTGTAGATTCCTAATTAAATATAAGGAAATAATTAACAAATAAAATTGTGACAGGCGTTAAAATCTTGCTATTATTTTTCTGACAGTTGTGAGCTACAGTGTATATTAAATTATAACAAATGGCCGATGCTTGCTATTGTATATTCCTGCAATTTAATATAAAACAGCTTAATTGCAGAATTAAATATCTCCCATAAAATAAGAAATCTACAATATCTCGGGGGTTGTCATTTACAGAGTCAGATACTGGCCCGATTAGCCGCAGCCCATCGCGGGGCCGTGAGGGCAATCCAGTCCTTCGTTAACAGCCTGCCATTCACCGATCTACAGAGGGGACTCCCGGCCAGCTACCAGGAGCTTGCTCTCTTGATCAGACAGATGTCACTACTCAGTACTCAGCTCAACGCCGAGGACAAGTCCAGTGTCCATCAGGACCTCCTCTCAATGCTCGACAAAGTGGATGTGAGTAATAAAGTCTTGATATAAGTTGTAAAAAAGCTTGTATTCACTTATTGTGTGATATGTGATAATGTTAGTACTGGTATATTTTGTTTTTAGTTGGAAGCTGCTCATTTGTGTTTTTCTAAAGAGGAGATAAGATCGATCCATAATTTTTTTTTTCGACTAGATTAGAATTATCTTTCTAAAAGCAGTAGAATTTAATTTTAAAAGATTTAAACCAAGATAATTATGATTTATAGATAAGATAAATTTATTTATTTATTTATTTATGTAGAAGATATTGAAATATTCCAGCCTGTCGGTGTAGCATTGGTTTTGTATGTTTTATTTGATAGGATCTGAACAAGGCTTGGTGCTCGGAAATCCAGATAGCTGCCTCTGCCAAACCAGACAGTGTGTCTCGCCAGAAGTCTCCTTCCAGACCACCATTTGAAGTCCCCAAGGCTGTCAAACAAACCAAGCCAGCATTTGTGTCCTACAAGGGCAAAGAAAACAGAGCGAGTAAAGGTATCAGCTTCAAAATGTTGGTATGCATGTACAACATGTAGTAGAGTGTACATGTAAAATATGTGCAATATAGGGAGAAGTTTGGAATAACTTGAAAGGAACTCTTTCTTAATTGTTATTTTATCTGTTTTTTCATAGGAGTGCTGATAACAAGAAAACCATCTAAAGTGACAAAGAAAGTTCCATCAGGTACCAGATTATATAAAATGCTTATAAAATTTTGGAGAGAGAGAGAGAGAGAGCACAAGTGTTTGACATACATCATTTCCTTTTTTTGTAGGAAGAAACCTTACCCCGGAGAGAAGGGCTACACTCCAGGCAGGTATAGCAGCTTTGATGCAGGGTGAAAAACAGAGAGGTGGATCTGGATATGTGCTGGGAGGTAAACAAACCAGCACTGCTGGACTGGCCTGGGATATTCCAACAAGCAAACCACAAGCAGCCCAGAAAAAGAGTCTGATCATTCCTGGAAAATTACAGGTAAACTTGCAACTTTTGGATAATTACAGATGAATAAATCATTTTTATTTTGTTACCTTACAACTTATTTTTGACATTACTGGATCAATTAAAAAAATATCCAAAGATTCAGCTGATGCAGCAGTTAAATCATATATAAAAATAGCGAGAAGTTGGTACTTTCAATTCACTTTGACATATCCATGTTATTCATGCTCAATGTTCAAGATAGGGAAGGTTGAATATAATTTTGATAAAAAAAAAAGCCATTTTCAGATTTTAAACCTTTTATACAATTATTAATTTGATTCATTTTTTACAGGCAAAGCGAGACAAAGCTCAGAAGCCAGTGGTTAAGACTGTACCAGAAACACACTACGCTGATCCCACCGTGGCTTCACAGCTAAAAGTGTCCACCCCTTACTACCAAGGCACTGTCCTAGAGAGGTCATTCTCAGCCCCTCCATCACCCAGGTAAAATTATTTTATCTAATAACCATCCTATTTGAGTGTTATATACCTGGATGTGGAATACTGAAAACCATTTTTATATTTATATCTAATCAATCATGTTCGGGAACCAGTTTATCATTGGAAAATTGCATAATAAAAAGTTGTTGCAAATAAAATTAGTTTATAGCATATGCTGTATGTGAATGAACTTGTTCATAGAGGAAACAAAGTCAGTCCAGACAGTCCTTTATATGGAGCCTGGAAACCAGCGGGTAAAACTCCGAACGATCGGAGAACCAGATCACAAAGTCCGCAGAGTGCACGCCGCAATATCCTCTCACAGGACATGGATGACAGCATCACACAGTTAGTGAAGTGAAATTCTTGAAGATAATTTTTTTCCTAATCTTTTTGATATATTATAATGGATGGTTGGTTACTTGTTTCCTTACAATCTATTTTTTCAGAAACCTGTATCTTGGATCATTTACTAGTCCAAACCAGGTAAGATGAAACTCTAGTTAAATTTCTTCAACTTATTTATTGTCCATTTATATATTTAATTGGTACATGTTTTATGATAAAAACAGATTTAAGTTTAATGGCCCTTAAGCAAGAGAGATAACTTTTAATTTGGACTCCTTTGTCAAATGTTAACAAACTGCCAAATTTTGCCTTGCATAGTATGCTGAAGTGTCATTTCAAAGTTTAACAATTTAGATTTTAGGAAAGTCGTTATAAATATAAGTGTATATATGGTTGATGAACCTTAATTGTAATCAAACTTACCTTTGAGATACATTCTATTTGTTATTATTACAACTTACAGTCCATGACTGAGTTACAGAACAGAGGGAGATCTCCCACAAGACAGAGGTAAGGCTATACACTGCTAAAACATAATGTATGATAACTGTTAAAGGTATGAATAAAAAGATGTTTAAAAAAAAGTGTCAAAAGTATGAATAAAAAGATGTAAAAAAAAAAACCCCAAAACATAGATGGTCATTTTAATAAAAGAATGGTGTGTAAATATTAAAAAAAATTGATATCTCAACCTCTATTGACGTATACGTAAAATGAGTTTCGTTTGTAATTCATTAGCAGGAGACAGTTCAGTAGGTCTCCAGAGGGATTGGTTACTGAGGCAGAGATGGCAATCAGGATGAGGTTGAAGCCATTGCTAGAAAAGGCAGAGGTTAGAGCTGACTAATATCTGTACTTACATTAAGATCGATCAATATGTATGATAAGTGAAGAACTTTTCAGTGAATCTACATGTACAGTGTAAAAATTATCTGGTTCCGTATCTAGGAGTAGGCTGCATGGTTCTGTGTCTATGACAAGGCTGCATTGTTCCTTGTCTAGGAGTAGGCTGCAGTCAAATTTATTTTTAACAATGATAAAATTGCAATAAATATACAAGTCAATCATTCACTATCTTTGCTGTGTGAGGGAGAAATTTGATATGATTAGAGAGTGGTAAAGTTGCACCGATTTTAGAAGAGCTGTTGTTTAAAAATAGAAAAATTTTGTTTCAAAGAAAATGGCAGCCAGACAGGAGCGGCTACTAGCAGCTAAGGATGTCTCAGTCAGACAGAAGTTTGCAGACAAAGCCTACAACAATGTGAGTTTGTATTCCATCCACACTCTGTTTGTTACCTTACTTGTATATAATCAGTTAATACACAGTAATCTTGCAAGACACATTTTTTAAAAAAATAGTTATTATTATAAACACAGAGGTGATTTAGAATTTATCAAAGTCAGTAATCATTAGTGACATTATGTATATCAGTTACAGAATTATTTATATAATGAAATTTAATGAACTTTCAAAACAACTTTTAAGGACATTTTTGCTTTGTAAAACATGGGGCAATCGTTTAATAATTGAACCCGTATCTTCCAGTGCATCATAATTGCAAAATGCCCTTTGTAATAGCAGCTTGAATTTAAATCAGCTTCTATATTTTAGATTACATGTACCTACATATCATTTTTTTAAAATGCAATTTTGATTTACTCAATTTACACCTTGGAACTGCACCTAATGTAGATGTTGTTTTTTCTTTGTGAAAGTGCAACACACCTTATATATTTATAGATTCATGTATATAAATCTACTTGTATTCCCAGGTTGAGGCTAATGGGGACATTCTGGCTGAGATGATTCTGGATGACATCATACGAGACACTGCTGCTGAGATGGAGAACCTTGAGATGATGGAGCGAGCCGAGTGCGAGGCCATCAGGTTACAGGACAACCCGACCCTGGAGAACGTGTTCCAGAGACTCGAACAAATGGAGGTCAGTAGTCATCACTCAGGGTCTCAGAATTCATTCTTCAGGACTTTGTATTATCTGGAGCTTTTGCATTGTTAGGAACTGAACTTGATGGGTGTTTTCACTTTCAAATTTGTCATAAATTAAGACTCAAATCATATCTAATATCAAGTTTATTGATGTTTTGCTTAGTTCAACTGGATTTTCTGTCAGCTTTGTGAAATTATGTGCCCAGTTTGTGAAATCTCAAGGATGAAATATTTACAAATTGTTTATTATTCTTGAGCTAAAAGACAGATACTGGTTTTTAAAATAAAATTTGTACATATTGTACGAGGTTACCAAACAGTAGATAAACATGCTATGAAATCGTTAAAAGGTTATTTGTTTTTAAACCAAGCATTTTATCTTGACAGCAAGAACAATTTGAAATCCGAAGACGTTGGGCAACCCTGGAGTTTGAAGAAGCAGGGTCAAATCTTAGATCCAGGAGACAACCAGGTTTGTAAAATTCGGATAGATTTTGTGAATTTTATCTTATCGATTAATCTTCAATACATGTAGTTTGTAAATTGTTGAAAAGTAATTGGAAATGTTTTTATTTTCAGCATCGTCTCAAGCCTCAAGACCAAACCCCCCAATTGCTATAGAAATCACCAGGAACAGTGGACCAAGTATAATGGGCCAAAAGAACTTGTATGTACAATGCATTACCCAGTACTTTGTTTTAGGGATGGCAATCTCTAACGGGTTAATCGATTTCTCGGTCGGAACGATGGTAACCGGTTACAAAATCAGTAATCGGTTAGTCATATAAAATGAAAGTAATGACACATATTTTAACGCGATTTTAAAATAAATTATATTTTTTTTGTCTTTTGGTACTTTTATCCAATCAAGTTAAATTAGAAACTGTTAAGACTGCAGAGCTGAGATTTTTGGGGAAATGTGGTCAATGGGTGTTAATTTGTTAACCCTTACCGTGGCATTTGCCGAGATCATAGACATTGTGCGCCAGTGCTGGTCGTTTTTGTATATCGGAAATTCCAAAACCTATTTATAGATGAAAAGCTTCTAACATTTATGTTACTATTTCGTCATATCCTTTTTATGATCCCAAACAATGTTTGTTAACTCTTATTTGATTGGTTGCTTGAAAGAAATCAATAAAAAGACGCGGCTTGTTTAGGCCTCTTGTTTACCTCGGTTTCATAATGGCGGCTGACACCGAGATTGATAATTTATTTGCAAACAACGCTTATATTCAAAACTATTTGAATAAATCAGGCAGTAAAATAGATTTTTAGGGATTTAATGATACTGTTTTAGTGAATTTAAATGAAGTTTTACCGGAGATTAAGATTGATCAGTCGGAGAGAGATGTTGTTAACGGAGATGACATGACAATGTCCGGGACATCGTTGAAAACGCACTAATTGCACAGTTCACAGCTTATTTGTCACATGTTTTATATTTTTGTTAGCTTATGTTATTATCGATATACTTTCTATTAATTGCAATTATTTATTTGACTGAAATAAATATTATTCAGTAGATATATATTGCTTAACAAGTTTTACCTGGATTACTTGTGTTACCTGAGCATACCAGTATGCACTGGAAATGTGTATTATAAGTGATTATAGTATTATAAACTGAATTTTTCAAAGAGTTTTGTGCAGAATCTAAATATGAATTACCTACATGTATTCTCACCTGTAACCTGTACAGGTGTTTTTCACAGGCACCTGACCTTATATATTTTTCTCATAATAAAAATAAATACCGTATATCTAATAATACAAGGTGTATTACATGTACATGTATTAGATATAGGGTATTTATTTTTATTATGAGAAAAATATATAACGTCAGGTGCCTGTGTTTTTCTAGGATTAATCTGATATCGGAAATAAATATGAATTGATTTGAACAACAATAATCATATATAAAGGGGGTACATACATTTTAGTATGATCCGAAAGGATGATCATTATTAAACAGAGATGTAATAACTTGCATCGATAATTCGAACTAACTACGAAATTGCCACATGGGATCAGTGAACTATTTCATGACTGTTTTCTTGTTTTCTTTTTGAATAATTATCATGAGATATAATAACTCTTATATTAAATTTTGATTTACACATAAACATAATGCTCCTATTGTGCTTTTTGTGTTATTTATTACAGTTATAAAATATAATAAAAACACGTCAAAAATTGTGTATTTTGATAAGAGTTACCGTTTAATCGGTCAAAATGAATTGCAATTAAGCGACTGTCAATTCTGCAATTGATTGCCATTCCTACTTTGTTTGCATCTTGATGAAGTCATGAATATTTACTTTCGAATGAATAATCCTTTCAGCTCAAATGCAAAATGAATTATTTATTCACACCTCTTTCAATTTACTTCATGTGTTACATGTGTGTTTTATTGAGCTGATATTTATCAGTTTATTAATATAAATGAGCAATAATTACTTTGGTTTCAAGTCATGAATTCTTTTGTAAAATGCACCCCCGCATTTTACTGGTAATCATGATTTTTTTCATGCAGAGTTTGGTGTGTTTTCGTCAAGATAATTGTCTGTTTACAGATATCAGCAAGAACATGTGGAAGACCAGCCTATTATATTTACTAAATTCAAACCCGAGCCCAAATTTGCGGAGAGTCGTGTGGTGCAGGGGGAGGAGGAAGCCTGTATTGAAAGGGACCACAGTAAACCTGTGGAATTGACTCTGGCCAAAAATGTGGTGGAAAATATCCACAATAATGTGGAAAAGTATGAAAGGCATTTGAGAAAAACCTCCCATCAGATCCAGGGGAAGTTTGATCCATGGAGATTAGTGGAAGAGTAAGTAACAAACCCCAATATGTAGTACATGCAATGAATATCAAGTCATCACCGCACAAGGAATATTTTGCTTCAGTATTCAATACTGGTGTCTTATAATAAAAGAATTCAATTACGCATAATTTACAGTAAAACAGTGATAAAATTATACACAAAGCAAAATGCACTTTAAATTTTGACTTATTTTTTCTCCCCTATCAAAATCATTCTAATGCTGTACTTAATTACTAAATATGAAAACTCAATTTGTCATTAATATTCAGATAGTATGAAAATTTGCTTGTAGATTAACTCATGTATTTCTTAACCTCAGGGTTTCTGATCAAGTATTTGAAGAATGTTTGAGGGAGGTTGCTGATGAATTGGAAGACATCAACGAAGCTGTGGTCAACCAGGTCTGCAAGTCAGAGTTCATGATAAATAGCACCCTAAACAGCACTCAGACCTCCCCAGGCTTCACCCCCGGGGGCTCTCTCCCCCACAGCCCTGTCTATTCCCCTGATGGGTACACACCAATTCCTTCCCCTGATGCAGCAGCGAAGATGGTTGCTTTCAGTGAAAAAGACGATCTAGTCTCTGCTTCTCCAGATGAGTTAACAATATCAGATGAAATGACAGAAGAGGGTGATGACAAGGAGGAAGATGATGAAGAGGAGAGTGAGGAGTATGAAGATGATTATGAAGAAGATGATGATTAAATCATATGGTTGCAGACTACATGATTATAGTTTTTAATTCTTTTAATTCTGCTAGAGAGATGGCTAAGTGTCAGCTTATGTTTAAAATGTTTAAAAGTTAAAATCTAACCATTTATGAATTTCTAAACATTGGTACACACAGGGTTACATTTTTCCTCAAGATAGGGCCTTCCTATGTATTTATGATATACACATGTAGTCTGCAGAAATGTTTTAGATGTACTTGGTTAGTAGACTTTGAAAAGGTACCCCAATGAAATTGATGCAAATAAAATCATGTCGAAAAGCTTACACATTGCTTTAATATTCAAAATTGTATAAAATATATTTATTTCTCTCCATGGTATGTTCCAGTGAATTGAAATATTAGATTAGAAGGCAGAGTCTTTGCTATATGTCTGTGATATTTTGTTAATATTGCCATATCATTAAGTATATAAAATGCTATTTACTGAAGAATAAACACAAATGTACATTTTTTTGGTGTTTATATAATGAATTGTCCATAGAGATGTAAAATGAGCTCTTTTGTTAGCATTTGAATGATATGAAATCAGTTTGAAACATGAGGTAATAAGAGAGCTTAGTCAAGGAATTCCAACCAGTTCCTTTACTCAGACATTTAGCTATAGAAAAATTCTGTGCTGATGTTATAAAGAACAGCCCCATCTATCTTTCAATATGCCTTGATTGTAAAGCAATTCATCAAACGAGAGCGTGATATACAGTCGCACGTTCACTTTAAAATCAGTTTATCTTCGTAAATGTTTGAGAAGAAGAGCGGTTTGGTAAGGTTTTTAAACCCTTAAATGTGGATACAGTTGCTTGTTTAATATACTAGGCTTATTTACTGTGAACAATGCCAATGTTATTGTATGAGTATAGTAAATAAGCCTACCCCGGTACTGTATGAAAAAAGTGCCTGCATGTGAATTTGGAGAATGAAACAGGAGATAGAAGGCGCATTTAATGCGCTTGGCCTGACTGGCCCAGAACTCCAGACTATGACCTGGCACCAAGTCCCTGAACCCTAGCCCTCCATCAGGGGGTCCCTGGACTCCCAGAGGCTGAATAGGGCAGTCCCATGGAGAATGTAGACAATGACAACCATTTGGCTGTCATCGGTATTGATCGGTTTTGAAAACTTGCTGGTTCACCACAACACATTCTTTTTAGCTCACCGAGACGAAGTCGGGGGGAGCTTATGCTATACCCCTGGCGTCGGCGTCCGGATCTGGTTAAAGTTTTTGGTGCAGGTCCTGTATCTAAGTTATTACTTGTCCTACCTTCACTAAACTTGCATGGATGGTGCATCCAGACATACTTGTGGACTTAGGAGACTTGGATGCTGAATGTGGGATATGAAATTTGGATGCTGGAGGAGGTTAAGGTTTTTGGAGCAGGTTAAAGTTTTTGAAGCAGGTGCCCTTTGATGACCTTATCAGTTACTACTGGTCCTAACTTCACCAAACTTGCATGGATGCTGTGTCTTATGATACTTATGCACTTGAAAGGTTTGAATGCTGAATTAGAGCCATAGGTTTTGGATGCTGGATTAGGTTAAGGTTTTTTGAGCTGGTTAAAGTTTTTTGAGCAGGTGCCTTTTGATGACTATATCTCAGTTACTACTGGTCCTAACTTCACTAAACTTGCATGGATGGTGCGTCTTATGATACTTATGCACTTGACAAGCTTGAATGCTGAATCTGGGCCAAAGCTTTCGGATGCTGGATGAGGTTAAGATTTTTGGAGCTGGTTAAAGTTTTTGGAGCAGGTGCCCTTTGATATGGTTTATCTAACTTTATAAATGAATCACAGAGGTAGCTTCAGATACAGAGAGTGATCTTGATTATCTAGATGCTTAAAGATTTTTGAACAACTCAAATTGTGTTATGCTTTTGGAGCTGGTTAAAATAAAGTAAATTCTGCTCATACCTAGTCAGTCTTAAACAGTTAATATAACTATGGATGTGTAAATAGAGGTAGCTTCAGATACAGACTTTGATCTTGATTATCTTGATGCTGGAGCAGGTGTAAGTTTTCCAAGTAGTTAAATGCAGATTTGACTTATGAAAAAAAAAGCTGTCCTGACTAACTTTCATGGATCATGAAACTTTGGATTTGAAACATCAGGGTAGCTTCAGATACAGAGTCTGATCTCCATTATCAAGGATGCTAAAGAAAAACCTTGTCCTACCTCGCTCAAACTTGCTTGATAGATGTGTTTGTTTGTTATATGATATATCATGATTCCTATAATATTTTATCGTATGATAAGATACGGTATTGTATTATATGAGACAATATTGCATCATATAATATAATATTGTAAAATATTATATGATAGGGTATGATATTGTATCAAACAAATTTGCATGATATGAAATTTATTTGTATGATATGATACTGTATCATATGATATGATACAATGTTGTATCATATTATATTGTATAATTTGATACAATATTATTTGATATTGAATAATTTGATATTGTAATATATATAAGATATCCTATAATATTGTTTCATATGATATTGTATCATGTAAAATGATACAATGTTGTATCATATGATATTGAATCATATGATACAATATCATACGATGCATCATATATGATACAATATCATATTGTTTAATATGTTACGATATTCTATGATACAATATCATACCATATGTTACAATATGTAATGTTTCATGTGATATGATATTGTATCATATATGATACTATATTGTTTCATATGATATGATACGATATTGTTTAATGTGCTACGATACAATATTATATAATATGATATAAAATGGTATAATATCATATAATACAATATTATAGCATATGCTACAATATTGTGATGTATCATTTGATACAATATTGTATTTAATAGTGTACTACAATGTATCACATAATATGATACGATATTTTATATGATACAATACCATATCTTAATACAATGTCATATTGTATCATGATATCATACAATATTATATTGTATCATATGATATATCATATCATATGATATATCATATGACACAATATTTTATAGAATCATATGATATAATGTATTTTATAATGAACTACAATGTATTACATAATATGATACGATATTTTATATGATACAATACCATATCTTAATACAATGTCATATTGTATCATGATATCATACAATATTATATTGTATCATATGATATATCATATCATATGATATATCATATGACACAATATTTTATAGAATCATATGATATAATGTATTTTATAATGTACTACAATGTATTACATAATATGATACGATATTTTATATGATACAATACCATATCTTGATACAATGTTATATTGTATCATGATATTATACAGTATTATATTATATCATATGATATATCATATGACACAATATTTTTTAGTATCATGATATAATATTGTATTTTATAGTGTGAGGGTTATTGTATTTTATAGTGTGAGTGTATTGATAAATATTGTATCATACAATACAGTATGAAATTTACATATAATATGATTATCATACAATTTTGTATCAGGATATACGGTACCGTGTCAAATAACACTACAGTATCCAATAATTTATTAAAGATCATTAACTATGATTTTCATATAATAAGATAAAGGTGGTCTTATAAAGGTGATGCCTCGTCTCGGTGAGCTTTGTAATCTGTGATTACCTATGTTTTCTTACTGCTTTTCAAGATGAAAGAGATGATGAACACCCAACCCAAATCATTGTTAGAGGGATTCAAATGAAGACATACAGGATCGTTACCAATTGGCCCATTGTGGTCTTGGGCGTAAAGTTTCATATCCTTAAATGACAACTTACAAAATTAATATTACATGCAGATAATTACATTTTGAACAAAATCACATTACATGACCAAATAAAAAGTGTCAATGTAATTTACATTCATGATATACACTCTATACATTTGTATGATACTCATGGTACATAGTTCCCCCGATATTAGATGAAAATGCCATGTGGTGATAACGAACAGTTTTCAAAATTAAAAGCCCGAAGGAAAAATATAAAACAGGAGCAGAGCAAACACGGACCTCTATACTAGTTAGAGGTAGAATCAGGCGCCATTGAGGAGAGCATCTTCTACTGACCGGTCACACTCGCCGTGTGCTCTTTGTCATAATCGGGAAAAACGGAAAAATCCGTAGACAATTAGGTGATTAATTAAGGTCTAACAATAAGTATGACGTCAGTTAGCATGCGACCCAGTGGAAGATTGTATTTGCTGACAAGGTCGTTATATCGACCATATAACTTACAAAAATAAGACTTCAATCGAGACTGAAGTACTATCAATTAAAGTGGTATGGGACATTTGGATTAAAGTACATTATAATTGAAATACTTTCACGAATTAAGAATTCTCATAACCAAAAAAAAAATCCGTTTAAATATTTTGGAAAGGCAAAAATTTTAAAATCCCTGGTGGGATTCGAACTCATGACTTTAATACAGATTCGTAGTACCTATGGTGTTAGGTGATAAGTTTGGGAAAGAAACTACATTTGTATTTATAAAATTCACTTCATTTTATTTCGATCGGAAGTGTGTCACAACATGGAGGTGTCCTAGCTGCAGGTATGTAGCTCCCGTTCTGAAAAAATTCGGATGGACGACATAAGAGCTACAGTGCCTCCCATAGTAAAAATCTGCAATTTACGGCGCACAAAAAATTGCGCTAGTTTTGGACTGATTAACCTTGTTTACACACAAATTCTGTGGAAAAAATTAGTACCATTAAATTCTTCATGCAATTTACTACTGAAATCGTCTCTTTATTTGTCTCAGACTTTGTCCTAAACACGCTAACCGACCTCGGAAAATGAAGTATGTTAAATTCACATCATTGAGAGTCGCCATTTTAACATAAACAAACTGCATCACATCACTGTAAAGTTTTAATAGAATATCAGAGGCAAGTAAAATTACGATATCTGTAGTAAAATGTCCGAAGGACTTTTTGAAAGCAAATATTTGTTCAGAATGTGTTCGAAAATAGATTAATCAGTCCAAAACCAGCGCAATTTTTTGTGCGCCGTAAATTGCAGATTTTTACTATGGGAGGCACTGTAGCTCCCAGGTCGTCCATCCGAATTTTTTCAGACCGGGAGCTACAGACCTGTAGCAAGGAGGTGTCCCATACCACCTCAAGGTGGTTTGGGACACCTCCATATTGTGACGAACTTCCGATCGAAGTATAATTTTATAAAGCTTTTCTTTCCCAAAATTGTCATCTAACGGCGTAGCGTAATGGACTAGGGATTAACTACGAATCTGTAAGTCATGAGTTCGAATCCCGCTAGGGCTTTTATATGTTTTACCTTTCCAAAAAATATTCTAAAGATATATTTTGCTCAAATATTGTTAAATTTGAAAATTTTAAAACGGTGAAAATATTTTTGATTTTTAATATACTTTTATCCAAAAATTTTCTTCACGGCACATGAATGTTTGATAAATATGTATGTTATTGAGGAAATGTCCTGACGCAGACGAAACATGGTTCAACCACCCAATATTGTCCAAATAAAGAAAGCTCTATTTTATACATTACCGAGGGGATCACTACTGCATTACATAGCATGAATGATGCACATTAACGATGATAGTATGAAACGAAAGAGTAAAACTTATTAAAAATTATGGACCAAAAGAATTGTAATAAGTATTTCGCAAGAATTATGGCAGATGAGCCAGTTTAAACTGTGATGAAAATTGTTAGCAAGTATCTTGTTATTATTATAGTCCGGGCATCACTGTCAGAGGGATGATATACGTCAGCTTTCTGAAGTTCATGTAATTATTTTTAAAATCAAGTATAAATATGTGTGAAAATACATACAAATGTACTTGTAAGAACCTGAAGACAGCTAAGTGAACACAATTAAAACAATCAATATCTAATCTTTACATGTAACAAGTTGCAATGCTAAATCGTTTGAGTGTAGCGAAACCGTTTTCTTGATATAGTAGACACACAGACTAACGTTTTTATTTTAATACAGAAAAAACCCAATTTTTACAAAGGGTTTCACATTTATCTTAACAGCTGATCTTCCCACGG
Source organism: Magallana nippona (assembly GCA_033439105.1). Taxonomy (NCBI): domain Eukaryota; kingdom Metazoa; phylum Mollusca; class Bivalvia; order Ostreida; family Ostreidae; genus Magallana; species Magallana nippona. Next base: position 17,537,181 of record CM065922.1, read on the forward strand.
GAACAATAAACGACATCTCCCGGTCAACACTTGACGTAATATCATATCCATTTAATTACTCAAATTGAGCTGTTTGACATCAATGAGTGAGAGAGTAATACAAACAATGAGAGCCAATAGCAGAACGCAACTGTGTCATCACTTTTTTCTTTATCTTTGTAATCTCATGGGAGAGATTGCATGCAATTTAGCTCTTCTTGCTCCGATTTCCGGAGCAGGCGATACTAGTATTTTTTCCTACCCAAATTCAAACTAGAAAATTTATTATGCTAGTAGTTCTGCGCTTTTGATCGAATAATTTACTTGACAAATGGCACAATATCTGTAATTGGTTGTGTGGTACATTACAAGTTTAAAGTAACACAGAAAGACAAACGGTAAGGGAGCAATGCTCAAACTCGAGACATCATCATGCATGAATGTTCATCCTAGAAACTCTGTGTTAAACTGTAACTTTATTTTTAATCAATAAGTTTGTGTTTCATTTCAAGACTTTAACGTTCTTCACAATCAGCTGCTGTGTTTGGTTTGCGAATTAAACATTTTTGCATGCTACATGTATATTATCAAAGGATGTCAAATGATTAAAAAAAACCTGTTTATCTTTTGTGAAACAATTAAGTAATTAATTATCTTGGATTCCCCCCTTTCAATTCAACCCGTTTGTACATGTATTTATTGAAGGTATCACAGCACGTGATTGATTTGATTGGTTATTGTATTTATTGAAAACCTGTTGTACAGGTATTTTCGTAAGGGGCGCACGCTTTGGTAAAGAATTGAGTTATAAATTAAGTCATTCGAAGGTCTCTCTCAGTGTAGTCAGAGGTTTCCCCACCCATCCGGCCTCACAATAAGTCATAAATGTTTTTTACATTTTGCGAATATGTGTTGTTATAAAAGAACACCAGAAAACATTGTTATTTTTTGTATTGCATTAATGTACTGCACTTCTGAGATAGCTTCTGCGTCTATTTATTTTATAAATTATTTATGATTGAGTTTTAACGAATAATAACATTATGCAATAAACAAATGCAGTTCTACATGATGTGGCTGAGTACGACGACAGTACAGACATCTGACTTTATAATTTTTTTTTCAAAATAAAAATACATACGTATACCCTATACCTAATAATAGACCTTGTCTTTTATTATGTATAGGGTATTTATTTTTATCATGAGAAAAATTTATAACGCCAGCTTCCTGTGGACGACAGAGATACATGTATAATGCCTTTGATCGTTTTTCTAGAGAAATGTTCCAATGGATATTGCATTGTTTAGAGTATATTTTCCACAATAATTTATTTACAGCCTTCTTACATACACCATATGGTAGAGTTTAAATTCATGCTCCTTTTTAATATGGTAAAAGGTGTATTTCTATATTTTACTTAGCGAAGGAATGAAGATGCAAAATTTAAAATAAAATGAACAAAACCAAACCAAGACACCCATATAAATTTTGCCTATTAATTTTCGCCGAAGAATCCTCTTTTTAATTTGTTTTCTCTCCGTTTCCCTGAATATAAACATGAATATGACAGTAAAAATTAAATGTCTATGTTCGTTTTTTGTTTGTTTTTTTTTTTTTTTCATCTTTCGTTTTGTAAACAAATCTTAAAATATCAAAGTTGATTGAGTATTCTGTGACTCTCGTCTTGAGGACATTGAGGTCTCGGTTGCAGGGATAACAGTTTGTACTCGGCCACAAAAGGATGATGACTGCTGCAGTGGAGAGCAAAGGTTAGGCGACGAAATACCAAAATCAATTTAGACGGTAAAATACCGGGTAATCAAAACCCATTATCTTAAGAAGTAAAGAATTTAATTTTTTTTAAAGAATTTAATATATCCAATTGACAAAACTCTCAAATATTGTAGTAATTTGTAGTCAATTCTTGTAGAATTACAATGTACAAATCAGAAGAACAATTCATACGTGATGGAGAGCGAATTAACTTGGAGAAAGAAAAAGTACGAGTTCCACAAATGCCTTCTAAAGGAGGTAAACCAAAAAAAAGGTATTGCTGAATTCCATAAAAACAGGGGAATCACACAATGACGCAAGATTTAGGTGAGGTCGTTGATGGTGTTTACGCTAACAAATGACAATGATAATTATGACGACGATGTTGTATCAAGACCGTGGTGCTAATTGATTACATTTTGGTTATTAGAGAGATTTAGTTGCGTGCAATAAATCAGTTAAAAATTTCAGTAGCAGCAGATCTGTTGTTCCACGGGAAAATTCGGGTTAGTTTGCTTTGGCAAGTAACGCAACACTAGCATTAGTGAAATCTCTGATGAAGGATTTCCTAGTATTACCAATTATTATGCCTCCTGTCAGTTTGTCGCTATATATTCAAAACTCATCTATTTTCGCATAGTATACAAAGGGGTTATATAGCGCAAGCATACTATGCCGAAATAGAGCACGACAATTGGTTCCAATGAAAATTTTACAGACGCCGACAGCGGCTTCCGAACTGTCGACCCTAAAATTATTACGTCTAAAAGCCCAACGCGTTACCGTTACGCTACGTCAGCCGATAATGTTTACGGTGGTTTTTATATATATAAAACGTAGATACATACGATTGACATTCAAACAATTAAAATTATTAATCTTTCCAAAAACACCTCATTATTTACGGTAATTTTAAAGTTAAAGTTTCTGATAAATTTTTAAACAAATTGATTGAACATTTTTCAAAGAAATTGTACATGAGCATCATGAAAACGCTTTTTCAAAGGACGCTTGATAAAGAAATGTACAATTAAAAAATTCAAAGAGTTTTCGTCTGCTAAACAACTCGAGTTTTCTCGGTAACGTCAACCGTGTCTCATTTCTTGAAAAGAACATAAACGTTTGTTGATTTTTCTTTATTGTACAGCAATTTGTTGATTAAATAATCAATCAAATCAATTGATTGATTTGAAAGAACAAACGCTTGCTTTTCCGGTGATTATTTTAGGGACTATAATAGACAACACTCAAACGTCACAGCTACTTATTAGCAAAGCACGTCTGTATATACAACAGTCGGCATAATAATAACAGCCTCCGGCTCGTGCACTTTGTATCAAACCCTGACTACTATTTAGGCATAGTACATGCACAACACAACACTATTATATAAATAGTACAACAAAAATGTTTCGTCATATGTCTAAAACCGGCGCACCTCTATGTGTGTCGTAAATTGCTAGTATTTTTTTAAACATGTGAAGAAATGTACCTATACAATATGCAAACCTGAATATACATTTAAGAGGCCTACTGCATCAAAAAGTAGGAATAAAAATACACACATGGTATGTTTTCCATGCTTTACTATAGAAATGTCCCAGTATCTTTAATTTATGCTTGCAGCATTGGACGTTCAACCTTTTAACTAACCTTTAATTACAACTTTATTTGTATGTGATCTATAAAGATAATCTTTGTTTCAAACCTCGATTTCGTTGAAAGCTTTCATTAAAAAAATATATCAGTGCACTTAAAGCACGCCAAATCTATATGCTGTGTTTTTAATAAGTATCATTTTAATTACACTTATTAAATATTTACTTTCATTGTATATTCCCTTATGTTTGCATTAGAAATCTGTGAATGATAGACGTTCAAATATCAGTAACCTGATAACACGACAAACCAGAGGGGTGTTCAGCAGAGCGAGTGCTCGCGAGTGCTCGTCAAAATTCCGTATACCCGCAAAACAAATTTTGGCGAGCGCTCGCGAGCACTAGCTCTGCTGAACACGCCGACGGTCTGTTGAACACGCCTCTGATCACGGGGTATGAGATTTATCATTGTGAGATTGAATGATATGTTCGAACTTATATAATTAATTTGATATGTACTTGTGCAAAATAATCGTTAAATCATATCTATTCCATCATAAAAAAGAGTTTTCTCGACAAAGTTTCTGGCACTATATGTTTAGCTGCGGAAGCGAACTAAATAATATGTTTTATGGCTGTTCCATCTCTTATTCAAATCCCTGACAAAGAGCATAAATTATATAATGGCTTTAAAGCGACGATGCAGATATATTTGATACAAATAAACATCAATATGAATATAAATACATGTATAAGCATTGAATGCTTATTTTTGGATATTGTCGGTCCTATAACACAACAGGCCGTGCAGACAAATTTAATTATCATACCGCTCTACAGTCATTCTCATTTATATGACTCTAATTTGAAATATCGCTGTCGCTCAAGGTAAGATCGTTCTTTCTTGAAGTAACGGGATAAAATTATACATGTTTTGCAATAAACGATTTAAGGGGTTTATATCCAATTTATGTACAATAAATTACCGTTATTTTTAAAATGCAGTATTATTAACAGCCAAATTATAGATATCACGGTGGTTTCCATATGTCGTTATAAGGCTAATGATAACGGTTGTCCATTTTTCTGCTATCGAAGTCGTGAAAGAAAAAATATAAAAATATAAATTTTTTATATGATACAACCCCAACATTTTAGAGACTAAAGTTTTTGCCACCAGTCAATATTTTTTGAATCAAGGATTGATATAACATGTCGCAATGTTAGCATTAACAAGCGTTACCAAAAATTACCCTCCGATAGAAATTAAGCTAAAAAGGATCTTACATGTATGTGAATCAAGTTTCATTTGAATATATCTATTTTTTAGGCATTTAAGTATAAGATCCGTTTATACTTTATGGCTTTGCATTGTTGAAAAACTCGGCATCTGTCCGATTCTCTTCACTGTCATATGATTAAGGATTAACAAGCGTTACCGCTTTTTCTCAGCGTAAACAATACTCTGAATAATCCCACCGTATATATCTTCTGCATAGTTGTATAGCTTTATGTTTTGGCGATTTTCGAACTGAAAAAAGCAATCATGTAAAGAAAAACAATAAAATATTACACTTTTTCTTAACAAGCGTTACCACTAACAAGCGTTACTATTTTTTTTTATTTTCGAAACGAATATTACTTATCGGGAATTTTCAAATATCTAGGCAACCATTATGTAAAAGTAAAGTAACAAACACGAGTAAGAACGAATTTACCACAACAGCTACATTTTTGAAAGGTCACAACATTTTAAATTTAAAGTTTATATCTTAATCAATGTATATATCGGTATTCGATTATCGATTATATAAAATGTATATGATTGTTTATTTATGACAATGCACATAATTGAGTATATGTACAGTGTATATACAAATCATAATAACGACATCCATTGAAAGCTGTGTATATACATGTATATTTGTTTTGTAAAAATATTCAAATATTCATTGACTCGAACTATTTTAAAAAAAAAAGAGTAAAGGTAACGGATGTTAAGGAGCTTTGTATTATTTCAAGAAGATATAATACAACGCCCGTTGCTGGCTTTATCACACAACGATTCAATTAAGTTATGTTTTTATCAGCAAATTGTTTTTATTGTTTATATAGAAAAAGACACTTTTCAATATTAATGTCTTGTATGATGATTTAAGCAATTTATAAAACAAGAAAAGCTTATTGAATGAAATATTTTGTGCGGATCTAGAGGGGAGGGGGAGGGTCCGGATCCCACCTGGAAAAATTAAAATGTCATATTATTTACATAATGAATTTACCGGAAAAAAGGCCTTGACCCCCCCCCCCCCCCCCCGAATAGATATGCGCGTTCATTGTTTATCTAGCTATACACTAACAAAAAAATCACTTATATCGCCATTGTTGAAGATTTCTGAGGTACGTATATATTTATGAAAATTCTGTTACTGATATTATAAATCCACTTACTATACATGCAACTACAGTTTCAATCCAATGTTTTCTCACACGTCCGCGTCAATTTGTCCATTTCAAATATTAAATATTGACTGTTATGGGTGAAATTGACGTAAGCTGTATATTTCCAATCTTGCCAGTTAATGTTCCGCGGTCTTAACATCCGTTACTGTGATTTAACAACCCCACCCCCATGCAAAGAATCTGACCTAGTTTTTTAAATACAACAGGTATGTGGGAGTAATTTTCAGGAAAAACATCATAGATGATGTTCTTTTGGAAAACCAAATTATTAAAACAATTTGGCAAACTTAATTTTTTAACAACCGTGACCAGTGTAATTGAGTAGCAATTCTGAGAATGACTGTCTAACGCGCGGTATTCAATTTGACTGCACGGCCTGGTGTGTTATAGGACCAACGATATCCAAAAATAAGCATTCAATGCTTTACATGTCCATGTTAAATTAATAAAACATGGAATGTTAATTCTATTATTTTCGAAAAAATAATGTAATCCTTTGTAATAAAGATAATCATCTAATAATTGACTGCCTCCTATAGGGACCTAGACACGATTTGAGATCAAAATTTCATTTTTATTTTTATGGTTAAAATTGTTTACTTGTGCATTTTGAATGGCTGACAAAAATTTGAAATGTTAGAAGTCAAGTTACAAGCGAGATACAGATGTAAGGACTCATTTGTATGTAAACAAAGCTCGAGTCATATATTTGTTAACAAAGATTGTAAAGTACATAAATTATCATAATATCTTTGACAAAATGACTCAAGCCAAACAGGATAAACTGATTCAATGTGTTTATAGATAATGTCATCGACAAAACAGTAACATTTGATTTAAACTCATACCAGTACCGCACATATGTAAACAATAATAAGACTCGAGCTTTGTTTACATAACAAAGAATTTCGGATCCTGTACTGTTATCTTGCTTGTAACTCAATACATGTATTTGACTTTCAAATTCTAAGAAATAATTAAAAATACCCATATTTACCATTCTAGATACTAAAAATGAAAAATAATATATAAAATTTTTGAGCTCAAATCGTGTCTACGTCCCTTTAAACAGTACATGTATAACAGTTTGTTAAATTTTCTTTGGTCGTTATTTACAACAGAGCATTATAGTTTCATATAACAATTTGTACATTTTATGCGTGAGTAGAGAAAAGGTACAACTTCAAAATCTTACATTCTATATAATATATTTATGTATACATGTTTATGAATTAATCGCCAGGTTTGCCTGCTCGATTTTTACTTTTGATCTTATAAATAATATTTGGGTATATACTTTCAACATCATACAATACAAATATTAATAAGTGAAATTCATCTCCTTTCTATATGACATAACAAAATTATATATTCTGTTACTTCTAAATAAATATAAACTTATATATTACACCTTTTGAGGAATCAGTGCAGTTTGTTGCCAATTTTTTGCTAAACTGGTCTGAAAGCTTTTGTTTTAAACTTTTAGTTACCTAGTAGTTCAATATTTTGTTATCCATCCAAATATCGGTATTACCTAGCCACCGTCATCTTAAATTGAGTTCAAATTCTGTAATTACCAGCATCACTCATCATCAACTTCTTGCAATGTCAGTGGAGTGGAATTCATCTTCTGTTTTGATTTTGGTCTTTTCCGGGACCTATCATCTGTTTTGATTACCTTGAAATTTACACTTGTTTCTCCGTTATCTCGTTTCTGATGTATCATATTTTCAGAGTTTGACAACATTCTCGATTCCTTTGGCGACACATTCCTAGGTCCATCTCTATTATAGCCCAATTTTTCTTGTAAAATATCCAAGTCTATTATGTCAGTGGTTCTTAGGTCACTGCCGCCATCTTTGCTTTTTAATGGTTCGGATGGAAGCGAGGCTACGGAAGAGCTACATCCCATTACAACTGTTTGTTCGAAACCCAGAGAGGCTATTGTTGATTTCTTTCTACAAAGGCAATGAAGAGTGGTCAGTTGGCAGATCACGTAAGATAATGAGGAAGGATTTCTGTGCATTTGGTATCACGAATGTGTTAATTGGTTCCATTTGTGCTAAGCAATGAACGATAAATTGTTATAAATAACGATCTGACATCTGACTCCACACACGAATCATGCAATATGGACCTTGGCATAAAGGTTAAAATTTAGTAATTTTATTTTACAGTATTCCTAGATTATCAAAAATTTGAATCGTCTTATTTAATTGTGAACACCTCAAATGACAAACATATATCTTCTTAAATTATTTTAACCGGGGTGAATGGGATATAAATGACGTTTAAATCATTGGTAAATTATACCCTTTATGAAAAAGTAGTATCTTTCAGAAATATTCAGGCATTATTGATGGTTATTTAAAAAAAATCACCATTGATTCAAGACCAAGAGCAGTAAATCATCTTGAAGCATTGTCGATTTTGCAGTCTTGGTTTTTTCTAACCTTTCTAATTGGTTTCTTACACGCTCGTTTCAACAAGGGATAGGGCATGCTCTCGGTCTTCTTTTTCATTTTAAGACCCCTTTCTTATATAATTAACCTATCATATATCAACCAGAATAAAATTCAGGTAAAAAAAGGGAAACATACCTTTCCGGCGATATTTTGGCGTGGTATCAATCGGGATTTTCACAAGCTGATTGAAATGTTTGCTCTGCGTGCGATTTTCACCATGCTAAAAGTAAAAACGAATTAACGTATTTGTTTAAGACATTCATTGAAGAGCTATTTGAGTAAGCTTCTGATGAAATTTTAAACAGATTAAGAAATTAAAAAAATGAACCAAACCCTTCCAAAACCGAATATTAATGTCAAATAATCACATATGCACTGATTTAAAAAAGATAAAATAAAATAAAATGAATTTCATATTTCTCTAAACACAGCTCTACGATCTGACCACAGATTTTAAACAAGAATGGCAAGTATATCTTATATCAATAAAGGAAAAAATCTGTATTTCTTGACAGAAAAAATTGCTTAGCTATGAGGATTTCAAACAAATACGGCACTTACTTTTCTAGAGGCAACACGAGATTAAATCATTCATGCTTGGCTCATCGTTAAACGAGAGCAAGGGGAAATCACATTCCAGTCAATATCTGGCTCTCCGGGTATCTACTAGGTCGATATAGCTATAGACATCCAAGGAAGTATATATAAGATAGTCATTGGATTGTGAAATAACCCCATTAAGGTTTCATGAAGCGAAATCTTTTATTTCAATCTTTGACGTGCCGAACCGAAATTAGTGGAACCCAAGCTTTAGATGTTTGAACCCTTTATGAAATACTTAAGAAAACTTTTTAAAAAAAATAATGAAGGAAAATTATTAAAGTTCATACGAAATATTATGATTTTAGAATAATACCATTCTTTATCTATCAGTAAATGATTTTCTCAAGGAGGCTGGATGGTCAACAAATTAACAATCAGATCTGCCTTAAACATTTTTAATATATTTTGGGCCTAAAACTTTTATTTAGTAAAGGAAAAATCCAAATATGTTAACTTTAAAATTTGAACATCTTCCTATATCTTTATACAGAACTCTTCATTTACAGGAGAGTAATTAAGTCTAAAAATGGTCACGACCATCGAGCCCTTAAACACGATTACATAGCGGATAAATAAAAATGAATAGATAAATAAATCACGAAGTAAATTGAATAAACGAATAAATTCGGCCAGAAAAATATACATAGACTTCAAAACTTCACCGTCTATATACAGGGTAATGGAGACATATCCGTCACTTTTTAATTTTCTTTAAACTTTTGCGTTTTAAATTTAAATTTTAAAAAAGTCAAGTTCAAGCATCTTATAATTATTTACCATCTCTCTATACTTACATTGTGTGCCAGTTCGGGAGCGAAGTATCGCAGAATTTAACACAGTTCTGACATTAAACAGACTTGTTTGGTTATCCCCAAAGAAAAAAAAATCATATACTAATTTATGTTAAACTAGGCTCTTTTAAAGGCCAAAGAATGGCAAGTTGATTGGGGGAGGCATTCTATTAATAGCACTTCATGCTCGTGTCAGGTTAAAGTACACCATAATCAGTACCTAAAAACGACAGCCCTTGCGTTTTACCGCCCTGTTAATACCTCTTGGTAAGGATGAAGTGTTTCATGTTGTAAATATTGAATTTACCGGGTTGCAGTACATACAAAATTTAGTTGTCATGTTGTATTTACTGCCATTTGTATTTGTATTTAAATTCAAAATTTACAACATGAAAGGCGCATTAAACGTCCCTGTCCTAACGTTCTTTGACGATGCTATGCGACACATTCCCCATCTTGCAGATCTGTAGCTTTACGGGAAAATTCGAATTAACACAGAGTAGAGCTACAATTACTAATAAACAAAAAACAAATAAAACAAAAAACAAAACAAAAAACAAACGAATAATCCCGAATAGCGTACAAAATCACGCATTAATTTATGCACCGAAATTGAAAAAAAAATGTACGAGAAACTGTAGCTCTACGATCTTTTAACTCTGATTTTCTCGTAGAGCTACGGATCTACAGCTACTGCGTTCCAATTCAGTTCCAGGTCTCTACAATCCTGCCAATCCTTTGCAGCTTATTCTTTTGTTTATTGTCATTGCGACTGTACAAACGGCTACAAAAACTGTCTCGCAACTTTCACCTTCAACATTGAGCTTTTGGCAAGAGTTTCGACTGTTTACTGTTCTCTTTTTGCGGACTGGAATCAAACCCATGCCTCCCGCTACGTAAAGTCACATAACCACTTCAGATTAAAATGACTTATCAAATCTTATGTACTATATCTCATAAAAGAAATATAAAATAAAAATTATGATCACCAAGTCGACCTTGAAAATATTTTTTATTCAATAAATATCTATATTATATAAAATATAATCTTATTACAGCACTCAATACAGCCAATGCATGCTAAAATTTGAACTTTTTACAAATAACTGTAGACAAAAATTAATTTGAGTTAAACATTCTTTACGATTTTTCAAATCTCGTTTGAAGGTTGATTTATCATTTCATTAAAAAATGTGATCGTTGTCTCAACAAGAGATTTATAAACTTAATACACCTTCAAACTGAACAACGGTTTGCCAGGTAGCTTTGGTGCCCAAAAAACCCAGGCAAGACGACATCATGGGATCGGATCCAAAACTACAAAAAAGTATTTCCCCCTGTAATCCTGTCGTTATATGAACAGTTCAATGCCTCTTTGCTATGATTCCATACAAACCTAGAAACAGTGACATTATTGATGTGGGATCTAGAAAAACAGTTACCAGTTAGAATTTATTACAATGTTTTTAAGTAATAAAAAGGTCTCTTGTATAAGCAGCAGCAATAAAATTTGTAATATCTTGAAAGTAACTTATTGGCATAGCTTATTATAACAATGACTACATGTATTTCATTTTACACTTCACTGAAAGGAGATTCAAATGGAAGGTATGAGGCGATCTGGACAAAAATTGTCAAAATTTACATATTTATATGTTTCATTCCAATGAACAATATATAACATTTTTTTTTTCAAATATCGAATTATAAGGATATTTTAGCATATCTGTTTTGTACTACCTAAGATTAAATTTGTTTTTTATTCATATTGATCAATATGTTAACTTTATTAACCTTCTTTAGTAAATGTGAATAATTTTTTAGTAGGATATGCAAGTTTGCTCAATGACATAATACGGTTATGTAAAATATGACAGACACCAATTTTCAGAACGTCTCTACCGGGCGAACAAAACTGTACGGGATAATAGGCCCATGTGATGAACCGGTATGTACGGTACTCGGTACCATTGAACACTGACGGAGCTTTATCGTGCCAGCTCCGACCTCTTCGGATTGAACAGTCCAAGTAGTATCACTTTTAGAACTCAGTTTGCACTTTCGTTTATAGAATTGAAATATATATTTAATAATTGTATTATAAATACAAGTACAACAAGTCAACACTGTCAATGTTTAGTAACATAATACAACGAGTCTGTTGTTTTAAAGTTACACTTTACAGTTCTTGTTCAGACAGTGTTGTTAAGATTGTGTGTTGCTTTAAAAAAATTCTTTTCAAAATGTCAAAAAAATTAAACAAAACAATTGCAAAAACTGACGATACATCTTCCCAACAGTTTATAACGGCTTAAATCTTAAAAAAATATTTTTTCTTGTCTCGAGTTCAATCTTTAGTTAATACCATCAAGTGATTTATCACGCCCAGTCCATGAATCATGATTGTGTGCCAATGTGGATAAAGAACAGCTGTCCGCACTTTCCCAATTGCCATTAAAATTTGGGACCCCCAATTCCACCTAAATTGTTACATTTCTGTTTCTGTTTTTGTGAAGTTGTTCCTTCTTCAAAATGCTTAACGGGCAGACTAGATTTCTTTTGTTTATCTCGCACTTTGTAGCAACTGTAGAAATTTCCGTAATTACTTGAAATCACAACGATGGGTATTGTACCGATCAAAATTCCAGAAAAGGCGGCTATTGCTCCGATCACGTGACCAAAGACAGATTCCGGAACTTTATCACCATAGCCAACAGTTGTTATGGTAATCATCGCCCACCATATAGATTCAAAGAAGTCGGTAAACTCGCTGTTTTTTCCTTGTTCGGCAAAATAAATAACCGCTGCAAATATACACGCAGATGTCAAAAAGAGGGCAGCGAAAAACAAGAACTCGATGAAATTGACCTTGATACACAGTTTGATGATTTTCATGCCCCTGGTGTGCATTAGAAGACGATATAAGCGCAAGGCCCGAAGTGCATAGACGTATTTGAAAACACTTAGTCCAATAATGTCTTCATGACCATTTACCAGAGACAATTCTGTGTACACAATGTGGAAAATCAGAGCAGACACTAATAAATCGATGTAGTTCAATAAATTGCATGCAAACTCCTTTTTATTGGGACACGAGTACAATTGGAGCAAGAAATCGATAAACAGGATCACATTTGTAGCAAAATCTGTCCAAAGGACACAATGGCGGAACAGTGTTGCATTCGCTAAAGGGTCTTCTTTCTCCAATTCGGATGCGTTGTGATTAGTTGAGTCTTGTAGACTGTAGATATGTGTTGTCGATAATCCGAACACCAGGATGGACACTGTCACCGAGAGAAAGATCAGTGTGAACCAGATCTACAATGTATAATAATGTCATCTATATTAATAGATAAAACTTGTTACATGTACCTGTTTATCAACTCAATTGAATCTTGTTATCTTTTTATCAACTCAATTGAATCAAAGAATATGGACAAACTGGTTGGCCAAAATGCTTGTCGGTTAAATCATAAAAAACAAATTTAAGAAATGAAACGAAAAATTATTTACTACATTACGAAATCATGTAAAACCCAACTTAGTCGGTTTGATTACTATATAAAATAGAAAAGTCTAGGAATCCATTACTAAAAAGTGCTGTATATCTCTGGTTCTCTTCCCACTGAGTCATATAAGTCTTATCAATTACTGATATTTAATTAAATGCTATATAATATAATGTCCCTGAGTGTACCGAATTTGGTTATTTTCTTACACTGTCCAAAAGAGTATTATAAAAACGATATTTTAATGCATAGTGAAGTATCAGTCCAAGCATTAATTTTCTTTATTGATTTTTTTCTTTTCCCGTAGTATTTAAAGAAGACTTAGACAAAAAAATGTGGAGCATAGACTTACTTTATCAAATAACAGGCACTGATGTTTTAAAATACATGTATTCTTTTTGGATATGCATTTACCAGTTTTGTATCAATTTGCCTCAAGTATTAAACTGATCTCAACGATAAAAACGATATTATATTAAATATACATAGCTGAGACTGGATTTTTGAAAACATCTTTAATCTAACGTACACGCGAGTTATTATTTCATTAATAAATTGAGTTAGTTAAATTCAATATTTCTTGCAGAATTACTGTTAATAGAGTTTCCCCTTGCTCCAATTGGACAGTCAGAAAACATGCGGATTGTAGCAATCTAATGACTTTAAACTTGATAAGAAGGAATTTTAACTACTTTATACTTGACACATACCCCACCCCCTGCCAAAAATTTCCCCACCCCCACCCCCCCCCACCCCAAACCCCCCCCCCCCCAAACAAACCTAAAAACACACAAAAAACCCTAAATGTGAATGTGAACATCAAATGACATAATATGTATGTTAAAGCCAACCTTTGTGCTGTAAAACTGAACAAAAAGATATTATTTAGATTATGTGAGGAGGAAGCTCTGTGTATAAACAGTCTATCTAACAGACACAATGAAAAAAATACAACACTTTTAACAGTGTACTCTTATCTGATATAAAAGAGCTTTGAACCTAATGGATCGGTGAATTTGCTACAAGTTGAAATATATGAGATCTAGGTTTCAATGGCTCAAACAAACTTGCTTTGCACTAAAGCGGATACGAATTAATTAAGTGAGGTAGTTTTTGGAGTCCTCCGCAACTTTCTTAGCCATTGCATAAAAGCATCTCTTGATAACGAACTGTATTATACCGCGTGTAGGTAATTCACGGTTATTTTTGCGATTTTGGATTGTGTATATTATTGATATATTACATGCACTTATTTATCGACTTTTTTATTCACTTGCTTCAATACTGTAGAGATTTTTCAGGGTAAGGTTTGGTATTAAAGATTTAGGTCATATTTTAATTTTCTTTTCTTTATTGTCCACAATGTTAAAAGGGCATGGTCACGATTTTGGTCAAAAATAATTTTTCCGATTTTAAATATTTACAATGCTCCAGTGAGGCATTTTTAATAGGCAGCCAAAATTTGAGAGTCATTCATTGAGTTATAAGTAAGTTACAGAGCTCTTGCAATTATTTGCTTTGTAAACAAAGCTTTTGTTTAAATTTTGAATGCTGAAGTGAAAATTCCAGTTTTAGACCTAAAATGAATGTGTTAAGCGTTAGAAATTGTTTATTTATGCTTAAAATGAATTAGAAGATAGACAAATCAGCTTGAAACAGATTTTTTATTGGTATATTGAACTATGTAAACAAAAACAGGGCACGAGCTTTGTTTACATGACAAAGAATTGTGAGCCCTGTATCTTGCTTATAACTCTACGACTGACTCTCAAATTTAATTTGATCATTAGAAATGCATTCCTAAAGCATTGTAAATAATGAAAACAGAAAAAATAGAATTTGACCAAAATCGTGACCATGCCTCTTTGAGTAAGACATTTCTAATAATAACATAAATTTGAGTGTTAGTCGTAGAGTTACAAGTAAGATACAAAGCCCACAATTCTTTGTAATTTATATTATTACTAATTCATCACACGGAAATAACGAGTTAAGGATATAAGTTAATAAAAAATGCCCAAGGACTTCGATATTATTGAGTTTTTCTGAACATGTACCTTTGTTCAAGTACTGTAGATTTCCAACTGTATCTTGATCCATAAGGCTTGTATTGTTTCCTAAGGTCTAATCAATATGGCTACTGTTATATTCGATGCATTTGATGAAGCACATGTTTGATATAATATACCTTTTAATCGATCTGAACATTTTTTGTAACAAATAACATTTTTGAACGACTCTCGAGAGAGTCTGAGAAATGAGAATTAGAATCAGATGTTGAGGTTTTTTCTATACATAACCAAAAAATGACACATTAAGGTTGAAATTGTAAGTTTTTCTGAAGGTTAAGACTTTTATTCTGATGCTTTTCGACATACATTGTCAGTACTTGCAGAGTCAAAAGAATAGTTTTGCAGAATACAAAGTATTGTGATCGTGAATAATAGATGCAGCTTGACAGCAACGTCAAACAGTGCAGAACAAGATGAGATATATATGAGAGAGAGAGAGAGAGAGAGAGAGAGAGAGAGAGAGAGAGAGAGAGAGAGAGAGGGCTGGATGGTCGAGGTCATTTTTATACTATATTAATCTTCTTCAGAAGAAGAGCTCTGTATAAAGATATTACAAAATATTCAAATTTCAAAGCTAAACTCTATGGATTTTTTCTTTATCAAATGAAAGGTTATATATATCTAAACAAATTATATCAGAAAATCAAAGGGAGATCCGATGGTTAATTTGTCGACCACCCAGCCTCCTTAACATGGGTGTACAATGTATTTGAAATGTATGAAAATAAATTAATATTTCCACTGTATAGTGCATCAATTTACATGTCATATATTCTATCTCATGAATTGAGTTATTCAAACTGTGTGTCTATGTTAGCTTTATGGTTCTTACCTTTCCCAAAATGCTGGATGCAGGTTTCTGCAATATTCTCCAAATATTGTATCTTAATTTTCTCTCGTGTTTTAAGATGCACATGCGTTCGTTGTTTATGATACTCTCAGGTTTTACCTTAAAATCAAGGTCGTCTATCATTGCATAAGCTTCACTATCATCTTCGTCATTATATCGAGTTTTCCAGCAACAGGACCGTAAAACATTTTCCTGAATTTCCCAGAATTCCAATTCGTTTTTGATACTTCCTGCGCACAACGTTTTTGGAAGATGCAACTCTCCTCTATCATAGAAGTCTAAAATAAAATGAAAAACCATCGGATTTCTATCAATAAAATATTCGTCAAGTTGTTGGTTGTATTCAGGTGCATCTTTTGTTAATTTCCCAAGCTTAGTATTTGGAAACTTGCTAAATTTTGAACCCAAAGCAGTGATCAGCGATCCACGGACGTTGAAGCGTATTTTAAGCTCCTGCTCGCTCCCCATTGTGAGTTGGTATGACACGGTGCTCTATAAAACTTGCATTTTGTAGCTGTGCGTTCTTGATGTAATTATCAGCTGCTTACTTGTGGCGTCACTATTGTTGACAGGGTGAGCAAAAAAATCGATAAGTTTGCTTAACAAAATGTATGTACTGTAGATGGAAAAATAAAAAAAAATAAATTTACCCTGTAGAATTTAAATGGACATGAACAATTATATATGCCACTTACATCCTGGTAATTAAAGAATAAAAACTCTCATTATATATTTATACGTAAAAGGCATATAACCCTGAACATAAATCGGATATGTCTTTAAAAAAGTCACTGGATTGATTTGTCATTTAACGCTACTATTGGAGCGCAAGTGAACATGCAAGGAAATCCGGTGTTCATGATGCGTAACAACTCATCCCTATATATATATATATATATATATATATATATATATATATATATATATATATATATATATAAAGCAAACACCCCCCACCCCCTTAAACCCCAAAAAATCGAAAATAGAATTTAATAACACAATGATGATGAACTTTTTTATATACACAACGAAGACACGTAAACAAAATGTAAAAATAATATTAAAACATATGCTGAGATTTATCACTTGTAAGTCTACACTACTAAAGGATGCTTTTGTTTTAACTAGACTTATTAGGGCTTTCTTGGTTTCTCAATGAGAAGATGTTTAAAGCTTTTCCCGATACATATTCTTATACAAAAGTTTAAACTTCTTCTATGACTATACATGTACCTTATAAACATAACAAACTTCAATCTTCATTATAAATATGTAATAGTCGTACATCTTTCACATAGTTTCATATTCCGATCCGTAGCTGGCCTAATGGTAGAAGAAAATTGTTTAAAGTTGCCATTGAATTAATACATGTAAATTCCTTATCCTCTACATTGAAAGTGAAAATGACTTTTTTTGAAAAACTAGAATTCCATTATTTCAATGGATGATCAGTGCTAAGATTGGTTGAAAATGGCAAAATGATTAAAAAATAAGATTGTGAAATCATTTCGACGACGCCAACAACATCAAACGAACAGATTTCAATTAAGCAGCTAAGATAAATGGAGATTTTCACAAAGACAAGCTTAAAAAGGGAAGACCCTCCCCAATGAAAAACAAATATAACTGTTTTCTGTAGATTTGCAAGTAGCCGACACAACCACTGATGCTCAATAATGCATTGATAACCCTTAACAAATTATTTCTGATTACGTTTTGCCTAGCACATGCATCTACACTCATGGTTTATTCATTCATCGAATTAATATACAAAAAACTCCCCAACCGAATTCCCTATCCATTTCCTAATTAAACTTCATGCTAACCGATATATAACCGGGGGTCCCATATAAACAATCGCATTGCATAATCTTGTAAAATTCTGAGAAAAAAATCAATCTTATCACTAACTGGCATCGCTGTTTTTGTTTGTTGTTGTTGTTGTTTTTGTTGTTTATTGCACATGTCATTCTGATATATTCGTTACGGAAAATACCATTTTAAAATAGCATTTAAAATTTAATTAAATGCTTCTTTCTCATTAGACCGCATTAAATGGTATTGTTTGCACGATTCAGTGCATAAATTCGCCTTTAATTAATAAATAAAGTACGAGTTTTCGTGAATGTTGAGGATAACCTCCAAGGTCGAAAAATGTCGCGTTTTGAATTATAAAAGTCGAGGCGTTAGGGGAGGCTTTTAAATTTCAAACAACATTTCGAGACCAAGAAGATTATCCTGCAACATTTTTGATAACAAGAACTTTATTTCTATTCTACTAACAGCTCAGATTTTCCATTGATCGTTTTTTTCTTTAAGGGAGACAAACTAGGTCATTTAGACTGCTGTTCCATGTTACTCCAAAGGATATGTTAGTATAGCTACATGTACATGTGCACAGGCTACCGTTCAGACTGATGTGCAGGCGGCATGATTTGTTTCTTCGATATTGAATACAACTCTCTTATAAATGATATATTTTTGAATCATATTCCTTTAAATTTTAAGGGTAATTTAATACGATTATTAATGCTGCTCTTTATTTATTTTATGTTGAAACACACAGTGCAAATGTGTTAGGGAGGTCCTTGGAACAGCAGCATTGAGGTCTTCGAAATAAAGTTTTGACTGGAACTAAGACATAAAATTGACATGGTTTTTAGCTCACCTGAGCTGAAAGCTCAAGTGAGCTATTCTGATCACATTTTGTCTGTCGTCCGTCTGTCCGTCTGTCCGTAAACTTTTCACATTTTCAACATCTTCTCAAGAAACATCTTCTCAAGAACCACTGGGCCAATTTTTACCAAACTTGGCAAAAAGCATCCTTAGGCAAAGGGGATTCAAATTTGTGAAAATGAAGGACCACACCCTTTTACAAGGGGGGATAATTAGAAATTATTGAAAATTTTCATGAATTTTTCAAAAATCTTCTTCTCAAAAACCAATCAGCTAGGAAAGCTGAAACTTGTGTGGAAGCATCCTTAGGTAGTGTAGATTGAAATTTGTGAAAATCATAAGCTCCGGGGGTAGGGTGGGGCCACAATGGGGGAGGGGTCGAATTTTTACATAGGAATATATAGAGTAAATCTTTAAAAATCTTCTTCTCAGAAACCAATCAACCAGGAAAGCTGAAACTTATGAGGAAGCATCCTCAGGTTGTGTAGATTCAAAGTTGTGAAAATCATGAGCCCCGGAGGTAGGGTGGGGCCACAATGGGGGAGGGGTCGAATTTTTACATAGGAATATATAGAGTAAATCTTTAAAAATCTTCTTCTCAGAAACCAATCAACCAGGAAAGCTGAAACTTATGAGGAAGCATCCTCAGGTTGTGTAGATTCAAAGTTGTGAAAATCATGAGCCCCGGAGGTAGGGTGGGGCCACAATGGGGGAGGGGTCGAATTTTTACATAGGAATATATAGAGTAAATCTTTAGAAATCTTCTTCTCAGAAACCAATCAGTCAGGAAAGCTGAAACTTGTGTGAAAGCATCCTCAGGTAGGGTCAATTCAAATGTGATTATATCATGATCTCCGGGGGTAGCATGGGGTCACAAGGGGGGGGGGGGGAGGGGAGGACACATTTTTACAGGAATATATAGAGAAAAATCTTTAATAATCTTCTTCTAAAAAAAACATTTGCTTATAAAAGCTGTAACTTCATATAGTGTAGATTCAAATTCGTTTAAATCAAAATCTTGAGGAGTAGGGTGGGGCCACATTGGGGATCCACTTGTACAAAGGAAAACATTTTAATTATTCACAAAAACTGTAATAATGTTATCACATATGGTTTACTTATTTGCAAGCATTTTGACATATTGCTGATTCTTTAAAATTGTTTAGACTCTGGCCCCTGGACGATTCTTGGGCCTCACAAGGGGTTCAGAGTTTGATGTAGGTTTATATCATATATATAAACATTTGTTTTGGATCTTCCTTAGAACTGCAATGCTCAACATGTGATATGACTATAAAATCATCCTGTTAGAAAAAGGACTTGATTATAAACATAAGAATATCCCGGGGGAAAAAAGATTTTTATTTATACAGGATCAACATGTATTATACCACATTGTCCAGATATTTTGTATTATGACTCCATTAAGCTGATCTTATCATGCCTATTGTTACTCAGGTGAGCGGTGTGGCTCATTGGCCTCTTGTTTAATTTTTACGATTTGAAGTTATACTTTATATTTTTGATTTAATAATTTACTAATGACGTTCGTGGTATATTGGAGAATGATGTCAGCGGCATCTATTTAATCTCGACAATAACTGTAGCAGAATTCATGTTTTATTCAATATTTTCAAGCAATCTGTCACTTTTGTTGGTTTTCAAAGTGTTTGAAGTTCTAGTCTCTTCCAATTACCCGAAGGTAACAGAAAAAGGAGTTCTTTACTTGATAAGGTATTTCCGACAAATAATCAATGTTGTGTGTAATTATACAATGAATGAGGGAAAGCTATGTGGAGATGGATAAACAAGAGTGGTGACTTTCAAAATAAACAAACATTACTTAAATAAGTCTCAATCAGTGTCTGTTTAACAGTTAATCATTCTATATCATCGTCGTCGTTGTCGTCACCGCCATCATCATCATCATCATCATCATCATATAGAATTTGCACAATCACAAGATAATCAATCTAATTAAAATTTGATCCGCTCCAAATCCAAATATACTTTATGTAGCGATTTATTTGGAGCGGATCAATGATCTACATGTAATTTTAATTAGATTGCTAAATAATATGTTGGTTTTTTGTTGCTTATTTCTCTCAAACCATATTAATGCTACGTGATGTACAAAAAAATATATTTACAAATGTACAAATACAAGGTCAAGTAAGAAAGAATAGTATAAACGATTTTAGGTAAAGCGAGCTAATATTTTTTGGACAAATCTAGTCAACACTTTTTTAATGATTCAGTAACGACTTTCTCACTTAGGAACAAAAGCGTACAGAAAGCACAAAATGTCCTTTACTTATGGAAGATATTACAGATGATAATACCATTTCTATTTTCATTTATTGGAATCATAATTCTAATGCTCGTTCTGACAAATGACATTTTAAGTGTATTTTGAAAGCCGATTTTTTTTCAGATGAATTAAAAAGTATTTTTTTCATAAAATGACCTGATTGATACAACTACGGAAGACAACTCTTACTGAGCCGCACAATTTGATTAGCCTGTGGAAATTGGTTTTGGCCGAACGGAAACACACATCAAGTCTTAAAGCTTATACAAGTACAAATCGTGGTCATGATGGACATGTAGTACATCTTTGACAGTGTGAACTTATTTACAACAACTACTAGTATGGTGATATATGTCTGCCACTATATGCAAGTTATTTCTACAAATCGATTATACAGATAGATTTATATCGGTATGCAGAATAATAATGTCAAGATGTATCAGAACAATATGTTGACATGCAACATAAATATGTTGACATGAATAAAAAACATTGCACACAGCCAACATGCTGACATGTAGTTTGACGTTAAATGTAGTTTATTAAAGTGACATGCAGTTCATTTATGTTGACATGTAGTTTATAAATGTGACATTCAGCTTATATATGATAAAATGGAGTTTATTGATGTGACATGCAGCATATTGATGCTGACATGTAGTTTACTAACTTGACATGAAGTTCATTAATGTTTACATGTACTTTATAAATGTGACATACAGCTTATTTATAATGACATGGAGTTAATTGATGTGACATGTAGCTAAGTGATGTTGACTTGTAGTTTATTAATGTGGCATGCAGCTTATTAATGTTGACATGGAGTTAATTGATGTTGACATGGAGATAATTAATGTGCCATGCATCTAATTGATGTTGACATGCAACTTATTGAAGTTGACATGGAGTTAATTAATGTACCATGCAGCTTATTGATGTTGAAATGGAGTTAATTGATGTTGACATGGATTAACAAGTTAATTAATGTGCTATGTAGCTTATTGATTTTGACATGTAGTTAATTATTGTGCCATGCAGCTGATTGATGTTGACATGCAACCTCTTAACGTTGACATGGAGTTAGTTATTGTGCCCTGCAACTTTTTGACGTTGACATTCAGTTAATTATTGTGCCATGCAGCTTATTGATGTTGACATGCAGCTTATTATTGTTGACATGTAGTTTATTAATGTGTCATGGAACTTAGTGATATTGAAATGTATTTTATTAATGAGACATGCAGCTTATTGATGTTGAAATGTAGTTAATTATTGTGCCATGCAGTTCATTTATGTTGACATTAATTTTATTGATGTGCCATGCAGCTTATTGATGTTGACATGGAGTAAATTAATGTGCCATGCAATCCATTTATGTTGAAATGGAGTTTATTGACATGTAGTTTATTAATGTGCCATGTAGCTTATTGATGTCGACATGGATTTGATTAATGTGCCATGCTGCTCATGTATGTTGACATGTATTTTATTGATGTGCCATGCAGCTTATTGATGTTGAAATGGAGTTAATTCTTGTGCCATGTAGCTTACTGATGTTGACATGCAGCATATTGATGTTGATATAGAGTTAATTAATGTACTATGCAGCTTATTGATGTTGACATGGAGTTAATTGATGTGACATGCAGCTAATTGATATTGACATGGAGTTAATTGATGTGACATGTAGCTAATTGATGTTGACATGCATCTTATATATGTTTATATAAAGTTAATTAATGTGCTATGCAGCTTATTGATGTTGACATGGAGTTAATTAATATGACATGCAGCTAATTGATGTTGGCATGCATTCTATTGACGTTGACATGTAGTTTATTAATGAGGCATGCGGCTTATTGATGTTGAAATGGAGATTTTGTTGGAATGTTACATATTTGTATTAGGTGACATTCAAGATAATGTAAGCCTTTCGTTTAGATCTTAACAAATATCTAAACACATTCCTTTTTGGCAAGTTGCGCGTGAGTATTAAAAAAATTGAATTCTGCATGTGTATGCCACATTCAGGAAATGATCTATTATGAAAAAAACTCTATCAAATCCACCGAAAAAAATGAGCAAACACGATTTTTATAGATTGCACAGTATATACTGCTCACATACTGACAAGTCCAAAAGTCTGTTTTTTTATCATTGATATGAGTAAATAACTGGTTATTATGTTATGACTTTTTTGGATACATATATATTGAACATACACATACTGGTATTCTGTAAGCATTTTATGCACGGTCAACTTACCTGGGTCAAGCTTTCGCAGTTGTTATATTAAGCTTTATTATACTGAATGGGATAAAGTGTAGGTCTAAAGGTTAGTAAAAGGTCAAAGTCAAAGTTTGTTAATCGCGTCAAATTTCCATGTAGCAGCAATTAAAACCGACTATTCATCCAGTACCACCCCCCCCCCCCTTTTCCTAATATTACAAATATTACAAATGTTATTTTTTTTTAAAATCACACTCAGATGACTTTGAACAGAGCAATACAGACTAAGTTGAAGGACTTTTGTATCTCCAGTTTGGACATATGACACCGGTTTGTTGATTTTAGCCTCAATCAATAGCCATAAAACTTTACAGTCTACAATCGTACAGTCATGCATGTGCATTTTATCCCGATTTCAAGGTATATCCTAAGGTTTGATAGAAATGTATTTTATGACCTTAGTATTTAGTATGTAACTCCTACATACTGAAATGATTAAAAAAAGACTACAGGTAAGGAACAAAAATCGCACCCACTCCAAAAAAAAAAACAACAAAACCAAACAACCGTTTTACTTTCTAAATATTTGTTGCATGACGAAGCCGGGTATTCTTGCACCCACCATAAATGACTAAATGCCTGGTTTTGAAGTGATTTGAATTTTCTGTCCCTCACCTAAGTCCTGATAACGCAGCTACCTTGTTTGGACAGGTAACTGATAACGCATTTAACACATTCCATAAACCACAGCCATGGTCCAAAAACAGCAGAAGAAAGAAATAATATTATCGGAAATACTTTTATCGTGTTTCTCTTACAAACGGGGATTGTACTAGTATATGTTAAGGATTTTATGTGTTTTGTGTACATTTATATGGAATATATGATATATTATTCGTAAAGGAAGACAAAACAAAAGGAAGAAACAAAATGGCGGCCATTATGAGGCTTGCCCTGGGTGTATTGATGATCTTTTCGGATTATGTTGTGAGTGATATCATCGAGTTAAGTGTATCAAAAGCTGCAAAGAAAGGAGACATTGTGGCAAAGTGTGGTTGTAGTGATTTGGACTGTTCGTTTTCAGATGATTTCGACTCGCAAGGTTTTGACATTTCAAAATCAGGAAATATCATTTTGGCTAAAGATGCCTTAAATTTCGAACAAGGAACACTTCCGGTGTCAGTGAAAACAAAAGACAATTGCTACACCAATGTGGTTGCAGAACAAAAGTTTATCATACGTATAGTGGATTCGTCAAATTCAGTTTCTATGTCTTCACCTATACTCCATAGCTCAATGCTTAACGATTTCCCAGCATTAGTTGGAACCATTGAAAGTTTAACTCCACCTGGCAGTGAAACCGATCAATATAAGTCATTTCATTTATTAGGACCGTTGTCCGAACATTTCAAAGTAAAAATTAACAGTGCAAATGAAGTTGAAATATTAAAAGAACCAAGCTTTTTGAAGAGTGAAACTTTTGCAACGTTTCTATTTATTTTAGTGTTCAAAAGCGAACAGCAGACCTACTATTATAATACAGAAGTTTTTATAGGTTCTGATATTGAAGACTCAGAAGACAGATATATTAGTGTACAAGAATCTCATGACGTAATGAAGCGCCAAATCTCCACAATTGTACCAAGAAATGAGGCAAAGAACATTTCTGTGTATGAAAACAAGACAGGGGTTTTATTTAACATTCTGGATAACCCGTCTCAAAACAATGGAAAGTCTTTCGAAATATTAGAAGCACTTCCAGAAGACAAATTTCAAATCGATGTAGACGGCAATGTTACCTTGAAAGATGGCGCTCGTCTTGACTATGATAAAGGGCACCGGGTATACACTATTCGTATTGAGGTCAAGTCAGATTCATCAGGACAAGGTATATTTTCATTCTCAATGGAAACACTTCAGATTGCAAATTGTCCATTGCAAACAATTTAAAGTAATCAAACGAATAAAAGACACCCCTTCACCTTTAACACGCACACACACACGAAATCCTCTCAAAAGCACTTTAATAATTTTTTAATATATTAAAGACTACAGGGTTTTTTTTGATTAGGTAAAGGCAATTGAGCATTTTTACTTTATAGAATAAGTAATTTACCCCTCTTTAATTTCAAAATTTTAAAAATTTTCAAACGGCTATCGTGCGATGCTCGCTTTCAGGCTGTAAATTTGAATATTTAAAACACTCCAGATAAGGACTGTTAAGTATAGCGCACAGGAAGTAGATGGGGTATTAGCCAGTTTACGATAAGATATACATCAAATTGTCAACAAAAGCTTTAGATACCTAATTCAGTGCCTAGTGTAATAAAATACAATAACCTTCAGTACCCTGCTGAAAGGAGCAATGCGTATTATAAACTATCTAATATTAAGATGTACATACATGTATTTATAAAAAAAACATCAACCCAATATTGAAGCTGTCAACAAGAGAAATTGTGCCTTTGATTCATTTTTTTTAATTATTCGTAAACATCGGGGTTTCTTCAAAATGCCAATATTGACGTCATCTTTACACTTTAACATTTGTATATAAAGTAAAATGTGGCGTTGTAATGCGTGTAATATTCTGTTTATTTCTGAAATTACTATTATCTAAGTTGAATGTCTGCAGAACCAGAATCATCATATTGTAAACCTAAATCACGAAAATATTGTAATAAAGCTCCTAAATTATTAAACTATATTTTCGATAATTCTTTTTAAAAAAATTTAAAACACTGTTCGTTATCACCACATGTCATAGATATAAATTTCAAAGCCAATATAGATATCGATAATAAAGTTAAAAATAGAATCTGATCTGATCACAATAAGAATAACACCGAAAGCCATAGTTGTCAATAAAAGGCAAAAAAAAAAAAAAAAAAGATTTGTTTGGTAAACTTTATATAAATAAAGCACTGATTGACAGCTCATTAGTGCTAACTGAAACTTCTATTTCAGAAATAACAGCAATGTTAGCAATATGTATGTACTTAATCAGAACAGACATACTCCATGTATATATTTAGAAAAAACAATATATTACGTACATGTATGTGATTATTCTTGCGTTATAGGCATACTGTTACTCTGAAAATTAGTTTTCATACATTATGAACAGAAACGACGACTGAGTGTGTAGGATAGATAAATATTGAAATATATATTAATTTTATGTTTAAAGGCTGATTTTTAATATGATTTTAAAGATAAAAGGATGATAAAAGTTTTCGCAAGATTGTTCGGAAATATGATTCATACATTTACGTATCAACTGTATTTAAGGAAGTTGTTTACTCAGGGTTTGAGTTCTTTTGGATTGTTAAAAAGTTCAATGGCATGAGAAAAATTTGGTCTAAACACAATAAAGTAATCATGAAATGAATTATTATTGACATAGCATTCGATATTTTCACTATATTATGGAATTAGGCACAAACAAAAATGGACAAGCAAAACAGAGGAAATGTGGACTAAATTATCCAGATTTTGTTTTTCGCTGAAATTTTTTTGGCAGTGTTATAGTATTTAAAGTTAAGATTTTATTTGTTAGTTAACATAATTTTGCATTTTTTCTGTTGGTTTTATCTCACTTATTAATTAAGATAATCGTATGGCACGCAAAACAAAAATATTGAAAAATGCAAAAAAAAAAAAAAAAAAAAAAAAAAAACGATAAAAGACACCGTATCTCAAAATTTTGATAATTGACCTTATATAAATTTTAAAAAATGTCTATGAAAACTTACTGCTTTGTATCTATTTAATGCCCCTGCCATTTATAAACTATATTTAGTTTTTAAAAGAGTTTAACAAATTGTATTATTTTCACAATTTAGAAAATCTCAACCATAGTGTAAAATTTTTAGAGATTTTTCTTAAAATTTCAAAAAATATTCAACGGCCAATAACTCAAAAAGTAGGTCATTGACCTACTTTTTTGAAAGTGAAAAATAACACTATAATCATAGGTCTCTGACACACAATAGACGGATTTATATTATCATCAGTGGAATTTTTTTTTTATTCTGAGTAAACGTAATCCTTAAGGGCATGTTAGCTGTAGGTCAATATCTTAATTACTTAAAGATGAAGGGTGGATAATGCCTTTAGAAGGGATGATAATGCCTGAAAAATTAAAAGATCAACAAATTTGATATTTTTTTTTAAAAATTAAATATGGCGTATGCGTATCAAAACCTCCAAAAATTGTCATTTTTAGAAATTCAGTGCCTTTTCTTTTATAGAATGGGTCTGTGCTCCATGATTTTGTCATTTTCTAAATAAGGTCTAGTGGAAAACAAACCGATTTCAATCAACAAGAGTTACACCGTGGAGAGATGACCCACTCTACCTTAAAATATCATTTTGAATCCTACCAATTGAATGTTTTAGAAAAATAGTACAAGTCCGTAAATTCGTTGCCAAAGTCACATATAGCATTTAAACAACGCACTTTATTGTGACTGAAATGGCTCAGTGGTTAGAGCACCAGACATAAGGTAACCTTACATAACTAGGCTTTTTAGGTTGTGGGTTTGATACCACCAAAACTTAAGGCAATATATTTTTTTTATCCTTTGTTAAAATATTCAAAGCTGAATATAGTTAGAAATTGTGCTTTTGCAAACTTGTATTATAACACTATCAGATAGACTTAACTGGGAAATTAAATTCAAAATTGTATTTTACGACTAAACCAAATGGGCATTTGCGCTATCTTATTCCCCCAACTTATTTTACTTTTATTGGCCAAAAAATGGACCAATTATCAGTAGAACTTAATGACAAAGTTCAAACATATATACTGTGCACACATGCAACAAAGCAGCTAGTAAATCTGACGCGTCAGCTATACTCCGTGGAATATTAGTTTTTGATCAGTATTAGATTTAACAAAAAAATATTTTATCGACCAAAATATGGACCAATTTTGAGCATTGGTCAATAGTAGTCCGTACATACAATGAACAAATGTAACAAACAAGCTGGTAAATCTGACGCACAGGACCGTGTTTATTATATTTTATTTTTTTATCATTCTCCTGTTATTTTCAGCAACAACAAATCGATAGAGTTGATCTGCCAATAAATAATCTTTCCGAAGATTGACTTATATCTGCAATCAACAAGAAGAAAATTGCGTCAGTCTATATATATTACATGATATATAATATATATATATATTACATGCACCGTCGTTTCATATTAAATACCATTTATTTCAGTCATTCGATATACAGTACATCTTAAAGTCCTCGACAGCAATGACGAATTCCCGGTCTTTGTGAATGAACCCCGCCCCTTCCTGTCTACTGTGCGCAGTAACACCCCGATAAGGACCACTGTGTATATCCTGAACGCATCGGATCCAGACCCCGGAAGCAGTTTACGGTTCTACAATAATGGTAATCCTTAGTTAATACCTTCATATACAGTTAATGCGGAAAAAAATGTACAAAATTCTTTTTGGAGTATCAAAAATATATTGGTTCACATTATAAGAGCAGTATATTAGTTTATACAATTTGCAAAACACTGTGCCGGAAAATTATGCCAGTGCCAAGGTGACATTTTTGCACCCGCTTAAGATGCAGTTCGTAAAAATCCACATTGACAAAAAAGAAAGACCATTGTCTAGAGATTATAATTATAACCACTTTTGCTTTTAGTATGTCTTATCCGACATGTGATACTTTTACCTTAAAAAATTAATATCCCATAGGAGAAATATTTGTCCTATCGGATATATTGAAATTAACTCCGTGGTATCTAGAAACCCTAAAAGAAATTTATTTCATATAGAAGAAAAATATTTACTACAGAAATTTGAAAAGGACATGTAGTTTTCCTATAGGAAATCGAGATTTCTTATTGAATTCTTAGATTTTATATGAGCTTTGTTCAATTTTTACCGGGTTTGGATTTCTATAGAAATTCCTATTATTCTGGTTGGAAATTCAAAATTTTCTATAGGAATATTGTTGTTTCTGTGGGAAATATTATTTTCCCATAGGAATTTATGTTTTAAAGGTAAATATCTCACATGACAGGTGAAATACATCAATAACAAAAGTGGTTATAAGCTATTTAAGCAATATACTATCATATGATGTATCTGAATTTTTCTAAACATGCGCTTTAAACAGGTGCAAGAATGTCACCTTGGCACAGGCATAACTATCCCGCACAGTGTTACAAGGAAAACTCCTCACTTTAATAGTACCACATACAGTTATATCTATGAATAAGTATGCCCTAATGTTTTTTTTTTATATCCTGAACTGATAAAAACTGTTGTTTGTGATGCCATATAATTATACGTACCTGCATGCAACACTACGTGTATATGCAATGTTAATTCATGCAATATATCTCTTATGGAACTCCTTAAGGTACATTTTTTCAAAAGCAAAACATTCCATAAAAATGAAAAAGAGCATGATATTAGAAAAACCTTAATCTGCATATTGTTTTGATACCATTTTTAAAATATGCTTGTAGGCTTTATTGTGTCCTAAATATTTCCATCGTCAGAAAACAACGTACATGTAACTGTAATTTCGAGAAGAGAATTTTAAATTTCTGAATAAAAAAAAATATAATAACTCCAAAGCTCTGATAAATTTATTCCTAAAGGTTCTCTTGACTTTGATGTGGACGAAAAGAGTGGAAATATTACAACTGCCAGGATCTTTAATGGCGTCAACGACACAAACGGGACTGAATACGTCATAACTGTCCATGTGTCAGACATCGCGGCCGCGGTACTGCAGACGACAGAGGCCTCGGTAACAGTCAGGATGGGAGCAAGAGGACCTCAGTTTTTCTCATCGTCTTACTCTGCAGACGTTCGAGACGACAATGAAATAAATCAAATGTGAGAATCATTATATATATATTACCGTGGTATTTGGGATTTACGTATCGAGTAACTTCACTACTAAGCTAATAGTACAATTTGTGTTTATATACATGTACTGACGAAGAGATTATTTAGCCTAATAACCAACCCATTACATATGTTAATACTGCACTTTTTGACATACAGCTGTACATGTATCACAAAAAATTGGACATCTTGAAATCAATATATGTTACTACAGTTTCTTCTTCAATTTTTTTTTCGAGGGGGAAGGGGTCATATATACTATGATTGAACATGCTAATACACTTTAAGGACTATTTAGACAACTTAGCTTCTTATATACTTGAATAAACTATGTTCTTTGATACAATTTTTACATGAAATTTTTTTGATAAAATCTAATTCATTACAAATATCATTCTTTATAAGTCTACAGATTTATTTACACCATGAAAAAAAATGAATACTATTTTATTCCTCTTTTTCAGATTTCCCCTTTTGGATAGCAATGGAGACAATTCACCTGTCCAGACTCTGAACTTCCAGGCCGATTTGGGCGGTACTACGACTTATTCGGTTTATAGCTCCGGGTCCACCACTTCTGATAAATTTGACATATCTCCCGACGGAAATCTCAGAGTACTATCAAAGCTGTTGCTTGGTGTGGATCCCCCTCAGTACTCTCTCTACATCCAGGCCCAGGATTCTTCTTCGGGATTATCGACAAAAGTCGACGTAAGTTTTATGAAGGGAATGTTAAACAATCTAGTTTCATCGTTTGTTGCGAGTTAACATATATATACAAGTGCATGTATATGACGACAGGCACGTAGCAACAGGAGTCCACGGAGCCTAGTCCATCCTATTTTTAAAAGAAATATACCATTTTCTTATATCCATTTAGAGAAACAATAAATGGACAGTCAAGCCAATATTCCATTCCACTTATATTGTCTCGTCCATCCACTTTGAAAAACGAAATATACGTGCCTGGTATAGAGATACACGCATTGTTCTTCAAATCAAAATATCTAATGAAAGACATAAAATTTTTCCCCAAAAAACATTCCATAGGTTTTACCATTTCCTTTTGTTTTCCAGCTGACTGTCAATCTTCTGAAGAATTACAAACCAATGTTTACGTTGCCTGTTTACACGCAAACTGTGCTAGAGAGTCTGAAAGTCAACGATTCCGTTCTGACTGGTGGGTTTTCGATTTTTATTTTTTGAAAAAAAATATGTCCGCATGACAGAGCTCCGCCATTCAATGAACTGGTGTAAACTGAAAGGTCTGGAAAGGTGACAGAATAACAAAGCTATGCCATTTTGTCACAGTTTAGTTAACTTTCAGTTAGTATTTAGTTGCTGGAATGATGGAGCCTCATTCTGTGGTCTATAACAGGACTTGATCACAATCCTGCTACCGGCTGGTCCACTTGTCTAAACTACAATTCCTTTTCTTTTTCTACTTTCAGTGGAGACAGTTGGAAACAATGGTGCACAGAATTTCAACTACAGTGTAGACTCTTCTATGTTCTGGGTAGAAAGCATGAATGGTAAAGGTATCATTAGAGTGAAGAGGTTGGTTCTTTTATCGTTATTATTTCATGAAATCAGAAGCATCAATTTTTGACACAGCCATTGCTAGCCAATATTGTTTTAACGAAAGACATTTTACTGAGTAGTATATCATTTTATATCAACAACTCTTGCTAAAAGGTGACAACTTTTATATCATATCTTGAAATAAAACCTGTAAATAATCGATTTAATACTAAAAGCTAGTATACAGTTATCCCTTTTTTTCCCTAAACATTCCCCACTTTTTATTTACAGTAAGTTAGACTACGAGGCAGAAAGTGATGCGTATTACCAGGACCATTCGTACACCTTCCACGTAACAGTTGATGGCTACAACATTACGTCACTAGTTGTTGTGTACATACAGAATGTGAATGACGAAGCACCCACATTTACGAGCAGCAGTGAAAGCACAATACAGGACACGATCGATTCGGGTCGCACTGTGATGAATGTCAAGGCCATTGACAAAGATGGGGATAAAGTGACATACAAATTTCTAGGTAAATATACGTAAAGGTATCAGATCCAAATAAAAATTTTCACATGTTCGTAAAATACAGAAATATAAATGGACAAATAATTGTCTTGCAGGCTCAAGTTCAATATTCAATATTGACCAAACATCCGGGAAGATAACAATATCTAGACCTGGAGCTCAACTTCCAGATAACCAAGACTCCTATGAGTTGGTTGTGGCAGCTCAGGATGATGGGAGTTGCTGTGAACACGGCACAGTTCATACAACAACGCAAAGTATCAAAATCAACATCGTGGACAGCAAGAACTTCAAACCCCAGTTTGTGGATTGCAGGTCATACTACAATGCGTCAATTCTTGAAGAAGAACCGAGAGGAACAGTTGTATTAACGGTAAGGAATTGACTAGTATGTTAAAGGTAAACTAACACTGATTCAAGAAAGGTTTTGTCTGCAGTTTTTGGTGATTACATTAAAGGTATCAGCAACAGATAGAAACAAAGGGGAGAACGGTGTTGTAGACTACACCATTTTGAGTTTCAGAGATGATCTTACGCAAGACTTTACCATCGAAAAAATCAACGGTTCTGGTAAGGCCAAACTTTTATAAGTATCTTGACATTGATAGTGCAAATAATATTTTTCCAAGAACTAGAAAGACAATTAATGCAAAACATTTATAAATTTCCGTAATTTTGATGATGAAAACAATAAATTTGATCCAAGAAATAATGAAAAAAATAACTATCACCTTTTCAGGGGTAATCAAAAGTAACGTCAAGTTTGACCGCGAGACGCTGAAGGACATTCTCAAGGTGACGGTCATTGCTACAGACCACGGCCAGCCCCCACTCAGCAGCGAGTGTTCCTTTATCGTTGATGTCATCGATATAAACGATAACGCCCCAGTATTCCTTTCGGGAGAAAACGTACAAGGCTGTAATGGGCGTGACTTTGGAAGGGTGTCACGTGACTCTAGTGTTGGTGATGTTGCCTTAAACATTAGAGCGTTCGATATAGATTCTGGGGAAAATGCCCAAGTGGTATACTCGTTAGTTGACAATCCAGGGAATTACTTTGACATCATGACCAAGACGGGGATGATTTTTGTAAATCAAAACCTTTCCGATGCAGTAAGTAAAACCGTCTAATTATTAAAAGCCACGAGTTATGTATCGAGTAAATAGAGACATCATTAAAATATTGAAGTAAATCATTTGATATATCTTGGATTTTTTTTCAGCCAGAACGTGTTAGTTTACAGGTTTTAGCATCGGATAAAGGGGAAATACCACAAAACTCAACAACATATGTCGACATTGTTGTTAGTAACTCATCGGTAGTAAAGATCTGGCCCAGGGATAAAAATAACCCGGATCAGATCATCGATGACAACACGAGAACTGACGCTCTGATCAACACCGTGTCATTTTTAACCACGATCACTGGTGCCAGATTAATCGTAAAATGCCAATCTTCCGAAGTGACCGATAAATTTAAAATTTCAGTTCCAGCAAGCGATAATACAAAATTTGAGTTGCATGCAGCAGGGGACTTTGATGATGAAAAAGACACAAAGGTCGTGCAAATAAGAGTCTACACGGTAAGTTCATTTGTTTATAACATACGGCATTACGCGTACATACAGGTCTGTAATATGCTTAATCTTTAAAATATGATTTAATCAATATAAGGAAAAGCCTAGGAAATTTAAATATCAAGATAATATAAAATCACGCCTTTTCTTGGGGTCAATTTTCGTAGATTGTCAATTATACCACGTTCGTGAAGACATAATTCGTGAGTTGTTAAACATTTATGGGTAATGAATGCATGTAAATACTGCGTTTAATTAAATTTGTCAAAGATATAAATTCGTGGGTGACAAAGACCCTTGATATCCACGAAAATTAAGTCACCACAAATTTTTTCGGTTCCTATGTTTATTTCGATAACCCTACTAATTTCATTACAGAAAATTAAAATAATTCTTTTTCGATCTTTAAACTTTTTATTCATAATTTATTTGAAACAGGGACAAGGGGATGACCAAAAATATGAAGACTCCTACTTCCTCTTTCAAATAAACGACACGAACAACAAAGCCCCGATATTTGTGAACAGGGAGAACCCCAGCATTGGTAAAATAGAGTTTTCGGTGCAAGAGGAGCAGACGGTGGGAGAGGAAGTGGGTATTTTATTGGCCCACGATGGCGACAGCAACCCACTCTTCAACAAGGTACGAGTACCGAATACCGCAACGTTATTACAAGAAATATGAGCTGTAAATCTATATCTAAAACATGAAATTTACTACTTTGACATAAAAAGGTAATAAATTAAAACAATAAAAAAATTAATGAACTTCTTTCATTCATACATTCATATTTTTTTTTTAGAAAATCCACGAAGAGCCCATGTTTGAAGCAAAATAACATTGTCCTCCTTGTACAAAATCATTTTATAAAACTTACAGCTTATGTTGCTTTAAGAAAACATTTAATTTGGAAGAGTGACATTTACTTTGGAAGAGTGACAATCTTATTTGCGAAATTCTTGAAACTTTTACATTATCTCTTCTTATATATTCATGCAATGCCAATTAGATTTGATCTATTAGATACCTTTCTTTTTAGGTGACCTATAGAACTCGGTTCAATGACACCAATTTTAAGGTGGATGAATCTAGTGGTGTGATAAGTACGCTGATCCGGTTTGACCGAGAAAACCTTACAGCGGATACAGTGGACCTACAGGTGATTGCTGAGGATGGCTATCCATCCTCTATTCCCGGACAAACCGGTCCCAATACAGGTATACAAAGCGTCTTCTATTGTTTTCGGTAGTTCGAATAAATCCAAAAGAGTTAGGTCTAGTGTCCTACTGTTACATGTAAATGAACTGTTTCTGAGCAGTCAGCACAAGGTAATATTCTAATGAAACCACTGAAGGTCTGTCGATGGAAGTCAACTTTTTGTATTATTAAATGATTCTGATAATTATGACATTTGTATCTATGTTTGATCTGTATAGTTTATATATATCTGTTCCTCTTGTACTAATATATTTGGTTTGAGGGAATAAGATGAACTTGTACATGAACATACTAAACGTCTCCAAAATAGCTTTTATATAGACTTCTTTATTCCAAGCATATTTTTTCAGTGAACTATGGATTAAAAGGTTGCATATTATAAGTTTTGTTGGTTTGATCTCATAGGCCACTGTGTGATGTAACGGTCAGCAATTTGAAAAAAAAGCCTAGCTAGATTTGATATTACAAGTAGTATTATGTTTGCTTGAACTTTAGCCATTAAAATAAAGTGTTGCTAAATTACATGTATCTGAAAAAACTGAGGATAAATAACTTTTATTTATTTTTGAATATCGTGTTTAACTCGAGAAAATGTTATAACCATTGTTATACATATGTATTTTGAGTTTATACTATAAAAGCTGGTTATGCCAAAGTTTTCATTCTTTTGTTTAGAAATTTTTGACACAAAAATGTGCATCGGGTGGTCAGAAAATAAAAATAAAAATAATTTGGAACCTTGGCGACAGAGGTTATTATGCAAATAGCATTTAAATCGACTGACTAAAAATAATAAAACATAGAATGCTTTTTCAATTTTATTAATATGCAATTTACACATATAGTCTGGACAATGCTATATAGTTTTATCATAAGTCTTGTACAGTCTGGAATGTGTTTTCAACCATAAACGTAAGCTGCATATCAAATAAATAGGTAGTTTCCATCTCGGCTGCACATTCCAGGCCTTCCTTGACTACGAGACCGCCTCTTATCTTTAATAAAGGAAATAAAAATGCAAAAACTTTTTTAAGTTTATAAGACTTTAAAAAGGTTACAGAGCAGAATCTAATTTGGCTAGCACTGCGATCATCTTGTTTGAGATACCGAGTTTATTTGCAAGATATTTGTCACTTTCAGAATTCTAAACCAAAATAAAATAAACTTTGGTCTTATTAGGGCCCCGCTCTGCGTGTACCCTATAGTGATCAGTCTGTCCGTCCGAGATCTCTTGTCTGGAGCACATCTTTTCTCCCCTTGGCCCAATCTGGCTCATACTTCACCCACAGAATGCCTTTGGGTAGAGGGTGTGCAGTGACCTTGATCCATGTTTCTAGGTCTAAACTTAAGGTCATAGCGGAATTATATGAAAAATCCTTGTCCGGAGCATATCTTCTCTCCCTTTGGTCCAGCCTGCACATACTTCACTCACAGAGTGCCCATTGTCAAAGGATATATAGTTACCTTGAATAAAGTTTGTACTTTAAGGGTCAAGGTCATATTGGATCACGCAAAAATTCTTTTTTTCAGAGCAAATATACTCTCCCCTTGGCCCTATTTGGCTCATACTTCACATAAACAGAGCTTTTGAGTAGAGGGTGTGCAGAGACATTGAAACAATGTTCAAGGTCAAATGTAAAGGTCATAGGAAACTTATATGAAAAATGCTTGTCCGGAGCATATCTTCTTTCCCTTTGGTCCAATCTGACTCATACTTCACTCACAAAGTGCCTACGATCAAAGGGTGTGCAGTAACTTTGAATAATGTTTGTAGGCCAAGTGTCAAGGTCATATTTGATCACGCAAAACTTATTTTTTTTCAGAACATATATATACTCTCCACTTAGACCTATTTGGCTCCTACTTCACATAAACAAAGCTTTTTGTTGAATAAAAATGTCTGTATGTAAGGGGTAATGAGGTTGAATTAAAAGTTTTATGCCAGCTGGAAGATTTCTAAGTTATAGGTCAAGGTCAAAGCAAAATTCTCTGAAATGTTTTTCACCTGTTGTTCATTATTTAAGCGGGGCCCTTTGTGATGGTCGCCATCTCAATGTTGTCTAGTTTTAACTGACATCCTTTGTATGACAATCTATGACAAACATAAAAATCAGAACATTATTTTTACATGATTCTAAATTGTTTAAGTGTTATAAGGCTCTCGTATATGAGATTTCTTTTGGTAAATTTAACTCGCCTTTCCTTTTTTTGTGTCAGGATCAAAAGGTGTCCAGATCACCATAGAGGACATCAATGACAACCCACCGTACTTTGCCAGCAATTCTTACTTCTTTACTGTGCCAGAAAATGCACCCGTTTATCAGCCTGTTGGAACTATCAAAGCTTTGGACAGAGATGGTAGTACTTCAAAATTATGATCTTAAGTCATGTAAATTCTTGGAGATATAATGTAATAGATTATCTGAGGTCGAGTCAGTCCTCTTTCATTTTTAATGATAAAATCCAGAATGACTTTTCAGTGAAGCAGAATGACCTTTCTTTCTGTATAATATTTAGTATAATAAAGGTTTTTATTTATTTTGAAAGATGAGAAGACTTCAAAATATACCAAATATTCCGTAGGAGAATCGAGATATTTTGGAGTGGACGAAAATACCGGCGACATTTTTGTAGCTGGAATTCTATTCGGTCAAGCCAATACGGTAATAATGTCTGTTATAATTCAAAATATTTGTATTCTTTATAAGTAAAGAGAATATCATTGCTAATATTTTATTCTTAAAGTATATTTTTAACCGTAGTTCCATATTTATATGCATTATAAAAATTTTGAATTTTTTGAATTTATTCTTTTGAATTAACAATCTTTCAGAATATTACTGTTATGTTCACGGCAGACGACGGAAAGTTTTCTGCGTCCGTTAACGTGTATATCGGGGTGAAAAAAACATACAACAGACGTCCGGAGTTTTCCGGAAATTACGACATTAAGAGCATTGTGGCCAATAGAAATTACAACGAGTCTCTGTTTCAGGTCGGTTACGTCACCATTAACATCTGTCACTTGGAAACAACACCATTAACAACTGTCACTTGGAAACAATTCTGTTCTTATAAATCTTTAAAAAAAACCCACAGATTTCGAATATTAATGAAACTTCAAACACCTATATACGATACATTTTACATGTTGCAATTTTGTCCTTTTAAATATGGTATCTTATTTTGAAGATGATATACTCTCCTTAATATAACTCTTGTTCTCAAGAGAATCGTTGGTCCAGAATGCTAATCTAGAATTGGAATATTATGATTGTAGATATATCAAATATTTCCTGTAACGGAAAACTAATTTTTGAAATTGATTTTTCAGTAAAAATTTCTTCTACTCGTATCATCATTTTTTTTTTCAAAATCAGGTCAAAGCCAATGACCCAGACTGTGGAAATCCTTGCCATTTGACGTATGACATCATTTGGGGTGACCCGGTCATTCCGCGTGTTTTAAGAATCGACCAATCTACTGGAGAAGTGTTCCTGTTGGCACCCCTTGAATCCCGGATATATGTTTTTAGTGTTAAGGTGACGGACAGTTCTTCAGGTAGTCGGAAGAAGCGATCTCTTGCTGCCAAAGATGCTTATACAACGGTCACTATTAACCCCGCAGCGTAAGTCTCTTTATCAAATTGGTTTGCTGCTATGACATAAAATGTTTACATGGTCAAAGTGCATGCTCAAAAGGATCAATTCCATTAAAAACGCTATTATATGAATGGTATTTTAAAAGAACTCTCAAAGAATCTCATCCATCCAATCAAATTGGAAACAACAGATTACAGATCTTTCATTAGGGTTTATTATAATTACTTTTATGAGAAAAAAAAATCTTGAAAGTCTATAGCTACCATCACTTTTAATGTCTTATTTTTAATAGTTGTAATGTTCACCAAGAAGCAAATGCAGCGGGCACTTGTGAATGTATAGATTACTGTAAGAACACGGCCTTCTGCTACAATGGGGGCACGTGTCAGCTTAACTGTACAGATGGTTCAGAGCGGGGCTATTCCTGCCAGTGTCCCCCTGGGTACGGTAACTGGGATTGCAGTGGGGTGATAGTGGTTACATCCTCCCCCGTCACAAACAACGAAGACAACAACACGTGGTTGATTGTGTTACTCGTGTGCCTCGCTGTGTGTGAGTATCACAACCAACATTCTTAAACATACATGTACATGTGTATTGTACACGTGCAACGGAGGTAGCTTATATGGGCATGGGCACGTGTTTCTGCGATAAAGTTTACCCATTTACAGGGTTATTATTATAGCATCTGATAAACATTATCGCAGAAACACGTGCATGCACTTATGAGCTCTAAAGACAATGACGCTCACAGTACTAGAGCCATTATGATTTTTAACCAAGACTTTGGACTTTAGGTAGTTGTGTCAAACAGCAACGTAACGTAGGCCTGCATGTCTATTTTATGGTCGACCATTCAGCCATG
This sequence comes from Magallana nippona, assembly GCA_033439105.1. NCBI lineage: Eukaryota > Metazoa > Mollusca > Bivalvia > Ostreida > Ostreidae > Magallana > Magallana nippona. Next base: position 17,576,719 of record CM065922.1, read on the forward strand.
GTTCATTGAAATCAACGATTTGTCAGACTTTAGTGATGCAGATGTCTATATTTTGCTTGAGATCTTCGTCATTTTCAATGTTTTGATGCAAGAGCCATATCGAAAGTCTAAGGTCTTAAAAATGGCTTATTTTTTCAAACACAAAAAATCATTGATAGAACGAAAGCGAAATTAAAGAAAAAAGTTTTTATCAGTAGAGTAACGTAATACTTGCTTTTTGTTGCTTAGATTAATACAGATTAAGGATCTCAAAATGGTTGTCCCTTGCTCTCTTTCAGTGATAGTGGTAGTTATTCTTATCGTGGCATTTTTGGTCATGAGACGGAAAAGAATGGACAAAGATAAAAGCATGTTTGCATACGACAATGATGACTATGACATCAGAGAAGACGTCATGGATTACGACGAGGATGGCGCAGGTTGGTGTTCATACATGTTCTAAGATCCGTCATTTGCGCCTTACGTGAATTTTAAATTCACCTGCTTTAAATCATATGAATGCCCTTTTCACGTGAATTTCAATATTTAAGCCACACTGTTATGTAATTTAGTTTAATTTTAACGTAATAATGTTGTAATCATCGCAAGCCAATTTCTGTCTGTATTTTTGTATTGTATTTCAGGAGAGGATGACTACGCTGGCTATGATATCTCAATCATCAGAAAACCTGTGAATGCTAGAGAAGGCACTATTATACCCAAATCTAGGACAACATCAGACAAACCAAATACCTGTAAATATTACATAATATTACCAAATAAGAGTCATAATTTGTTTTAGAATATGGGATTTCTCGAGAAATTCACAAATGTGTTCCCTATCACTGTGCCCAATGTGTTGATGGTTAGAATCTAGTTTGAAACAAAATAAAAGAATATGATGTGAATTAACTTCTCTGTTGCAGCATCCGGGCCTAGCACAGGTCACCTAGGAGATTTCATCAACGAGCGCCTGGGGGACGCCGAGGGGGAGAGCGGTGCCCCGCCCTATGACACTCTGCACGAGTTTATGTACGAGGGTGAGGGAAGCTTGGCGGGGTCCCTTAGCTCCATCAACACGTCATCAAGCGGAGGGAGTCAGGACTACGAGTACCTCCAGGAATGGGGGCCAAAATTTGCCAAGCTTGCCGATATGTACAACACGTATGAGGACTCCGATTAATGTAAATCAACTGTAATTCTTTGATAGAAGTGGAGATCATTCATCATCATGTCTATAGTTTTGTCTCATATTTAAAAATTTTCTGTTAAAAATTTCAGCGTCTGCATCATCATTTCATTTTTTATATTGTTTATATTATATTTAATCATACCATTGACTAGTTAATATTTAATCATACCATTGACTAGTTAATATTTAATCATACCATTGACTAGTTTTATGTCAACTGACTGTTTTAAGCGTCTGCATCATCATTTCATTTTTTTTTAAATTTTTAATATTTAATCATTCCATTGACTAGTTTTATGTCAACTGCTTGTTTTAAGATAAAATACTGATGAATTTGGTGCCATAGCAACCCATTAGTATGTCTGTGTGAAGTGTAGAGTAATTATGATAATTTTATATAGTATTAAAAAAAATATTTTCTATGAACTGCATGCTCCCCCTTTTTCTTTTTTATTGGGTTGGTGTATACCGTAATTTTGCGGAGAAATCAATTTGATCCAGAAATGTGAGAACATTACTATACAAATGCCGATATTTTGTCGAATAAAGTGAAATGGTATATATTTATATAGATTTATTGTTACTTGAAAAAGACTTATTTTGTGAACAATAGATAATATATGCGAATCATACTTTAAAAGATGAAGTAGAACTCATGTTTGAAGAAAAATAACCCACACCATTACTATTTGTTGTCAATGTATTTATTTTCTAGAACTATTTTTATGACAAAACATTTTCCAACAGCTAGTGTAATATATTGGTCAGTGGTTACATAATGTAAATATCACAGATGTTCGAAGTCACAAAAAGGGGAACAAATATCAACAAAAAATCATTTAAAAAGGAGAGACCAAGGAACTAACAAAAAATATTTGAAACTTACTGCAGAGAATATTATTTTTCATAAGAAAAAGTCCTACAGCGAGAAAATTGATCTTGAGTCAACATTCACAGAATTTTTAAAAAAACGTAAGTTGTCATGAGCACAAATCTAATTACTATCAAGTTGATATAAGTTGTGCAAGTCTGCAAAAACGTCTTTATAGAGGGTGCAAGATGAAATAACTAGCTGGAAATACACACAGAAACTTATTCCTCAAAAATTGCAACATAAAAGATTTTAAACTACTAACATATCCCAAAAGAATTATAACACTGAAACCAATAGACCACAAATCTACTTTGCAATTTAAAATGAGAAGATTACTTCAAAAGTGCATATGTAATTTGCACTATTTAGTTGCAATCATAAACCTTCTGTAAAGTCTCAATTTGTATTGTCATATTTATTTTGTGCTACATGTACTTTAAAATAAAACGAAATTTAATTTCTACAGCAGCATTATTCTGTGTGTCAAAGTATTGGGTATTTATGACTGGCCTATGTTTATGGCAAACTATATACCGGTAGATAATGATTCATGTATGAACTGTATTAAGGCTAAACATTGAGCTAAATACATGTTCATATTAATTATAAACACCCTTTCGAAAAATCAACAATAGAAGGTTTATATATATCATTCGCTCTAGCAAAATTTTGTTTAATTTTTTTTTAACAAAATGAATGATATTATAAATATCTAACAATCATCATTTTGTGTCAATTTTGAAAACCTTTTAATCTTAAAGTTTTGCAAATAAATAACAAATCAATCTCATTAATGTTGTGAGCGAAAAATAAATCAGATTTACCTTACAGAAATTATATACAAGTAAATATACATGTACTTAATAAAATAATAACATAGAGAGTGTAAAAAACAAAACAATATAAAGCTGCGCAAATCAGAGCATAAAAATCATGAATAAGGTGATAGATGCCATAAATTCTCATACAACAAAATACAACCTCTGAACAATGAGTAAATATAAATAATATTGCAAAAAATTTAAGGTGAACACAATGTCCTACATTTTTCGAACATTCCTTTTTGTGAGTCGTCATTGAACATAATTATAAATCCAGCATATTCAATCTTTTTTTTTTGACACAGCGCTGTACAAGTCTTATAGGCGATGAACAATCTTTGCTATGTGTTGAACACGGGTAAGTTATACAAGTTGTATCCACCGACGCCATTTATAGCTAGAATTATATACACCACGTGATACACTGAAAGAAAAAAACAAGAAAGTTGCTTGTAAAATATACATTCAAAACAATAGACCAGTATTTACATCACTGTTAGTTTCCAGGATTCAGATTGTGTTTCATAAAGACATTGACAAAACCAAATCAATATTCTACTTGTTCAATATCTATTTACTTAGTATTACACATTCATTTATAAACTGCTTTCAAAATACTGTAACAATATTTAGCCAATTAAATGTCAACGTGTTTTCCCCCAAAGACCCATTATATATACATTTATTAGTTACATCGTTCATTGATCATACGTTTAAGATATATATCGCGAATTTTGACTAAAAGTGTGTTTAGTATGTTTCCATGTCCATCCCTTTGCAAAGCCTTGACAAAGGAAGCAGCGCAAGAGATAGAGCGCGTTGTATTTTTTCCCAACACTTACCTCCTGGAATAAGACACAACACACCGCCGATGAAGAACACTAAACAGTGGAGACCTGCAACGGAAGAACACAGAATCTACAGCATACAAACTACAGCATTGCATTCTAACAAAAAAACATCACTCAAAACGCATGGTTTACATTTGTACAAGTAATTATAGTAAGTCTGAACTAGAAAGATGCTTAGAAGATGGAAAGTGTTTTGAGTTCAAATACATCTCTACAGATGAAATATAAAGCAGATTGACGTTTCAATAGGGAAAAATTATGAACACAAATTACCGAATATTGAAACCATATAAGCAGTACATGTAAATCATTAAGCTATTAAATGCAAAACTTCGAAGTTTAGAATTCATTTTCGCTTTTTGTTTCGTCTTTCACAGCAGAATACGTGTGAATACAGAAACATGTATCTATTTCCGACTGACAAACAACAAACCCGACTGCTTAATCAATATTACAGTATTTCAAAGTTAAAACACAGGATAAACATTATTGGGGTTGTGAGACAACGAGTATACCTCGATCAGGTGACGCCACGATACCAATCCCAACCAAGAACAACGCTGTAGAGGAAAAAAAAGATAATGTTTAAAGAAATTGCTTTCAACAAAGTTAATTGTAATCAAATTAAAGTTTAGATGTAGAGCGTAAAAAGAACATTAAAGATTGTATAGCTTACCGGCTCCCACCACAGTCAATAGGATAGCCCCACAAACTGTTTTGTAGTTCTCCTTAATTTTGGGATGTCTCCACCATCTAAAAATAAGTGAAGTAAATTGAAAAGCAACTTTTTTTTCGTTTTTATTTTTAAATGATATATTGTCAGGTTTCTTTATTATGAATTTTCTCAGTTGAGAATAAAATATTTTGTAATCTGATATCTTTGAACGTATGGTTCCTTTATTTGTTCATTTTTTAAGGGGGTGTTCATACATACTTATTCGAAAATGTACACGTCTAACTCTGACTTTATACATTACAACATTTCGTCATGCTTACTTTATTGTTTATATGTAAGTATTTGCAATAGTATTTTTCTTATGAAAATACAACCCAAGTTTTTTTTAAAAAACAAAACTCTTTTATGTGTTTCTACATAACATGTATTTGTGAATTTTTACAAATATTTTGTTAAAATCAAATAAATTTATGATCACCGTTAATGAACCTGAATTTTATCTTTAAACCCTCATCATGTATTGTTTTACATCTCATCGTGTCTTGTTTCACATATTGATGGATAAAGACAGGGATGTTAATTTTCTTGAAAGTCATTAGATGTAAGTTAAACATTAATTTACTATCGTTGCCTTAATTTATATCTGTTTGATACATCTATTGAATCTCTGAATGTCACTCTCATTTTGAAATTTTATATCATCTTATTGTTTAATTTACACTTCTAGAGATTCTTCAGGTACTTGGGCACACCTGTCGAGGTACTTGATCACACCTGTCAAGCCATATCTATTGGTATGACCCTAATTGAAACTCTGTCACACAACAACCTGCGTGGATTTGATTGATTTTTACACAGATGGTAATACCGTGGTTCCTTTGACGATTTGGAGGATACTACAGTCTCCCCTGACCAACTAGTGTGATCAGAGACTTCAGATGCCCTCGCCAGTGGGTGGCTGGAAAAAGAAATGTGTTAGTAAAATAAAACAACCCTCACCAAGCATGCAATTGTAGTATAACAAACTCAAACTAGCTGATACGATGTTTGCAAAGACAATATACGTGGTACTGCTTAGAACAGAGAGATGGTGGCTTTCACTAAAACATTCATAGAAATCGCAATTTCTAGCATCTTTAATTGATATTTAGAGATTACATGACAATGTGATCTTTTCAACATATCAAGCTCATTAATTATTAAGTGTACAGTTAGTCATCTAACAGTAATTTTTATTCATTTATCTATGATATTGATGTCAGAGTGCATATATACTGAAACTACAAGGGAGATTAGGCTTGTAGGATACTGGTATACTTCTATATTGTAATAATTAAATCAAGATGCAATTAGCAAATACAATAGAATAAGTGTAGATTTGATTACAGTTATCAATTATGACATGGTCAAGCGATATATTCATAGTTTGCATTGATTTTAATACATTTCCAGTTTAATGACCATAAATAGAACATGGTCATTTCAAAGTTCCAAGGCTTGTGCTTTGTGGGTCATTATCAATACAGGACCTTGCTAAAGTTAGCATCTGGCAGAGCATCAAAATGGCCCAGTTGCTAGCTGTTAACAGCAAAAACCAGCCAGAGCAAAGCTTTATAGCATTGAAAATAAACTTTTACTCTCAAGAAGTCATAAATATACACAAAGTTATAGCAAGAGCTGCCCTCAGTCAAACAATTTTTAGCTGCATATGCATTATTAACAATCAAACTATCAAAATCACTCAGTCAACTACTCCATTCTCTGAATCATAGTGAACATTTTCAGTAAAAGAGATTGTCACCAAAAAAGCTTATAAATTTAAGCAAGCTGGAGTGTAATATATACTAATACATCAATATCTTTGAACTCTTGTATGAGACAGTTGAAGAATCCATCCATAACATTTGAAAATATTAATGGATTTTTTTTCTCTAGCCTGAGTGATAATTATGTAACCAAGACTCATTTTGCAAGACCAATTAGCAAAAGCACTAATGATAAATCCAATACCATAAACAGTCAATGTAGATGTAAAATTGGTGTCACTGGGCTATCTTTGCAGAGGAACTGATAATCCTGGAGTACCAGATGAATGTATCTTTTTAATGTAATGACATGCTTTTTAGTGCCACTAATGGCAAAATAAATACCTATTTTCTCTAAAATATCAGCATTGGTTATGTACTAGCAGTTTTTAAAATACATTTATGTACTTTACTTAATAAACCCAACTCATTGGGATAAATCAATATAAAGGTTTTAATATCAGATGAAACCCTTGGAAAATGCTACTCACATCTTGTTACTTGGTTGAAAATTTGAATCCATGGTTTCACATTTAGAACTCCAAGAAATGAAAAACACCTTTAACCAATAAATTCCAAACCAACTTTTCTCCATGCTCTATCTACAGCTAAAGATTACGTTATTTTTCTCCAGAATAGTTTCAGTTCCCTGAACACATTCATTCTACCCATGCTGGTACATGTAAGTACAAGGTTCTCTAGCTATAAGGCTGCTATAATTTTCCTTGCTCACATATACACATAACACTCTCCTCCACCATCATCTTGCAACTTGCAGATCCATTACCGGCTTCATTATTGGGCGATAATAATAACAAAGCCTTGTTATATATGTTCAATCATAGTGTAGCCCTCTCTCCTTGCTGTCATAACCTGCAGGCATTTACCCATGGTATTACGTTTTTACTGAGTAATTTGCTTCCACGGTGGAATTTACATTTAATGTTCATTAGCACGTACAAAAACTTGGTTTTGTATCCACTTTTTGTCCTTCTCATTTTTTCTAGCAATTTTACATCTGCTAATAATTAGAGCTGGTTTTGCTCGAGTTTATTTCCCTCTATTTGTTGTATGTTTTAATGAGAAATAAAACCTTTGGTAAATTCTATTGACAATTCATGACTTAAATTCCTATACATATCATTATTTAGTCCAGTAGAGTAAGCCACTTTCAGCAACCTTCATAACATACCTTTGTCTTCAATACTTAACAAATATTGAGTATTTAACTTGCAATTTTAACACCACATATGGCAATTAAGATTAAAGATAAAAGATAATGAGCCAGTTTTGGAGCCTTACCCTGGTTTTTGGCTGGTTCCCATTAACTGCTGCTCACTGTAGCCTTGACCATCATACTACAAAAAAATACTTAAATTAAACTGTAGTTCCAAAGTTAACCTCACACACAGTTCCTCACCCTTTATAATACAGTTTGTACATAGGAAGGCAGTGAGCTGCATGATATTATTAGTGTTATACCTGTATGTACAGTACTGTATCCCCCCCCCCCTTCTCTCATTCCCTTTTCTGAACCCATTTCTCATAGTAAATTTGGGTACAGTGTAACCTGCTATTGAACTCCATTTTTCAAACAATTCATTACAATCTCTCTCTCCCTCCCTCCCTCCCTCCCTCTCCTCTGATCAGTACATAACAGTAACATTAGTATAGCTGTATTTAGCTGTACTATATAACATCCAACATCACACAATTCATTACAATCTCAATCTCTCTCTCTCTCTCTCTCTCATAATGATGACAGGGTGGTCAGCACATGTCAGTAACATTAGCATAGCAGCTAGTGCTATATACAACCAATAAACAAATAATCAGTGTTGTTAATTGTGTGCTTGGCTATTAATGAAAGCAGTCTGAGAGTGAAATTCAATAGAATGAACACAGAAATGGAGAACAAACACAGTGAAATATGGACACTAGCACTTACTGACTTATACATCAGTTTAATAATAATACACCATATTGGTCAATGATGCAGCTTTCCATGTATAATGTGGTCACAATGGCTAGTATCACCTACATTCATTTCTAATGAATCAAAAACATGTACTATAAACTAAGACCATTCATGACCAGTAATGTTGTTTCAGTATTGTAACATACTCTCATTAAAAAAGGAAGGTGATATTTATACAATGTATTGCTTTACCGGTAATTTTGTTTTTTCAAAGACATATGATAGTACAAACCATTAACTAAGTATATCTTTATTAACAAATAATACCAGTATGTAACAGTATATTGAGAAAGATAAATATGATATCAATTGTGTAAATCATGGAAAATCTAAAATTTGCAAATAGAGAAATTATTGTTATATCATGTGTAAATTTATAGGATGCAATCTACACTTTGCAAATAGAGAAACTATTGACAATTGAAAACAAAGATTTTTGTACTGCCATTCATTGTTATCTGACATCTGGAAGCCAGGGACAATCAATCAATTAATTGCCTTATCAATATTTCCAGACAGCAAATATTTATCTTAAAAAATTATGGGTTTTCATTTTTTTGCTCAAACACACAGACGAAATTCAGCATAAAATTCATGAAATAAACAAAATAACGATTTTATTTTGATTCTTTTAAACTTTTTGCACAAGTTCACAAGATCAACTTTATATATGATACTATAATTTCCTTATTTGATGCGAGTACTTAATTCCGCGATTCTGCTGTTTTGTATCAATCGCGAGAATATAAAATCGTGAGCACCAATTTTTGGTTATAATTTTATATAGTTCAAAACTTGTCTGAAAAAGCGAGATTTTGAAATCTGTGAGCTCGAGGGTTGCTTATCGCAATTTTATGCGCATATTAATTACTCGCATTTAATGAGGAATCTACTGTACAATACCGGTAATTGCATAGATATAACTTACACTTCTACTTCAATGTTAGTTTAAAAGCATAGTTTTCACATGATTCATCTTTTCCCCATAAATCAGAGCTTTAGATACTTTCAAAGTGAAAATACTAATTTCACAATATGTTATTAGACTTAATCTAACAGTTTACCACTGATAAAAAGGCTTGAACCAACAAGGACCTTACTAAGCTTGCAAATTTTTCCTGCATACAAATATTAGTTGGTTTACAGTATTTCAAAATCATGCATGCTTAGCTTAAGATCAAAATTTTTGCATTATACATTTGATAAAAGCATAAGCATATCAATAGAATATCTTATGAGTTTTCAAGTCTTATGAGTTTTTAAGTCTTATGAGTTTTTAAGTCTTATGAGTTTTCAAGTCTTATGAGTTTTTAAGTCTTTGCAACACTTTTTGGCTTAAAATATAGAAAATATTAGTATAAAGATCATGTAGTTAGGGTCCAAGACATTTTTTGAAGTCAGATTATCTAAACAGGATTTGACATATTTATCTGGGTCAGTTAGACCTAAATTTGTTTCTTGCAATAATATGTACTGCGTGATCAACAGGGCATCTGGGATTATGAAATCTGAATGAAATTTATTTAACATGCATGATTTACAACCTTGATCAATTTTTTGTAACATAAGAATATGTTACTATGCAGATTAACTGATAAAGGGTTATTTTGCTTTGGCATTGCAATTATTTCTTTTGTAGCAAATATGACACAACAAATTACCTTTTTTCACAGTACAGTACAGTACAGAATAGTATTAATTGAAACAAACTGAAACAAATGCATAAATATTGTGCATAATATTTTGTACAATGGAATATCAAAATGCATCATGTATAGGATCCAGGGGATAGGCTACAACTACATGTTATCGATAAAATGTTGCTGCACAATTACATGTACATGTATATCCATCTCCCAAACTTACGATATATCATTTCAATTTGATCTCACTCAAAGACATGAACTTCACAATCTCCCTAAAAACTAGTTTTTGAAGAAGAAAAAACATGATATAAAAGTGAACTTTTTTGATATGGATTACTATGCTGAATAGAAGTGTTAAATTCCAGATTCAATTTTTCTAACAGGAGCCAGCATTATAAAATTAAGACAGAATAATGTCTCACGAATGGTATATAGTTACCTGTTAATATATAAATACATTTTTAGGACATCTAGCTATTACATGTATTTTAAAGAAGATGATTCATAAGAGACTCATATGGAATTCCTTAAGCATTAAAAAGATAAACCTTTAATTCAAATTACAACTGTATTAAATGTATGTTGTGCAAGACATTCACCAAATATTTACCAGGTCCATAAAATTAAATAAAAAACACACTCTGATCAGTCCAAAATACTTAGATTGCAATCTATAAACAAATATATCAATCAAACTTTAATTGGATTTTAAAAATGAAACACAAACAGTCTCATACATTTCATTGTAAAAAATTATTTTTTTCATTTGATTTAAGTACAGGTACCCATAAATCTTCAGAGACCTTATCAAATTCACCCTGAACCCCTGGGAGCCTCGATCAAGGTGGATTTGCATCCTCTGCCTTTTTAAAGGATGCACTGTTAAGTGTTACACAAGTAATAAATAAGGTTTAGTTTGCATTTGGATGACATGAATTTTGAGACAATAGGGTGGATATAGTTAAGATGTAGAAGGTTAACTGATGATAGTCTTCATACATTAACTTGATGACAAAGTTTTGTAATTATGCATCTACAACTGTTTACTAACAGTTATGTTCTGATGTTATATTTAGGCCACACCAATATAATTTCTTGTTCGTCGGACCCTGCGCGCTCAAATTTAGATAAAACTGTACAAATAATATTAATATTAATTTCACGCATCCAGGAAATTCTGCGCTGTTTTATTTCCGCTCTTTTTTTATGTATTTTAGATAGTTTTGATTTATAAATCAGAAACAAGTGAAAAAATATTATCGTCCGCACAAATTTATTTATGTACCGCCTATAAATTTGGCCTTAAAAAAAAAAATTTTAATTTTAAATCACTTGCCAGCTCGTACTTTTGTCAATAAATGTCCGACAAACAAGAAATTATATTGGTGTGGCCTTAATATCATATTTTATTTTTCATTTCTAATTTACTCCTCTCCCTTACATCATTTTGAGCTTTATATGCATGATATATGTTGAACAATAATAAAATACCAGTTAGAGTATCAAATAACAGAAACATAGAAAGATCATTGCAAGGCTTTGAAAACGCATAAGATAGTATACTAAAGGGACAGAATGTAATCAACGAATGGGATGGGTTTGGATATTAGCCAGGGTAGATATTGTAGAACATTCATAATTAGCACCTCCAAAGTAGGTACAAGGGGATCAATGTAATCAGTCTCTAGTCTAAATCATGCATATATTCAACCATCAGATGTATATTAATATATTACACACAATAATATGATAAGACATATGTAGATATAAATTTCTTAAATCTAGTGAAAAGATTGTTTTAATGACAATTTTTACTATGAATTTAGATTCCAACATTCTTTCAGCCATCTTTAATCAGGTAATTATATTTACACAAGAATTTTATTTTGAAAAGAAACAAATTTTAGACACAAAATTTAATAATAAATTATAGAACACTTAAATGCCTTAAAACTTCTAGTATCAAGTGAATATTTGGATTTTGAAATACAAACCAACCACAGTAGTTTTAAATAACTTACATGACACCTTTTCACTTTCAGCTAGGTCAATATCATGATCGAAAAATATTTAAAATATCAAGCCAGTAACTGCAAGATAGTACTAGTTTATGCATCGGTTATAACTAATCATGTTTAGAAAGTAAGAAAACTGCATTGTGCAACACTGCAACTTAATATTAACTTACCTGACATTCCGTCAAAGGTATTTCATCGGAGGTAGAGCTGATTTTCTCCCTGTTTTTGGGACCTTTTACAGGTGTTTGTTTTGTAGCGCCATAAACCCGAATCTTCTCATCTTCGTCCGATTCAAAAGCGTCTTCGATGTTGAATTTATCTTTGTTCATCTTTTTGTGAATTTTGTGAATAGATTATTGACATCTCCAACCATAACTGCCCCTTAGATCAATGAAAATATAGTAAGAGGAGTTTACTTGTTCCATGAGTTATAAGAATTATTCAAGATAAATATCGATAATGAAAATATCTGATGTAAATATATCTTAACATAGATATATAATTATGTTTTACTTTGCGAGAAAATATTATCTATCAAATATACTAAATGATATAAGCGATATAAAAGCTCGGTAAAGGGAAATAATCATCAAACATGCCTATTTTTGCCGTGTACACCAACTTGCCGAATGACAAAGTTCCAGGAGATTTCCTGCAACAGGCGTCTGCTTTTGTGGCAAACCAGTTAGGAAAACCAGAATCAGTATGCTGTCATATTTTTCTTATTGTGTTAACTATCGCTTGAACATGCATGGACCTCAGTCCATATCGAATTGATAAATCTGCAATGAACTGGTTGGGATCAGTTCCCAAATGAAGCAATATAATATACATAATGGTCTATTCGGGTTACAATTTAAGAAAGTCAGTGCTAAAAGTGCAACTTTTATTGAATCAAAAATATTAAACAACTTGCTTACATCCCAGTTGCATAGTTATCACGCATTTGACAAATTACGCACTTAATAGCAAAAAAACCAAAAAACAAAAATATCAAGCATTAGGGGATTGGGGGCGGGGGGGGGGGGGCTTAAGATTGAGGTTGTTATTACTCTTGCTACCCCCCCCCCCCCCAAAAAAAAAAAAAAAAACCCACACACACACACTTGAATTAGGACTTTGAAGACCTTAAGGAAAAGCCCCCCCCCCCCCCCCCCCCCCCGCTGCATGCCTGTGTTTTCAGATTGAGTTAACACACTTTGAATAAAAATATTTCAAAGTGCGTATATTATGATATCATCGATATTAACACACTTTTTTGGTCAAAATACTTGATATATATAAAATACATATCTAAAATATATGTATTTAGAACATTTCATTCTTGTTTAGCTAAATTGGATGTACATGTATATGATAAAAAAAAAAAAAAAAACAAACAATAGATTCTCAGCTAACATGGTAAACAGTATGTTTACTTATAAGCTCACTTATTTGAACAACTAACACATAAAGAAAAACTTATTAGATTTTTATTATCCAAACAGGACGTGAACTGCTCTGCTTTGCAACCATCCTTCCATTTTTTCATCTTTATGCTTTGTGAATAATCTGTATATGCAGTAAATTTACTCCATGAAATATCTCTTATTTATCACAAAATATTTGGCTGTGCCAGAAATGAAAATGATTTGTATAAATGAGATGTATAACTTATATTTCAAATAGCATGTTGACTTGGTCATAAATTTTTCAAAGTGCATGATTTTTTCAGAGTGGTTACCACACACCCCTCTGTTTGGGAGATAGATTCCTCAGTTGATTCAAGTCATCTTGGGGATCAGTCTTTAAAACTGTATTTGGTTAAGAAAATCTTGCAAACTGTAAGATGTTCATTGTATTTTAATTATTTATTTTTATGCAGATTTATAACAAGAATTGAGATTAATTCATGAAATCATAACCCATAAATAAATGTTATACAAGGCTTACAGTTATAAATTACACTGAGAGCTCCTTAGAAATACAGTTAGAGAGAACATAATGGTATAGTGCATACCAGTATTACAAATCTCCTATGTGATAACATATGTACAACTAGATAGCCATTTTTGCCTTCTACCCACATAAACTGATCATCCATGTGTGCAGATCTAGAGGGATGTCATGGGGAATTCAAACTTACCAAATTAAAATAGGAAAGTTACCCTGAAACACATCTCCCAACCCCACTCCCTACCAAACAAAATAACATATCTCTTGAAACCCCTCCTCCCCCTCCCATGGGAAAAATTTGGGATTCCCAATTGATCCTTTATTGCTCCATGTCATGAAGAGTTAACTGTTTCAAAGCACTAAATCCTATGAGCTAGTAGCTTGCCAGATGTGTGCAGGGGTCTCTTGTTTTCTTAACACTCTGATATTATTTGTCAAGAATAGGAACTCACAGGTTTAATTATACTTACCAATCTCCAGGTAATTTTTGTCAAATAGAAATAATTTTATATTGCAATATCAAAATACATGCACATTCTTAAGACTAAAAGGGTTTTTTTTGTAGTATGTTACAGTCAGGGTCCACCCAGGCCAGATGATGACACATGGAGGGTCATCTGACCTTTGTGCAAGCATAGAGTTGTACAACATTACAGATGGAGCCAAAAATAAGGAGCATGCAGTAGCCATAGCAAAATTTGTGGAAAGTAAATTATCCATTCCCCAAAACAGGTACTTTAACAATCATTTAAAATTCCTCCAATAGACTATCATATGGCCCAAAGTAATGAAAACTACATTTCCTTGTTCTTAAGTACACTGATCATGTACATGCATATGTTTGATAATTATTTCTTTGAGTAAAACTTGCTAAACTTTATAGTTTTGAATAAGTTACATGTACTTCAAACAACATATGACAACACACAAATTTTCATTTTGTGTGAAATTTGTGAAGAATAATTCTTCATTATATCTTGCAGATTTTATGTCACATTCACGAACTTGAAAAGAGAAGATGTTGCTCTTGATGGAAAAACATTTGCATAGAAAAACATGGAGGAAGTTTCCTAAAACTGTTAACATGCAATCACAAGAAAAAGACACTGCAACTCAGCTGATTTAAAATGCATCCATAGACCTTGGTTCCTAGTCAATACTAAAAACTAAAGAATTTGAAAAAATTCAAAGGTTTATAAATGCTTTGATTGGCTGATATTTCAAGTGCCATGTTTATGTCTTGCTAACATTATGTTGACCTGCTAGTTATTGTCACAGTATGGATTAAATTATGAATGAAAAGGATGGTTGTGTTTTATATTATCCTGAGGTTAGTAATCAATCTAATGTTTTTGTTACTTAAATTTTCCTACTAACACTCTTTAATCACATACACACCTTGAGCGTGGTCTTTACTGGTGTTAGAAATTTGTCACTGATCATAACTCAGAAACAAGAGGCTCAGGGGCCATATCACTCACCTGAGCAACAATAGTCATAACCAATCAAATCAACTTTACGGTATCAAAATAATACAAAATGTTTCGATAATTTAGTAGATCTTGTTAAAAAAGATCTTCAAATATGTTTCCACATATTCGTATGTTAAACACGGAGACCCTTTTGTTGTTTCAGTTTTTGTCAAGAAAGTTTTTAAAATATATTTTTTTATATTCATTCCTTTTCCTTCAACCCTCAATTGTGGCCCTACTCTACGCCCGGGTGTCTTGCTTTGATCTAACTTTAATGTACCTACCTGAGGATGCTTCTACACAATTTTTTTAAAGCTTTTCTGGCCAAATGTTTTTGAGAAGTAAATTTTTTTTTTTTAAATTCTCTATTTATTCTTAAGTAAAAATTCAACCCCTCATTGAGGCCCCACCATTCCCCTTGGAATCACGATTTTAACAAATTTGAGTCTATCCATAGATAGAATTGAAAGTCGAAATATTCCTGATGGAAAACATTAATTTATAAAAACTGCTGCTGATGGGTGAAAATCCTGATGGGAAACTTCTTCCAAAAACAGCTTCAACGGACTAGAAATATTTAACAAACTTCAGACCAAATCTCTGAAAATAGATCTAAAGTTAAAAGCAGTATAGAAAAGAACGAATAATTACAATTGAATGATAACCGATCCCAGAATATGAATACCCATAAGCCAAATAAATACCTGCAAATTGCTACGATAAACAAAATAGTACCCTTAATATCAAAAACAATAAAACAATTTAAGGAGGCTGAATAGTTAACAAAATACCCATAAGATAAAAGCTAAGAATTTAAATATCATATTTTTGGCCATACACTGTATTTTTGTAAAGAAAAATTTCAATCAGTTTAACTTTAAAATTTAAGATATCTTTATACAGAGCTCCTCATCTTTAGGAGATTTATACCCTAGTTTAAAATGGCCACGACCATACAGCCAGCCCTCTTAATACCCAACACAAGTGGAACAATTGGCAGTCCAAATAAAAGTATTCAATGGACTTTGGAAAAGAAATTCATGTCAAGTATTTTTTATTTCAAAGTATGCAGGACCACTTTTTAAAACAGAACACAGTTTTATACATGAATTGAGTAGGATGATATCCCCCCCCCCCCCCGGTAAATTGACTATAAAATAAATATAATATATCTATGGACTTATTCTTACATTCACAGAATATCTCTTTTTTCCAAAAGGAATCGAATAAATGAAATATATAAACGTTTACTACTTCTATAGTTGTGATACGCTTTTGACATAGATTTCATGTAGATTATTATCTCAACGCTACTTTTGAAACTTTTTAGAAAATAGGAGTTCAATAAGGTACAATTTTCTTTTTCGACTGGACACTGTATTTTATTAATTGTTTTCTACCTATCAAAAAAGAAAATGTAGATCACTGCGGTCGTCTGTAAACTTATCGCATTTGGACAACTTTACTAGAACCACCGGGCAATTGAAACCAAACTTGCTACAAATCATCCAATGCATGTGTATTAAATGAGAATCTTATGGTGTTCCAATGGGGCCACTTCGACCTTCGCACTTTCGCCTTTAGGGCGAAGATGCGAGAGTGCGAAGGCGAAAGAGCGAAGGTGCGAAAGCGAAGGAGCGAAAGTACGAAGATGCGACGGCGAAGCGCGAAGATGCGAAGGCGAAAGTGCGAAGGCGAAGGAGCGATACTACTATCGCTCTTTTGCCTTCGCAACTTTGCACTCTCGCATCTTCACCCTAAAGGCGAAAGTGCGAAGGTCGAAGTGACCCCATCGGAACACCATAGAATCTTAGTTTTACATGTAGTAACAAGTACCAAATCCTCTTCAAGGGAGAAATAATATGAAAAATAATGCGAAAATAGGTTTTGTTTCTAAAAATCAAGAAATGCCATTATTTACAACAAAGCTCATACACATTCTGTAGTTTCTGAATTGACATATAGGAGTATTACTAATACTGAAGAAAACCAAAAGCTTGCAGTGCCCGGGAGGAGTTAAAAATTCAAAATATTAAATAAAGTGGAAACTCTTTAAAAATCTTCTTCTCATTTAGTTTTAAGAGCTACTACAAAGATATACATTTGGTGATGTTATTATGCAAGCATCCTGATATAGTGTACATATATTCCAAATTGATCAATCCACTCTCCTAAACCAACAGTTCGGCATCATAAAGGGTTAAAAGTTCTGCATATGATTGATATGGGAGAACCTGAAAAATCTACAAGTTTCTAGCATGTACCACACAGGTCAATTGATTTGCATTCCGCTGAACGTGTTCGATATGTATTTTCATTCTTGCAAGTTGTATTTTTGACTGGCCTTATTTAAGGAATAAGGAATCATGAGTTTGAGTTTTGAAAAAAACCCCAGATACATATGAAAAGAAAGAGCACTCCTGAATTGAATACAATTCGACAGTTCAGTGGAACGGTCTTGTAGATTTCGATCAATACCATTACTTACCGGTATGAGGTTTGTCACTGACTATTCGTCAAATTGTTTAAAGTAAATAGAAAACGAAGCGATATACATGTGATACAAAATTCCATCGGTTTGTTCCCTTAGTTGTTTTTTCTTTATATCAAAATGTTGTACACATACACATATTTCTATTTCACATCTTTTCTCTTCCTTTCATACCGCAAGTATGCATGTAACACTGACGATTCCTATATTGTAAAAAATACACACATGTAATTCAAATACATTATCAAGAATTTGGCAATTCAAAAGAAAAACTACTTATTTTTCAAGGAAATTCAAAATTATTAAAATCTCTTAAGAAAAAAAATTTGATAATCATCCCGTTCGAAAATCATTAATTTGATATGAAATACAATTCAAAGATAGGAAACATATAAACCCTAGAAGATAAATATTTCTGTCTTAGAGGTTACAAGTTGTAATTTCCCATTAGATGTTTATTTTCAAGAGTAAATATTTCTTCTTGCAGGTTGGACAAAGCATAAAACATTGTGAATATATACACTTTCATCATTAGTCTTTTTTATGACATCCATGTGCTGGTATCGATGTTTGTAAACTGTAGCTTTAACTGGTGCAAAATGTCACTAGGGCAATGATACATTATACAATTATTATTTAATGCCTGAACAGTCAATAAACCAGAATATTTTTCACCTTGGTGCAGGGAACAGCTCAGTGTGTTCTATTGCCAGAGGCCAACGGTCGAGGGCAATAGAACACACTGAGCTGTTCCCTGCACCAAGGGGAAAAATTCTGGTCTATTGACTGCTCAGGCATTAAATAATTGTTTTATTACCTAATTTCATTTTTAGTTTCTTGTGTTCACAATTCTATATTACAAAAGTTTTTCATATTATTCTGCATTCAGGTCATTGCAAATCAATGACCAGAATAATAAATTTTAAGAACGATAATCATAGTAAAACAAATATAATAGAGTTATCTTTTAATCTTGTATCAATTCAATTTTTTCCAAAATACGTTGCCGGTCCAATAGTTCGCAGTCTATTGACCGGCAGTCTAATAGATCGCAGTCTATTGACCGGCGGTCTAATAGATCGCAGTCTATTGACCGGCAGTCTAATAGATCGCAGTCTATTGACCGGCGGTCTAATAGATCGCAGTCTATTGACCGGCGGTCTAATAGATCGCAGTCTATTGACTGGCAGTCTAATAGATCGCAGTCTATTGACCGGTGGTCTAATAGATCGCAGTCTTTTGACCGGCAGTTCAATAGATCGGTTTCAATAGTTAAGAAAAACTGAATACACATACAAAATAGACGAAAATATTTGATATGTAATAAAACAACAAAATCCCTTTGATTAGGTAATAAAAGAATCTAGCAAGTTGACAGAGCATGCGTTCAAATCATTTGTATAACTGTCATGTTGTAAATTTTGAATTTACTGCCACCCGGTAAATTCAAAATTTACAACATGACATAACATCTATAAACTTATGTGTTCAAACAAAGCTTTGGAAACGGAAACTGCATATTTTATCCGTCAATGTGTTGTGTTCATTCGACTTCCATCCCGATTATTTACCGTTAATTAATTAAACATTTTCACATGATACAGAATTGTATATCCATTTTATACATACACGTAGAGGCTTCGTACTGGCTACTTATATGGAAGGTAACTTGTAAAAAGATTTGATACTTGAAGCAAAATGAAAACCCATTTTTAACATACAGTTGGAGCAAATTGTAATCCCTTGATTTGTGATATATATCTATGATAGCAAGTAGGAATCTAATCTTTGAAAAGTTGAATTGTTCTAATCAACATAGATTTTAATAGAATATGCAAAATACACATGTATTTTCATATATACAAACTATGTAGAATATTTATAAATCGCCTACCATTTTGTATCTGATATTGGAGGTATGTAGTAAATGTATGAACAATTGCTTGAAAAGAGACGGCTCAAAATTGATGAGTTAAACTATATTTTGACGTATATGTTGACTAAATCTGCTTTGGTGAATAATGTACTAAGTGTTCTCCTTGTATTTTTGTGATTTTATTGCACGAGGTAATTGCATGGCACTCAAAGTTACTGAAAAATGCTTTCTTTATTTTTTTTTCATTTCTCATCGGCTGGAGAAATTCAAAAACCAAAGTGCTGCATAGCACAATCGGGTCACAAAGGCTATCATTTTACTCTCAACAATCCCTTAGTTATTCAAGTACTTAGAGGATTTCGACTTTTAATGGCGCTTTTGTATTATCAGGGAAATGCGACAAAATACAAATATAAATGA
The DNA here is from genome assembly GCA_033439105.1 of Magallana nippona. Classification (NCBI taxonomy): domain Eukaryota; kingdom Metazoa; phylum Mollusca; class Bivalvia; order Ostreida; family Ostreidae; genus Magallana; species Magallana nippona. The sequence continues at coordinate 17,596,753 of CM065922.1, forward strand.
ATCACACTGTACTTGTGGTGAAGTTTAGGAACTGTTTCATTCTGCAGACGTACATTGAATTGGATGATTCAACTAAACGATTTTTTAAAAAGCATTTTTTTGTTTGCAGTAAAGGTAGAAATAAATCACAATCTAACGTCAGCTGTTTATGGTTCCCGCCATTGTGCAAAGACTTGTCTGTCATGTGCTTCATCCATCTGTACCCAGATAATAGTAGTACAAACTGTACATTTATATATTATTTAACGATGTGGCTTTTGTACCCCCGAACAAAGATAAGGGATTGATTCTAACAATTATTAGATTTTAGTTGTTGTGATTTAACTGCTCCAGTTGATCATTTGTGAGGCGAATCAAGCGATTTTGAAGGCGATTGTTTTGACCGAATGTGAACCGTACGCTGACAAATATATTAGCTATAGAGCAGCCATTGTCATCATACACATGTTAACGAAACATGTTGTAATTACGTGCAGTAACAGTGTGAGAGGCTTGGAACATTAGATTTTATCTAAAATTCTACGACAGGAAGTCCGCCTTTTACACAAATTTTGAGTGCGCATCTGTTCAACATTTTATAATGTACAAACTAGCCAATTTTGTTATTGCTTAGTTTATCAAATTTATGTGTTTTTCTTCATTTTTGATCTGAAGAAAAGTATGAAGTTAAAAAGAATTTTCCGAACTGAATTTTCGTTTGGTACTGCTGATTTGTACACACCTCAATCTTTTTATCATAAAAAATATCAATGCAACAAATGAAATACAAAAAATGAAAGAAACAAATATGCAAATTGATACAGGGATGCGTCAAAAATTATAACGACAAAAGGCATGCATAAAAATTATTCTTTTAATTTTAATTAAACACAGCACTAAATCACAAGAAGAAAAAACTATGCATAGATACTTCAAAATTTTCCTTCAATTTAAACCGAACACTAAGAGATGAAAAGAAGGGGGGGGGGGTATGAAAGAGATCTCTTCTTTCCATCCTCTAAAATCGATACTGGTATTCAATATTCATATGGAGATATGCTTATCGGTTAACAGTTTTTAAAAATTATCGCAATGGTTGTAACATGCGATTAAAAGCTTTATCCGTGTTATAATAATAAGTGTTTCCTTCCAGTATTGTTTCCTCTTTGTTGTTGAATCATTTCTCTCCTCATCTCTGAAAATTGTAGATAAAACTCGAATCACTGAATTACTCCATTACAAGAATTTATATTATTGGAATGAGTAAATTGTATTTGCCAGTACATGTATAGCGTATTTTTGATACAATTTCTCTGAGATATACATGTAACGATGCGTTTACTTAACATTTTTCATTCATAACGTTATGCTATAAATCTAAAAACAATGCTTTTCTCTAATATGTCTATTAAACTGTAACTTTCGATATTTTAATGTTTCTGAAGTTCAAAATAAAGGGAATAATCTGTTGTCCTATCTGTCAATTGTTCTGTAAATCTACAAAATATAATTGCTTTACTTTTGAACCTAAGTGGATAAACTCTGTAATTTTTCAAGCATGATGCTGTAAACCAGCATTTATTTGCGTTGACTTTATTTCGGATTGACAAGTTCATTGTGATAAATCTTCGCGACTGGGCCTTTTTCAACATGAATAACAAATATGAGAGTCATTCAAAGACTGAATAGCGACTAGGTATATTCGCGAGGTACCAGTAAACCACGTGAAATTTTCCCGTTCGCGAATAACAGTTCACTAACGGTATTTAATAATTTTTGTTGACCTTTCAAATGAACTCAGATAAAAGACCAAGTTACCGACTTCAAATCAACTTGACTAGGATCGATATTGGTTTACATGCCATCCTTGCCAACTTTCACTGGGAAATACATCTTGTTTAATTGAGGGGAAAAGAACAGATAAAAACCAAACAATGATAAAGTTGACTGGATATTTCAAGGCGGTCGAGCAGACAAGTATCTACATGCTATTTAAATCCCGCTGCATCCATTAAAAACATGCAGTTATATTGTCCGACAACCTCCAATTTTATCTTTTCTTTATCGTCAGTAGTCAGCGGGTAATAAAAGTTTAAGATAGCGTAACGCTAGAAAGTGTGAGTATTACAGTGCTACGAACAAAATTGCTTCAAAATTGCTTCATATTGTCTTCATTATGCAGCTGCGCGATAAGAAATAACACAAAATATTTTTTCTTAATCTGGCATAAGGACAATGTCGTAAAATGTTTATAAAATTAGTAGTTTTCGGTAGAAAGGGAAAATCCCATTTGCTGCATTAACATTCTACAGCCCACCTCCTACTGTCTTGCAAACGTCTTTTTTACATGTCAATAGATAAGAAAGTGAGCATACATCCAGCGCTATCAGACATTTCAAGTAACGAGACATTCTTTAACCGCTGAGTGTACATGTTTTCATCTCATTGAAAACTTAACACGTCATGAAATTTCGAAAATAAGGCAGATACCAAATTATTGTAATTGGGCTGTGTCTCGGTATGCCTAAGTTGCACAATCATGTTACAACAAGCAGTGAAGTGGGGGAAATGCATATCGAATCGTATCAGTGGACACAAAACTTTAAAGTGTACAACAGACTTGTGGACACACAAACACAAACCTTTGTGGCAACTCTAGAACGAATGAGGGCATTATCAAGTTGCCAATCCAATACTTGTTCCGGCATACTCTAAAACACGGCCTGGCATGCTGGCCCCATTGGCCTGGCCTGGCCTCAAAGTTGGCTTGGCCTCACTTTTGGCCTCAAATTTGGCTTGGCCTCAAATTTTGGCCTGGCCTCAAAAATTGGCCTGGCCTCAAATTTGGCCTTTACAAAAATTTTTGGCCTCAATTTTATATTTTATTTTTTTTACACATTTGTTAATTGTATTGATTTTTTATTGATTTATTTTTAATACACTTGAAACATTACACTAAATGGCTTTTAGTGTCTTATAGTGATAGTTCTATTGAAACATATACATGACTACAGGTAAGAGTAATTGATTCTAGTAGATTTTGATACAGTCTGTTTTTAAATTCCAAAGTACTTTAAGAATGTAATACTGGTAAATATTTTTTTTCGATGAACATAATTAACTTAAACTGCTCTCAGGATTGGACAATACCTATATCAAATACTTGTGGGAGAAAAAAAAATGGCAGAGACCAATTTGTTTATTCTAACCAACATTAAAGGTCATGACATGTTCTGTTCTGCTGTGTTCAAATTCTGATATCGAAGTTCCCCTATAGGGAAAAATTGTTTCTTAAATATAAAAACAACGCATGCATGAAACTACTCTAATATAGGGGTGATGATTAATGACCATCACTGAATGAAGTTATCGGAGGATGCAATGTTTCAGTCATTCACACATGACATTAATTAAATTAGACCGTGTGAAATGTTGAACGGCAGTGCAGGCAATAAATCTAACCCCAATGAAGCGACAGAGGTGGCTGATATCAATTTCTGCTGGGGAGGGAAATTTTGGTTTGATTGGTGTTGACAGGTAATGTAAGCGAACTGGCATTTTTAGAGTGCATTGCATGTGGAGATTTGATACTATGAATTAGTTTACAAATGTTTGAGATATTTATTGATCCTTCAAACAGGTCAGTTTCTTTTAGAAATGATGTTTTACATTATTATTCTGATATCTATATTCTACTTTTTGTCTACTTTTTGAAGTGGGGAAGGGGGTTGCGTCTCTAACTGATTGCTTCAGAATTGGGCATAATCCATTCCTTGGCAATAGAAAGAGTAGTGTTGCACATGCATACCATATATATTTGTGTGTGTAAACTTGAATAAATCAATTAAAACCCAATCAGCCAGGTCACTTGTTATATATTTTTATCCATATGATTATCTCTTAAACATTAAAAAATCAATAAAAATTCAATGAAAACTCTTTGAAAATATGAAGAAAAAAAATTTAATTCGAGACCATAAATCTTTGAAGAGGCCAAATTTGGGGCCAAGCCAAAATTTGAGGCCAGGCCAAAATTTGGGGCCTGGCCAAATTTGAGGCCAAAAGTGAGGCCAGGCCAATGGGGCCAGGCCAGACCAAGCCAGGTTTTAGAGTATGCCTACTTGTCCCCTTGATAAAAAATGAACTTCATTTATTTTACATCAACTTATATTAATATCTGTCGTTGGCAGGGATAATAGCGCGAGGGGGGGGGGGGGGGGGCTAACATTCCTCTCACATTAATGTGGGAGGAAGCCGGAGTACACGGGGGAACCCACGGGTCCAAGCGGGCGACCGCCATACCCTATCACACTGTCGATCACGGGGACCGAAATCGCGTCGCAGCGGTTAGAAGCGAGTGCATTGTCCACTGCGCTACTTGTCTCCTTCATCGTACTATAATTTTGAATGTATAATTATTCCATAAAACGGCGTTTATTAGTATTTCATTAAACTCGAATATTTACATTTTCCAGTGTCTCTGTCTGTGATAACACTACGAATCGATTTTGTACTATACAACCCAATAAATTCAAAAGACGTATTGTTGAGGGCACAAGCGGGTTTGCATAATTAAAATTATAATATTTAATCGTACAACTGCTGAAAATTATATAAATTAAGTAATAAGGAATCATTCTTTGAATATTATGAGGTGATAATTTCGGTCGGGGCGTGATCAAATCTATCATAAAGCCCTTCGGGCTTTATTCGATTTGATCACACCCCGACCGAAATTATCACCTCATAATACTCAAAGAATGATTCCTTATTCCTTAAATAACGTACTTGCTTGTTTGTTCAGAAATTTATTTGCTCTCTTTCTTTATCGTTTAATTGGTTACTATATAAAAATAAAACCTCAAGTGGACAAATATGGAAAAGGAAGTTTTTATTAAAAAATTGACAAAAAAGTATGTTTTAGATTTCGACAGGGTTCTCGTCAGAATCATAGCTTGTTGCATGTAGCAAGACAGAGCAAGGAAAATAATTACGAACCCTTTCTCTTAATTAGAACTTCAAGAACTCTTCATTTCCCCGATTGTCATTAGTTTCAATCATAGAAAATACTTTCGATTTAAAGCAAAAAGGAGAGCACGATTTGTACACGTATCAAATAATCCGTGAAGTATCAACTGAGTGCATTAACGCATTTTGTGATTCAAGTGATTGCAGGCCAGAAAAACGGTGTTTTCCTGTTTACTAAGACGTCCGTCTTCCTGAACTTATTCAGAGAGAGAGAGAGAGAGTGAGAGAAAGAAAGTCTGTTAGTATGAAAAGGACGTGAGGACAGCCAAACAGTGCAATACATCAGTCATTACGATGAGGACCGGTGTCTGGATTTTCATTGGTAAGTCTTAAATGATATATGTTTCTTTACATTATATCTTATGGGGTAATTTTCCGGAAACAAAAGATTTACTGATTTCTTCTAAGAAGTACATGTTTTAGTATTATTTTGTTTATTTCCCCCTAATAATTTATAATCTTTATTATGAATTTTAGTCTAGCATATTGTATATGGTTTGGTTCATTATAGACTTTCTTCTGTTATTTTAAATAATTACATTCGTAGTACATGCATTTTAAAAAACAAAAAACAAAAGCAGTACTTTCGTCACTGTGAACGTATATTTACAAGTGCATATGTTTGCGGTTTGCGTTGTGTATTATGTGTGAATAAATGAAATAGTTGGTAATGTATGTTGACTTCCTTTTTTAGATGTATATACATCAACGTATATGTATCTAATAGAATGTAATGATTCTAATAGCATTCAAGTACTTTAAACCCTCTATATGAAAGACGAAAACGAAACAAAAATCTGCTTCAGAAATTGTAGTAAGATTAAAATTGAATAAAGTGATAAAAAAAAATCATCAGAATTTTGTTTATCAGAGTATTACACATATGTAAATATATTAGCTGGATGCTTAATTTGTGTGACTTGAGCTTGGTTATACTGAAATTCTCAACATGAGTATGGCCATTTCAATGTTAACACGCGTAATTTTCAATAGAAATACTTGCAGGTTTCATGCTCACTACCCCCCCCCCCCCCCCCAACCCACCTATAACTTTCGTATTCCGTTCATTTTATCAAGAAAGTGTTGGATCGGTCGAACTGAATCATATTTCACTTCGATAAGTGAGTAAGTGAGTCCAAAAATGCCAGCATCTTTATCACCTAGATGCATCAAACAGGATTAAGTGTGTATAAGAGAAATCATAAGAGTGGCCATACGAATCTACTCAAAAGGAATCCGGTGCCAGCTCAAGATAAAGTTTGATGCCATGCATTCATATATACATGTACTTAGAATGCCACTTCACAGACCTTAAGTGCCAAGCTTGCAGATTTGAATTTCAAAGATCGCCAAAAACACGAAAAGCACAATTAAATTGGATAAGAGTCGATGAAAATGAAACGACACAAAGCATTAATTTCTATACTAACTGTTGATTTGACAAATGGTTCTGGAGTTACGTGTGGAAGAGGAGGGGATGTGTGTAGGGGAGGAGGGGTGGTGCAGGAGTAAAGAACGTTTCATACATATTTTGACAGACATTGGCAGATGTTTTAGTGTGCTATACTCAGCATATATTGATGTTATACACGTATTGATGTGCACGGGAATCTCTTAAGTTTTAATAAGAAACACTATCCATATATAGATCTTGTTATTTTCAATTTGCACTTTAAAAAAGTTTGGCTATTTTAAACTATAAAATGATTTTCCATACAAAGCGATTCTCATTGAAAGTAGTGTAAATATTTGATGGTATAAAATAATTTGGACTACAGAATCACATATAGATGGGTTTCCTATTTTATTATTCAAGCGATTTTCAAAATCCTTATCTTGTTATATTTGTTTTGGATACGCCAAAGTACTGTTAATAGAACACTGATACGTGTCTAAAAACTTGGACGAATGTTCAATTTTTATGTGCAAAATCCTTTTCAAATACTACAGCATTTTTCATTAAAATTATTCTTGTTAAAAACAAATTTGTGCATCAGTTTAAACATAGACATTAAAGGATCGGAGAAACTACCGTTTTGCTTTTGAAATGTAATAATATGGGAAAAAAAACTTTTGTTTTACTGCGTCCGTAAATCATGATATGTAATCGAATCAAGCAGCTACATTTACAATAAGCACTTCGTTATACATGTGGCATTCCAATTATTTCTCAACTTTTTGTAAAACATTAACATTTGTTTGAATATTGAATACACAGTACCAAGTTTGTCGAAAGAAACCATAGTGTGTAAGACTGTATTAGATTTAACATGTGTCAGGAACGGGAATCATACAATTTTTAGCACAAAGGTACTCGGACAATTTCTTCATATATGATCCACATATTCATCAATATATTTTTCAGTGTCAACAATTTTCGGGTCCACTCAGGGTCTTTGCAATGTTTCAATGGCCGAGAAGTGTGCATCCCAGTTACAAGAACTCTATGACTCAGAATTGTTGTCGTCTATTACCTCACCTGACCAAGTTGTCATGGAGTCCAAGAGAGACCTATGTTTGTGAGTGTAACTAATAATCAAGTAAAGAAATTGAAAATGTCAAATGGACGGAGAGTGGAAATGAAATTAAAAAGGATTTTAAGTGTGAGCGAGTTCAAAAAACTTGTTAGTCTTTTGAATTGCAAACTACGGAGATCTAAGATTACAGAAGAGTTTAATTGTGTTGTGCAATATTAGAGATATCCGCAAACACTTTAAGATAGAAAATTGCAACTTATGCAAGCACCTACTTATTTTTGCTGTTGGTTTATCGTTAGCAAAGCACACGAAAGATCGTAAGTGTGATTTGATATTAATTATTAGAGAAACCCATAATGATGTTATGAATTATACTTTGACATTGATTCTAGAATTATAGGTTTTTCTTTAATTTGAATATATTTCTCTGTATGAAATAGGTCAACTATCAGTGGTAACTCCATAACACAGTGCTACAACACAAACTCCAAGTCCTGCGTTGACCAAGATCATTTAGCCATTCAGTGGAATGAAACCATGAAAGATGTCACTAATCTATGTAACGAAAGTAAGTTGTTAGAATCTCGTTGAATTTTATTGCAAGATTAAAACTTTGGTTTTGTTATCGGAAGATCAACATTCCTGCAATTTGTTCATTTTTTTATAGGTTGTAGCAACTACCTTGAATTCCAGACATGTGAGAGCAAGATACAGTACACAGCGTATCGTGAATCTAAATACCAACTTTTTTGCACGTGCGTTTGTAACATTACCTTCTTTTTATTATGTCAATGAAAATATTTTTCGCGAATGGAATTTCTTTATACTTTTTAGCTCACCTGAGCTGAGAGCTCAAGTGAGCTTTTCTGTTCACTTTTTGTCCGGCGTCCGTCTGTCCGTAAACTTTTTACATTTTCGACTTCTTCTCCAGAACTACTGGGCTGATTTCAACCAAACTTGGCACAAAGCATCCTTATGTAAAGGGAATTCAAGATTGTTAAAATGAAGGACCACGCCTTCTTTCAAAGGAAGATCATTAAAAATAAATGAAAATTTGTTGGTATTTTTCAAAACATTTGGCCAGAAAAGCTGAAACTTGTGTGGAAGCATTTTCAGATAGGGTAGATTCAAATTTGTTCAAATCATGATCCCCAGGGCTAGGGTGGGGTCACAATGTGGGAGGGGTGGTCAATTTACATAGGAAAAATCATTAAAAATCATCTTCTAAAACTTAGAAAAGATGTAACTTTAGTCAGTTCAGGTATAGTAGATTTAAATTTGTCAAAATCATTATCTTCGGGAGTAGGGTTGGCCACATGGAGGGCGGGGGGGGGGGGGGGTGTTGTTGTTGTTGTTGGTTCTAATTTTACAAAGGAAAACATTTAAATCATTCACAATAACTCAAATGTTATTATATATGGTTTTACTTACATGAAGCATTTTGACATATTGTTGAATCTTTAAAATTGTTTAGACTCTGGCCTCTGGACAATTCTTGGGCCTCACAAAGAGTTCAAAGTTTGATGCAAGTTTATAATCTATATATAAACAGTTGTTTATGATCTTCTCGAGAACTGTAAAGCTCAATATGTAATATGACTGTAAAATCATCCCGTTATAAAGGTGCTTATATGATAAACAAGAGAATATGCAGGGGAATTTTTATGATACAAGATCTTTTATACTACATTGTTCAGATATTTTGCTCAGGTGAGCGATGTGGCCCATGGGCCTCTTGTTCAAAACATTATAGAATTCCGTCATTCAATAGGTTTATCATCGTCTCATTAGTGAATTTTAATGAGCCAGTGAAAATATTTTCGTGTAATAAGCAAATAATTATTATTTGAGCAATGTATGTCGCGAAACCGTGATGATAAATGTCAAATCCGATTGGCTTCCGCTGTTCACCTTGTCAACAAAACAAGACTTTTAGTTTACTATTCAAATGCGTTCCTATCACGTGATTGACTTTCTATAAAACCTTTATACGTGATACCCCTATTTCATCTTACACGCGTTTCTCTACATGTTCGCACACATGGAGGAGAATACTAAAATGCAGTCTTTCTGATCAAGCCATTGCCAATATTGTTTTGTCTCGAGCTACATATGAGATTTATTCGACGAACTTAGTTTGAGTCAGTTATCCGTGCTTGATTTTGGCAATTTTATTCAGGAGGAATCTCTTACTGTGGACAGTATTAAGGACGTATTAGAAAACAACTTTGTTGAAGTTGTTTTTACCTGAGATAGTGGGCGGAGTTTAAAAAAAAGTGTGGGGTATGTACAGATAACCCACACTTTTAACAACAGAAAACAATCCAAGCTATGGTACAAGGATTTCTGCTTACTCAGAAAATAGCATATAAATCGCCATTTTATATTGATTTTTATCATACTCTGTGTGGTGTTGTGTTGTAGATCATATAAAGAGAGTCTTTCATGTGCTTCGGAGATCCTGAAGAACTGCAACTTCAATCTTTCATTCTACATTGATATCATAAAGAAACCGTGGCCGAGAAATTACGAACAACTTTGCCTTACCGGTAACATTTGAAAATGATCTCTTAATTTATGTTAGAAATTTAACATACATGTACAAGGTACCATATCGATAAAAATACCAATCATAACAAATTACAAATACTAAAAGCGTTGGGAGATTCTTATGAATACACAGCTTCAGTGGTTATATAATCATCATATATCTGAGTATACAATTAATTGCCAATTAAGAATTTATAATCAATTGTAGGATGTGTGAATCTGGACGAGACAATAGCAGTTATTGATGGCTGTTACGGGGCCATCGCGAATATTGATAAAGAGGACCCAACAACTCAATGCGAGTAAGTGCTCTGCAGTCTCTCTCTCTCTCTCTCTCTCTCTCTCTCTCTCTCTCTCTCTCAATTTGTTCATCAGTATTGCTTTTATTTTGTCTCTCACAAAAATATCTCTTTATAAGGCACATGTTTCTCCTATACCTACCTTAGTATAGGATATAAACTATCAGTTGAAAATTAGATCAATCCTGTTCTTAGTTATTTTTGATGTAAATATTGTGATACATACATGTATTTTATATAATATGGGGCATCAACAAATTTTGTTTTCGTGAATTCAGGAAAAAACCAGTTTAAACGAAATATACTTTCTGTCTTTATTTCATTCAAACTATGTAATATAAAACTTAAACTTTGCATATTGATTTTTTTATCTATAACAATTCAACAACTTTAACTATAATTTTCTTAATTAAACACAAAGTATTGATTAAATCTTAAGTCTTAAATTATATGTTTTCTTTCAGATCACACAACAATTTCAAAAGGTGTGTTTTTAATCCGGACAAAGTCTGTCGTGAGGCGACACAACTTTTTAAAAACGTTTATAGTTATGACACACTGGAGGTTATCTGTACAACAACAACATCAACAACATCAACAACATCAACAACATCAACAACTACGACGACACCGACGACGACAACAACAACAATGACAACACCCACAACTACATTATCATCAACAACACAGACAACGATGACGTCAACAACACCCACAACGAAGACGTCAACAACACCCACAACGATGACGTCAACAACACCCACAATGATGACGTCAACAACACCCACAACAATAAAGACACCAATAAGATTAGAAGATACCACAACAAAGAAAGAAACTACTGTGAAACAACCAACAACAGAAAGGACAACAACAACAGTGAAAACAATGGAGTCAACAACAAGAGAGATCACAGGTACAACACAACTCCAACAATTCCTTTCTTCTTACATTTCTTTATTGACGGATTTGCAAGAAGCAACGTGTTAACAACAATGGGGTTTTCTTCTGCTGAAAATTACAGACAAAACTTTCTTTCTTATACAGTGTATATATGGTACCTAATTAATACTTTAAAGTAGAAGTACATATTTTTGCTGAAAGTCCCGCGTGCTCTTTAGAGAGGTTTACACTTTCAATACTTATACTTCACCTTAAAAGCAAGCCGAGGTCAAAAAGGTTCAGTAAGATCGCAACAGTATACAGTCAATGAATAAAATCTGAAAGTGACATATAAGATTTTTATTTCTGTTTCTTGCAAAACAAATTTTGATTTAGAAATGAACATTGATATCTCGTAAAAAGGTTTTTTTTTAACATTGATTGAAATGACACCGTATATTTTGATACACGATCTTATCTGGGTATAGTCCGCTTATGCATTTTCCATAGGCGGTAATGTTAACATTAGGGTTCACAGCACCGGCCCTAATTTTCGGACAGCAACAAGGAACCCAGATTCAGATTCGTTTCCCGGCAAAATGCGCCTGTATTGAAAAACTCTGAAAATGAAAATAAAAGTATGGAATTTCAAAGTTTTGAAAAGGGTGTACATCAAATAATTTCAATTCTTTCCTTCAAATGATAATTCAGTTTTGACACTTGCTTTTAAAATTGCAAATCCTCTCTTCTGAAATGTGTCAAGCATTCTGATTTAAAATGTCCCAATAAATGTGTACACACTCTGCAAGTATAGCAACTATTTTGCTTAAAAGCACTGTCCGGTACATCAGAGGTTTCACGTCACGAGAGATTCTATTAAAAGTGCTTGTATTTAGAGATTTTTAAAAATAGATTTCTTGTTAATTATTTCGTTTCAATACTAGTATGGTTTAAAATCTTGCTTTATATTTCCTTTTTCAATTTCGTCATTACGAAATTACCATTTGATTTTCTTTCTTCACACATTGGAGACATCGCTACAAATAAATTATGTACACATATGCTATTTTCAGCTAATTGCAGATCTTCGTCTTCGCTCAAATCCAATTAGAATTGTGAATCGATTAAATTGTGATCAGGGCGAAAGTGAAGCTCCAATAGAGTGAATGTTTTATGTGGTTTGTTTACATGTATTTGAAACAATTAGTCAGTGTGTTTGGTTTGTTTTCCTCTCGTACAGCACCGGTATCGCCCGCCAAGAAGTGTGTTGATGAGGAAGTGTTAAAGCTTTCTACTGACAATCAGCCGTCCACAGATATGTGCCTGTAAGTACACAGTTCCTTCTCCGCCACAAATAGGCATGTTCACTATTTACTTGTATTCATAACATGAACATGTAATGCATTCTATTGGAATGCAATGTAAACAACGATCGGAAGAATTGGGTACATGTATATTATGATAACATTCGAAGACGGAGGCGTGTTACGAGATCCTCGTTGATATGTCAACATGTAATCCTATTTGGGGTGTACCTGCCTAATGTCACTGGATAAGAATATCTTTAAAAACCTAAAGACTCACTGGCCACACCTCTAATTGAGCCATTTTAACAGAACCATACACTTAGGGTTATCTCTGTCAAACTGAAATATCTATTTCATTGTCTTTCATCTTCCATGGCTCATGTAGAAACATTTCTCCATGATGTTCATGCTCATACGTGTAGTGCCCATGGCAGTGAAAGTATTTGTGATTCAATACCTGCCTCCCACAAAATGCAAAATAAAAACAGTCAATCCCCACTATGTGTTAATATATACTGTAAATTCCTAAGTAAACACGAGGAATTGATATCCGCGTAAAATCGCGAGAAGCACATCTCGCGGATTTTAAAATCCCGCTTTTTTTTCCAGACAGATGTAAACTTTTTGGAATTATGATAAAAATTAGGGGTTTGCGATTTTATATTCTCGCGGTATGATGCAAAACCGTTGAATCGCGGAATTAAGTACTCGCGTGAAATAAGGAATCTACAGTACACACTGGACTTCTGACACTTGAAATTAACAGAAGATACTTATACGTAATTCTATAATTTACTGTATACAGGGAAATATTCGCCCGTTTTATTTTCGCCCCTTTCGCCCTCGTCAGCGGGCGAATTTATAAATGGGCGAATTCCAATGCCTCATAATATCTCTCTTAAAACACAACTGTGTCTGGGCGAAACTGTTTCAAAGTGTAGAAGGGCGAAAATTACACGGGGCGAAAATAACCCTGTATACGTAATAATAATGAACTCGAATTTGCACTTACATAATGCGAGTCAAGAAAGCAGTCTATTGCAAAGTATCAAGTTTGAATGCTTTTTAGCTCACCGAGACGAAGTCGGGGGGAGCTTATGCTATACTACCTGCGTCGGCGTCGGCGTCCGGACCTGGTTAAAGTTTTTGTTGCAGGTCCTGTATCTAAGTTATTACTTGTCCTACCTTCACCAAACTTGCATGGATGGTGCATCTGGACCTACTTATGGACTTTAAAACTTGATGCTGAATCTGGGCCATGAATTTCAGATGCTGGAGGATGTTAAGGTTTTTGGAGCAGGTTAAAGTTTTTGGTGCAAATGACCTTTGATAGCAATTTCCAAGTTACTACTGGTCCTAACTTCACTAAACTTGCATTGATGGTGCGTCTTATGATACTGATGCACAAGACAGGCTTGAATGCTGAATCTGAGCCATAGGTTTCGGATGCTGGAGGAGGTTAAGGTTTATAGAGCTGGTTACAGTTTTTGGAACAGGTGCCTTTTGATGTTTATATCTTAGTTATTACTGGTCCTAACTTCACCAAACTTGCATGGATGGTGCGTCTTATGATACTGATACACCTGACAGGCTTGAATGCTGAATCTGAGCCATAGGTTTCGAATGCTGGATGAGGTTAAGGTTTTTGGAACAGGTCACATGTTTAATAGAAAATAGTACCATTTCAAACTTGCATAGTTGATTTAACTGTAATATAAATGAATCGCAGAGGTAGCTTCAGATGCAGAGTCTGATCTCCATTATCAAGGATGCTAAAAAAATCTCCTACCTCACTCAAACCTGCTTGATAGATGTGTTTGTTGTTAAATGATATAACATGATTCCTATGATATAGGATTATAATTAATTATAATATTATAATTATATATTATATTACTATATCACATGATATTGTATCATATGATATGATATAATGTTGTATCAAACTCTATTGTATCATATGATACAATATCATACAATACAGTATCATACTATATTATGTAATATAATATCATATGTTACAATATTGTGATGTATTATGTGATATGATATTGTATCATATAATACTATATTGTATCATATATTATGATATTGTAATATGTGATCAAATACAATATTGTATAACACGATACAATGTCATATCATATGTTACAATATCATATTGCATCATTATTTATTAAAGTATTTTATTGTATTATATTATTTTGTAAGTATCATAGGATGCAATATCGTATTTTATATTATTGTATTGATAAACATTGTATCCTTTAATACCGTATGAAATGAACATATGATTATCATACAATTTTTTAACATATGATATAGTAATACGATATTGTGTCAAAACAGTATCCATTTATATCCAAGATTATTAACTATGAAAATCGGTGAGCTTTATAATCTGTGATTACCTATGTTTTAAAGATCTCATGACTTTTTGGTGTGTCATATGAAAGACACAAAATCTGAATGATGGATTATATGTACGCGTACTCTTTAGAATGGTACGTACTATACAAACTGACATTGCAGTAATCTGACCCTTCTTTGTTTATTGTCCTACCACAGTTATGAATTTGTTACGTTTGAGTTATCTATCATTTAGGTATTTAACCAATATAACAGTTACATGTAACTTAATTTTGTTACAGTCATGATTTCACATTTTGCAGGCGGTTACTTTCGATGACAGCTTGTCTATATGAGAAGGAAGCAACCCGATATGAAGATATCATAACTATGCATTCCAATGTTGGAAACGCAATGAATAGGATCCTGAGCAGTGGCGTGTTAAGGAACTGTACTTTCAACGTTCGCAGAGATGTAATATTGATTCAGGATCTTCGGAACTCCTCCTGTCCTCAAACTCAGGAGGATTCTTATGAGGACGAAAACCTGCCTATCTGCTCAGGCCACAACTATGGTCTGGTCAAATGTAGAAATGGTATAAATTTGAAAGTTTTCATACTTCACGCATTATTTAAGGGAGATGTTCAATTTGAAATGCATGATTTTTTTATAATGCCAAGTTTCGTCGTCATGTAATCCACATCCGAAATGTAGGATCCTCTAAAATGCGGTGGATCGATCGAAGGAGCATTCACTCTATACTGGCCCTAAAACACTTAGGATATTTAGCTTTTCTCTTATAAGAGTTTTACCCTTTTAATCAAAACAAAATTTAAGTACAATTAAAAATAAAGAAAATAAATTCGGGATCGATCGTAATATTTTCTTGTTTTAATTTGACTGGATGATTTTAATTGATTTAATGTTTTTTCTTTTCTTTCACAGGTGCAACGTCTTCCACGTGGTCGAGTCTTTCAATTATTCTGTCATTCCTATCAGTTTTCGTTACATTGTTTTTGTCAAATCCGGCGGTGTGATTCGATGAAAGCTCATACTAGTCAATGTTGATTTTTCAATCGTGTCTCACGAACTTGCAGCCATGGGGAAATACTCGGGCACTTGCCGAATTTGATCAAAATATCTACATGTACGAACATGCAGCCAATGTATGATGGTATGTTTGATTTGGATTGGTTGCATTACCTTTATTTTTAATGATCCGATCTGACTGTCACGCGGTTATATTTGACACACCGAGAACAAGCAAACAAGAGAAACTTGTGCTATAAGCAATTATACTAGCTTCCTTAAGTAATTAAAACCACGTCATCTAACAATGAGGAGAGATATTAGATTTTCTTGTAAAGTCACCGACATTGCGAAATTATATTGGATCTGTCTCGCTAGTAACTTTGAATAGAAGCGCCTCTCGGAGAGTCAAGTGGATTTCGTGGAAACTGAGACGGCCAAGGACGGATGACTCAAACTTTGCTCACTATTGTATGAATCACAAGAAGGATAATTGCTGTATGGTGTTTTTTTTTTTTTAAATATCATTATACACAGTTAAAGCCATTTCATAAACGTCCATATATTAGTTAATGACGTTGTTTGATTCGACATAGCCACTTTATGATTTGATGTTACTACATGTAGTATTCTTGTTTTCTAGCATTGTAGATTTGCTGCTTACATGTTTAAATGTCATAAAATTGTCGATTGTTTTCCTTACACATTTTCTGTCTACTTAGCATTTATTAATAATATTTGAATATGCACTGCAAGGTAGCTAAATTAATCTATCGCAGGTTGTACATGTAAGAAGAATATTTATAGATCATTTTCATACATGGTAGTACACAATATCAAATAAAATTCTGTTTGATTGTAATATTGTTCACACACTAGTATTAATACATAACACTTCAATTTCTTTATTGCAAAAGACATACGTCCTATAGCAGTTATAATGATGAACAATACAGGCAAAAATACAGGCAAAAATGGACGGTCAGTCCTTACAAATCTTGTCACTTACAATGTACGTACACACAAACTCATATGTTTACAGAATTTGTATTTGGAGGATGACATACAGGTTTATACACATAATAAGGAGTCAGAATGCACCTAACCATTTACAAATGATCGGACAGTCCACGATTGATTCTTTGTGAATAGATTTATGTTTTTGAAGCCTTCTTAGGACTAAGAAATACCTTAAGAAAGACTTGGGACACTTCTCAAATCTACGTGCTGTTCTCGAAAATATCCTAAATTATGAATGTTCCTAAGAATTGGCTTAATCTTAGGACAACTTCTGATATATCTTGAGTCAATTTTAGTACGCGTTTCACCTCTATCTCTTCTGCTACGGCCCTGATACAATAGATTCATCACGTATAATGGCGAACCACACTGTTACTGTCATTTAAACCAAATTATTTCTCTGTTCATCCTATTTGAATGCTGTTTTATTTTGATCATTGATTGATGAAATCAAATTTACAAGTGAAAAATGAAATGAAATAAATTTGACAAATAAATAAATATTCATATTTCTCCTATTCACAAAAGAAAAAAAATGGTGTATTTCGAAAGATTTCAACACAAATGAACATGGCTTTTAAGCCATATGAAATTGTCTAATGATAAGTATATCAAAACTAGACGCTTGTTGCGAGCAACAAGAGGTCTTCCGTTTGAGTGCACCATAAAGCCGACTAGAGGGATAGTTGTTCTTTTTTTTCAATTCTAAACACGTCATTAAATTCCATTTAACCCTCTATAAGAATTTCAATAGACATATAATTATACCTAAATTAATCTTTAAAAAGTCGCTATTATTGTGATTTTTGATAAAATTATATTGGAAATAAGTAAAATCTATCATTTCAAATATAAAATTTTAAACCTTAACACAATTAAGGAAGAAAAAATATTCGGCACTCGGGGACTGAACCCGGGTCGCCTGGGCCAAAGTCCACCACTCTAATGACTGAGCTACGCAGACTCTCGCTTCAGGACTTTGGAACCCAAAATCTCGAGAATGCGTGGATCGATTTTAAACAAATTTCATATTCTGAAGTTATTAAAGCGTCTCTATCGAACAATGATATTAAAAAATTTCAAAACAAAAAAGTTAAAAATTGACTGTTTTTTGTTTCCTTCCGGTGCCGACCGGAAGTGACGGCGGACGTTCGGATATGCGAAGGGCACTGCGGCAGGACACTTTCTACCATCCCTGAAAATTTGAAAGTTCTATCTCAAATACTTTTGGAGAAAAATCGTGAAGAAGCAAAAACATAAAATCTTTAATATCTCGGGACCGGAAGTGACGACCAAAAAAAACTAGTGTAATTTTCTTACAAATTTTGTCATGAATAAGATCTAAAAATTTCATTAAAATCTGCTTAAGCGTTTTTGAGAAAACGTGGGAGAAAAAAAAATAATAATAATAATAGAGGAAAAGAAACAAAGCAATAACAATAAGTTTCCAACGGAAGACCTTAATAATACAACAGAAGGACATAGTACTTTTTAACTCGAGCGCAGATCGGAGTCTGGACCCCCCCCCCCCCACCCAAGTTTGCAGAGCTATTGAATTCATTTAATAAAAAATATCAGAAATATTCATTGACACCACTTTCCCTTTGGAAATACGAACCCAATTGATTAAAATAGAAAAATAGAATATATCAGATATATATGGAAGGAAGCGTTTCTCCAATAAATTTACAGAGTTGGTGCGGGAAATGGTAGGTGTAAAGGTAAAACCCCCTTCCTTAATTGTTTATCCGCGCCTGAAACTGGAGAGAGAGAGAGAGAGAGAGACAGACAGACAGACAGACAGACAGACAGACAGAGAGAGAGACACTGGAGAGAGACGCTTACAGATGATAGATTTTACTATGGTCGATATATCCATTTTTAATGGATTTTTTTTTCATATATTAAATGATATGTTTGAGAATGTGAGAAAAATTCTCCTTTCTCACCCATTATCTTGTTTTTTTTAAATTCAAATTGTTAGATACTTCGAGGAATTTTAAAAATAGAATCTTTTCCTTTTCCGACATAATTGATTCCGAGATAATTGATTTCAAAATCTAACAATTTCCTTTGACACATCTTCCTGTGTATTCAAAATTGTCAAGAATAAAAATTTTTCTTGGCACTTGATTTAAGAGTTTGAATAATCAAATGGGACTATATTTAAAGAATCTGAATGTAATTTATGTAATATTAACAAATACATGTATAACTCAGTTTGTACAAAGTACAAACGATATATGTATTTTAGTGAATACTATTTGCATCAAGTGAAAAATAATATTTCATTTCGATGGTTTTTTATTTTACACAAATGAATTATCATTATATAATGACTTGAACATATCTTATCGTTTTCCACATACACAACAACTATTTGAAACCTCTTAGATGGCTTTAAGCGTTGTGTATCTCCATGTAATAATGATTTAAGACATCTTAGTTTAGGATATTCCTAAGATAGCTTTCAATTGGTTTTCACCACTAAGTTTGACTTGGGATGGACCTAAATTTTTCCAAAGATTTTTCTTAAGGACTTTCTTATAAAGAATGTTAGGAAATTTTCGTAAACATGCCTGTTGTAGATTTTGAATTGTGCCTCCGTCGAAATTGAATGATCCCACCAGCATTTGTACTCCTGGGCGAAAAATCGGCGAGATATCATAATTTGATGTACGTGTAACATAAATGTATTAAGTTTTTATTATCAACATAGTGGTTTTACCTATGATGATATATTTTTTTTTATCATACTGACTTCATGTATAATAGTGTAAAACAACATTTTCTTCTTTTACAAAATAAAAAAACCTTAATTTGTTATCTTGTTTAACCATTTATTCATCAATTAGAAATATTTAACAGCAAAATATCACAGCATATCACCTTTCAGAGGTACAGATACAGATATAATCACATACATTTTATAAATCACAATCTTGTAACTAATATAGAATAGCCCTGGTGGTACATGCAAATACTATGTAAATAGGTAAGAAAACCATGTTTTGTCTGGAAGCCACTGCCAAAAAAAAAGAAAAAAAATAACACGTATATTGAGTACGTATATTTAAATAATTCTTTGAATTTCGTAAAATAAAACTAGTTGTCATGTTGTAAATTTTGTATTTACACCCACCCAGTAAATTCAAAATTTACAATTTGACAAAACCTTCTTATCAAATTATGTTGATGACTTACCATTGCTATATGTATTTGCTGCGGTTTTTTCGGGTTGGGAATCAACGTCTTTTTCTGAAAGAAGATTTTAAATAGTAGCACATGTATTAAGTCTGCAAAAAGACAAAATGCATATTGATAAGGAAAGATTTGTTAATAAACTGTTAACACGATTAAAATAACGTATCATGCACATACCATTAGAGTTCGAAGTAGTTACCGAGTTAGACGGAATAGGAGAAACTGACGGAAAACCGAGAGGTATTATAGAAGTCAATAAATAAGACAGGGTATTAGTTGAATATCTGTCATTTTTATCGCCTGTTGAAGAATATTCGGTTTGAAGGTTGTCGATGACGATAAATTCTTTGTTCTCGTCATCAAAACGTTTTTCAACAAACGTACCAATATTTTCTGTCTTAGAAAATGTCGTCGGAAGTGGCTTTGTTTGAAAGTTAGAAGGCAGCAAAGTGTTCGTCTTTGGGTCATTC
Source organism: Magallana nippona (assembly GCA_033439105.1). Classification (NCBI taxonomy): domain Eukaryota; kingdom Metazoa; phylum Mollusca; class Bivalvia; order Ostreida; family Ostreidae; genus Magallana; species Magallana nippona. The sequence continues at coordinate 17,617,347 of CM065922.1, forward strand.
TTCGTTGTAGTCTTCGTTTCAGAAGAGGAACCCGTTTTGTCGCCGGATATTGTTCCCCGCGAGATATCTAATGTTTGTGTATCTACTGCCTTGTAAATTACCGTCGTTGGTTCTGTTTGCATGTCAGTTGCAAATGGAGTCGGTATATATGTTGTTTTTGTAATTATGGCTGTTGTAACTCGGGCCGGGTTGTTAGTCGTTATTGCTGAGTCGGTCACACCTTGAACTGAGTTGTCTCTTGTTTCTGTTGCCATGTCTTTGACATCGTGAGCTGGTTTATCTGTTGTTATGTGTGATACATCAACTGAAACTAACTTATCTGTTTAAATAGAGGATAACAATTTCTATGAATATTTTTATTAATGCAGCTAAGATTTGTTTTAATTTTATTGAAATTTTAAAAAAGATATAAAAATTGTTTGTTATTCAAATAAATTTGATGAAAAGATATGTTATGTAAAATTAATAAATGTTAAGATATATTGCATTCAATTAGTTCATGATTAAAACAATGATACTTTGTATTATAACATTATTCATAGTCATAATCGTGCTTGTGAGTAATTGTCAAGAACTTTCGATTATCATCCTGTAAATGGATGATCTATAGTATATACCATCGCTGCCACACGAATTCCAACGTTCTAACAATTTTTGCTCAAGAACCTCTTCTAAATCCATTAGAGAGACATCGTTGGATTGGAAGCCCTGACCGACCAAGCAAAGGACACTGTCACAAAAAACACTGCAAAAATAAACAGAGTAAAAAGATATTATTTGAAATGTCGTTTTAGCGAGCGCAGAAATACTGTCATACTGTAAACATATAACGTTTGACTATGTTTTTTTTTCTTGCTTTTTTTGGCAGAGCTCAGCTTCCATTCATTCAAGGTCATCGCCAAATGCCATGCATATGATTCAAAACGCGCAAAATCAAATTCCCGTCAACTTGTTGAAAAGCTAATTTGTTCCAAATATCATACACGCTAAATATATTACGTTACAGTAAATTATATTTTTTTTGGGGGGGGGGTTGTATTGCTTATTTGAAATAAGTGTTCTGCTTGTTGCCTGTTGGTTTTACCTGTCCGAAATGGAGATGGGTTCCAAAGACTGCAACATCGACAGACAGACATCCGAAGTAGAAATTGTTCCACTGTCTGTCACTACAAATGAATTTTTGAAAATTTGGTTTATTAAATAAATAAATAGCATAAAACCATTAGGAACAACAAACTAAATAGCCATATCTACAGAAATCAAAGTTCAATGATCTTTAAATGCATATTAAAAGAACAATGTGCTTGCAAAGAAAACAAAATCAACAATTGATCAATTAGGTAAGAAAAATATTAAGAGCGACTTACCCCAAAGATCAAAGTTCGCGAAAAAGAAAATTCACGGTTCCTTGAACAATGTTTGTTCAAGCGTCAGAGGTATAATGAATTTACATGAATTAGCCATATTTATAGTTAGAAAGTAGAAATGATTGTTACGGAGAGTATAAAATAGTTGTAGAGCCATAAATAAAAGGCAAAGCTATTGTTGGGGGAAAAAAGAAGGAAATGGGACAAAAAGCAATAGAATTAGTATTGAGTTAGTGACACAAAGCAAAAATGCATTGAATGTTAATAAGAAGGTGGTGAATTCAAACATACAAAAAAGACATTGACATTTAACTATGAGAAAATAAACAAAAAGAAAAAAAAGGAGTTAATAAAACTTTTTATCATTATATCTTTAAACACTGACCCTTTAAAGTGTTTAACATACTATAGATAACCAATTTACTGCGTCGATTCACTTCAAACAAACCTTTTAATGAGAATTACAAAACCACGATCAGCAAGTAAAAAATAACAAAAGGAACAGAAAACAAATTTCTGACGAGTTGACACGGTTAAACCTGTCATTTTCTAACGAAAGTCTGGGCGTGCGACAGACATGGAGGGTAGCCGAAGAGAGAAAACCACCGTAACGCAATGCCCAGTATGCTTAGAAAATTACACTCGTCCAAAGTATCTACCCTGCCTGCATACCGTTTGTGAGCCATGCATAGATATCTACATCCAATCGATGCAAAAAGCATTTCATCATAGTACTCGCTCGTCCATAGACCAAAATGGATTTAACTGTCCAGTTTGCAAGACTTTTGTGACGTGTTCCGAGAAAGATCCAAAACAATGGGCCAGGGCATTACCAGATAACGCTATCATCAACACCTTAATTGAAAAGCAGAAGTTACAGAAGAGGTCGGAAAGTTGTGACGGATGCAAATCTCGCGGAGATATGATTAAGGCCGAATCTTGGTGCAGCGAATGCCAGGAAGCCTTATGTCAACCCTGCTTGAAATACCACAAGACGAACAAAGCTCTGAAGAACCATAGGATGTTCAATGTAAAAGACCTTGAAGACGAACCTACTCTCGTGCGTTTTACTGAAGATGAATTTTGCGCCCAGCATCGTGAAAAACGGATTGAGATGTTTTGTAAGCATCACGAAGCTCTTTGTTGCATCATATGCGTTACAACGAATCACAGGGAATGCACTTCCGTTTGTCCTGTCGAAGACATGGCCGAAGGTATACGCAACAGTGGTGAGATCGCGTACATTACCAACCAACTAAAGCAAGCAAACTGTGAAATTACGCAAATCGTTAAAGATCGACAGAAAAACATCAGCGATTTTACCCAGCAACATCATCGCATTGAGAACGATATTGCGAAGTTTAGACAGGAAGTAAACCAACATATCGAAGAATTGGAACAACGTTGCAAAAAGAGCGTGGACGTCATATACAAAGAAAATCTTTCGGATATGAACGAGCAAGTCGAACACCTTCTATATTGCGAGAAAGCAATCAGTAACTGCCAGAAAGTTTTACAAACCTGCGTTAAGTATGGGAGTGACTATAAGCTCTTTCTAGAAATGGTGAAATTAAAACGTCAAATTCGGGAACATGATGACCACATACATAAAAAGAAAGCTTCCATGAAACGCATTGAATTCAGCTTCGGTCTAAGTTCTCCGGCTACCAATTTTAAGCACTATCTGACGACCCTCGCTGATGTCTCGGTTACCACAAAGCCATATCCGAACATTGAAACTCCGTATACGTCATTTGTTACGTCAACCCCTTTAGCGTCACGTCGCTCTTCGCCCATTACGTCATTCCGGTCCGTCGACCTCGATCTATCACCATGTAGCAGAATAATCGATTTAAACGCATCCTCCAGTAGTAAAAAGATGGACGCGTCTTCTTTCAGTAAAACAATGGATTTAAATGAAAGCTATTTGGAACAAAATGTATCGAAAGGATCGAGCTTAGAATCAGATTTTCTACAGCTATCTCTATCAGCAAGTGATCTTATTGGGGTGAAAGAAGCAGATCTTTCTAAAACGATTTATGTTAACAAACTAAAAGTCCTCGATGCTGCTTTCTTACCAGGGGGTAGGATAATGCTGATAACCTGTCACGAAAACATATCGCGTCTGTTTGTATACTCATCTAAAGGAACAATAGAAAAAGAGATTCGGCTTCAAAGCAAGCCTGGTGGAATTGCGGTGCTCTCAAAACTTGAATCAGCTCTCACTTTACCAGAGGATCAGATAATTCAGTTCATTGATAACACTGATTTCTCAATGGCAAAAGATATGAAAATTCGGGGGCACTGCCATCAAATTCGCAGTGTTGACAATAAAATGGTGGTCGTTTGCGATTCTGAAGTAAAGCTGTTTAACGGAACATCAGTTCGTACAATTCCTATTTCCGGTTCCGATATTCTCTGTTTGTGTCTTTCAGCCAAAGACAGACTTTACTACACTGTTGAGAGCGATAGTTCTCTTCACTGTGTATCTACGATGGGCCGGGAAGTTTTTAAATATTGCCATGGTGATTTGGTCTGTCCTTACGGCGTGGCCCTTGATCGTGGGGATCGACTGGTGTACGTTGCTGGGTATAAATCTCAGAACATTCATCAGATAACCGCCGATGGTCGTCTATTGACTCTCATCGTAACTCGTGGTGACGTCATGTCCGGTCCGCAACTCCTCGCCATTGATCATGATAGTGGAGAGTTCTTACAAGTTTGGGAACAAATGTATGGAAACTTTATTTATGTGTACGACATGCCAAAAGATAACATTACCCCTGATGATAGATGTTCAAGTAATTAAAATGAAACATTGCAAGAATGTTGATTATCGTATTACTGGAATGTGATCCTGGTCATTCTTCATCGTTTCCGATGATTGTTTGTAAATATATCCACCAAATACATATAAGTGGAACTTAAACGGCCGGTGTTATGACCTTCTTCATTGTTATGCTTGGTTTGGTAATCAATTCAATATTGGTACGTCAGACAATGGGTTTTCTGTTCCTTTGTTATTTTACACTTCGATCGTGGTTTTAAATCTACAAGATTTTTCAAAATAAATTCTTACCCTTAAGAGTTGTAGTTGATAATTCTTTTGTTACCATTTCTTTTGTTTCTTCTATGGGGTCCTGATTCGGTTTCGAATTTCCCTCCAATTTTAAAAATGTCGTGTCGTCTGTTGGTTTGGTTATTGATGTGTCGTCTGGTAGTACAGGGTCTAATTCTTCTGTCTCCTGTTCACTGCTTGTTGTAGTACTAGTTTTCATGACTGGCATAGGTAGAGGGCATTTCTTCATGTAATCTGTATAATTCCTCGCAAAATAAGGCGCCATCATGTGAATCTGAGGACAGGCTGTACTTGTTGATAAGCATACTTCTAGGTCTTGGTATGTCCTAGTAAATTAATCCATGTGCAAAATATCATACAAAGATGTGAAATACAGGCATCAAAGATAAAAAAAATATCTCCTGATTTATTTAAATATCCCCTTTACAATAATTCTTTTTTCTAGCTAGGTTTGATATAAAGTTTGTCTAATTTAAGAATCAAAGCATACATGTATATAGTTAGAAGATTTTCTCTAAAATTCAAATTATAATTCACCTTATGTTTTCATGATCACAGGATACCCTTAAACGTTTGCATCATTTTTACACGCTTGTACAAAAATTTAATCCTAGGATTGTTAATCGAAATTCTGAGTAATGATTGTGTACTAATATATTGATTTCCTTATGAATCATTTTTTTTTTTATAAATTGGCACAGTACTTGCACTGTGATCCTGCTAGGTTCAGGTTGTGTGTGGTCGTACATCGCTCCAGGACAGCCCACGCTTTGTCAATGTCAGCGCACTCTGGCGGATAAAAAGGTACACAATGAAATGAAACATACCGGCTAAGAGCAAAACAAAAAACGAAACTAAAGATTATAATAATTGAGGTTTCGTAACGCCACAAATGCCCCCGCAGGCGACCAAAATTTCAAATGCCAAATTTAGTATAACATTTTTTTTGATTGCAGAATAAGTTATAAATCTCTGAAAATTACTCATTTTTTTAAGTTCAGGAGGCAAAAAATCATCGAACTGGAACCAAATTCAAACTTGACCTGTATTTTCTAATAAATTAACCTTATATGAAATATCAGCTTTACATATGCATTACTTTAAAAGCTATAGAGCGGAAACTAAGAATTTCCCATTTTTTCCTAAGTTCAAGAGGCATAACTCTGTTAAAAATCATCGGACCGGAACTAATTTCAAACTTGACCCGTATTTTCTTGTAAATAACCTTCATATGAAATATCAGCTTTATAAATGCATCCCTTCAAAGCGAAAACTAAGAATTTCTAATTTTTTTCAAAGTTCAAGAGGCACAACTCTGTCAAAAATCATCGGACTGGAACCAAATTCAAACACAACCTGTATATTCCTATGACACATCCATATATCAAATTTGAATTAAATGTGTGCAACGGTTGTTGAGATAATTAAGTTGAAATAATGATCGGAAAGTGAGCGATGACGGAATGACAGAAGGACGGAATGGGGTAACACTATGGCGGGGGCATAAAAATAATTCCAAAAATTATATCAGTGTTGTTAACTTCAGTAATTTGACTGTATGCCACTCTAGGGAGTGATTTTTAAAGGGTTTGGGGCGGTATTGATGAATGTAAATGAATATATTCCTGGGAAAAGACAAACACGAACACACAAATATAAGGTGCGGCATAACGATGGTTAAAGTTCTGCTATATTTTGATTAACTGATCTTCAGATATAATATCTGGGTTTATTCCGTTTTGGACTATAGATCTCTAATTGTCCACGGTCCAACAGCGCGCACATACTTCATTTTAAACCAGTTCAGCTAGAAACTTCGTGTTTTGTTATCTAGATACGTAAATACGTCCACAAAATTTGTAAACATATCAGTAATTCACAAATTATTTTTGCCAAATTGAAAGAAAGAAATAGGAAATAAAGCCCCTCAGTTTTTAGTCAATGTTTATATAACATATCTTCTCCAGGTAATAAGGTAAGTAAGTTAAAGTTTTCCTACAAAAGAAATATCAATGTCATTGACCAACAATTGTTGTATTGAGAAAAGAGTCGTCAATTTAGTTTGAAAAAAAATCTAATAACTAAAGTTTTTCGATGATTTTTGGTAAAACAAAAATTGTTAAAGTGACACTGTGACTTAAAATACATGTTTTACTTTTTGATTATGACAACGTAAATCAGAAGAAATATACTAATTTTCATCATACGAAAGGTTTCACGCATCATAAGTCATTATCTATCAGTTTACAAGTCAATAAAACTCATCCGGAAAATGCACATGTAAACAAACCGAGTTGTTTTAGACATTGATTTTAGTGTCACGTGATTGCGATTGCTGTCTAAAAATAATTACAGTGGGATTGACACACTGAGAAAAGAGCTATTCGATGTCTGTGGTAAGAAATGTGCATTCATAGAGAGCGCATCTTAATAAATATATATTTTAAGTTCTTGAAGACATTAGGTTTCAATGAGAGGCCACTGGCTCATGATATATGCTATGCTGCAGTATTTACTTTTCCCTGCGCTTGCGTGGTTATGAAGCGGAAGGGAAACTCAATATTTTTGTGTTGGCCCAACGTTTAATTCTTTTTTTCTCTATCTAATTTGATTTATTTACTTTTGAAACCGTCATTTTTCAAAAGTTCACCTTTTCATATGATAAATAAAAATTGTGAGCATCCTGTAAAAATTCGATATTTGCTAAATCATGGGTTTGTGCGTCACCATGACTCTTTAAATGAGAGGGAGGAGACGTTTAAATCGACAATACTCTGATGGTGGGTCGATTGGCGCTTTTGCTGAATTATACTTTATGCATTATTGTATGTCTGGAAAAAATAGAATAAAGCTTTGAAGATGCATTTTACGATAGCGATCAAACAAACATTTCTGTACGCTTTTATTTGAAATAGAGAATGCATTTAAAATATTACAAAAACATAAGTTTTTGAGCTTTAATGGGTATTTCTCATCTCAATACACGTACATTGTATTTAATAACTGCGCAATATTAGAACTTAAAATAACGCCGTCTTTCAATATGAATGTTGTGATTTTTATATGATACATCTCAAATGTCACCAAACTCTTTATTATTTTGTTTATCATAAAACCAAATACATTCAATTACTATTTTGCTTACTTAGTGTCTTAACATTTCAATAAATTTAATTTCAAATAGAAAATGTACCTTTAAATAGTTCATGTCAAAAATATTACCAGTATAGCAGCATGAATAAAATTAGATTTTGGAAGAAATGTTACAATTTGGCATATAATTATGTTTTTGCAACTTCTGCGAACAATATGACTGCATGAGTTGTTTACTTTTGTAAATCATAAAAAAATTGCATGGCAAGGACTCTTAGTAGAAAAGAACTTATTATGGTTTATGTATTTGTATTTGGGGGGAGGGGTTTAAATATGAAAGAATTTTTTTGACACTCCTTTAAACAAAATATCAAAAAGAATGGAGAAAAGGGCACATGATTTATCACTTTGATAATTCAAATGCTGGAGAAATGAAAAAAAAAGGATGAGATTAAATGAATAGTAAGTATGTGGCTGTATAGAGATTTCCATTTGCTTTTTATCACACGATTACAAGTTTTCTAAAGTTATCAAATGCATACATTTTCACCTTAATTGTAGCGATTTTTGTCATAAAACACAATATAATGTACAATGTAATTACTGAGTACTTGACCCCCCCCCCCCCCCCAAAAAAAGGTTACTCTTAAGGCTGTCTGGTCGATTTATTTTTCTATTGTACGTGCTGGTTTTATTTCCCCCCAACAAGAAAAAATCTACCCCTCTTAAACATAGGAGTAACCAAAAGGGAAAGTACATTGTATTTATTTTGTTTTGACACAGGAAATTTGGCATCCGTCAGCGATTTTCTTCCATTATCTTTAATGAATAAATATTTAAATGGGTTTACTTCAATTTTGGATTTTTCCAACAATCTCTTTGCCACAGTGGCACCTGTTGGGTAATTTTTAGATAGCGGTGGTGTCCTTTCCGATATATTTCATTTTAACAAATAAAATATGCAACATATCTTATTTGTTAACATTAAATACATCGGAAAGGACAGTGGTCTAAAAACGTTTATAAGGGAAACAACAATGAGCACATTTGACAAACGTCTACCTGGATAGAACCCACGTGACTATTTAAAATAATTTATTCCATACTTGGGTTCAACATGCCCGGGCCACGCAGGTAATAGCTCTCGCTTGCTATAGGAAAAACCTTGAAATTTTCATACATTTCTCATTTTTAAAGCGCTAAGCATAGCTCAACGCTTTATTGTCGTTAGACTTCTACTTCCGGTGCATCGAATAACCGCCCCCTATGAGAAGAAATATACATAATTAAACTGGTAAGGAAACCAATTTCAGGGGTTTACGCACATAATTGCACGGGCTATTGTGAATCTATTGTGCGGGGTTTACGTATATCATTGCAGGGGCTGCCACGCAGGGATGAGGAAATATAGTTCGTATACAGAAGCTGAAATGTAGAAAAATCAAATCGATTCTTTTTAACTAAGCTTGGACAAAGTAAATTTCCTTTAGAACCAAGCTAGGTTAGCGCTTTTCAGTACTATCAGTACTTTGATTTAAGTACCAGCCTAATGTTATACAAACTTCTTATTTTCACAGGAATTTTCTAAACCTATAATGGGTCTTTTGTGTTTTCCTCAAGTTTGTACACGGTGAGGCTGGCAATGAAATGAATGTCCGTCCTCGATTTACTATACAAAAGCACGAATGTCGGCTGACCCCTACTATGTTGTAAAGCTTCGTGCTTTTTATATACACTAAATTCAGCGCTAAAATATGTTGATTCTTATGGATTAGATATCAATAGATGATGTGAGATGAAAAAATTATGCTTAATTTGAATCTTCATTTTTTTCACTTTTTACCGGGGCCCATAAGTGCACTCGTTCTTTATAAAGAAAAAAAATAACCCTACATGTAATATGCCTATGGTATTTTTACATGAAATAAAATATACATTTTCCAATTTTCCGATAAATTAATTTTTTCAGTGATTCACTAGAAGGTTTCTGAAATGTTCCAATTTTTTCTATTTAATTTAAGAACAATGTAATGTACATGTGTATATAATTACACGCACGAAGTGTCAGAACAATTATAATTATTATCCATTCCTCAATTTTATGATATAAATGTCCCAATTCAACATGTTCCATTTTGTTTAAACCTTAACTGAATAATTAGTCAGGTATATGCTACTCTCACCAGAATCACAAATATAGTCGAACACACGGACTGTATCCTCATCAAAGCCACGTGAGAACAATTTCTCTCCAAAAGTACATTGTGAGCCCCCGGACAAAGCTATGGTTTTGCAATCCAGACTTTCCTTGTAGGAACTGTACGGAAAGGAAACAAAAGCAAGACTTCAATGTATAATAGTTTAGCTACAGGAGTCAAAGAAAGATAAATATGACCATACTTGATTATGTAACAGATTATTACAAAAAAGTAATGTACAGTAAAATGTTAACTAACTTGCAAAATTGGTGAAATTTCTTTTCAAAAAACAAAGCATTGTTCACATGGGATGGACACAACTGAAGTTCCTCCATTGCTGGGCAAACTGTAAAAGATGTTTTAAGATTTATGTAAATATTACAATCGATATGTTAATAAATATTAGTTAAATATTGACCTAACGACCCCCCGTGTGTCGTCCTGCTTTTAGATTGTCATTAACTGGGTGACAATATCGCAAGCACAACATCACAACAGCATAAACAAGAAATACCCAAACAGTTCGATCTTACGTTCGGAACATTTTCCTTGCGTATTCCTCTGTACGTTTCGTAGCCTGTAGTACTCTTCCTCGTCTCCAGCCCATTCACACTTAACTACAGCCTCATTCAAACATGATGTTTGGAAATCCTTTTTCTTCCTGTTGGCACCAATGCAAAAAAGTGCAGACATTAATTCAGTGTAAAAATTATAAATAATTCCCTTTTGACTGAATATTATTACGTAAAACAAATTTGTTAGTACTATTAATGTTACTTTAAAATATGACTGTGCGACTAAGAAATATTATCATTTGGCACCTTTTTAATACTTATATATAAGAAAGTCAGCACACGTCTGTACACTTTTGTATATATGTATAGAAAACCAATAAAAACTATGAAAATATCATAAGATAAATATTCAATCATACTCACAGACAAAACTCTATGACGTATGAATCATCTATTTGTGCTAGTATTTCGTTGAATTCTTCCCCCAACGATTGGGCACAGTTCCCGGCCGTGGGGCAAAGCCATGGCTGGGCATTTGTCTCCAGTAAACACACACCTTTTTAAAACACACATTAACCGAGTTTTCTTGTAGGAGAATAAAATCAATAATAAATAATATTGTAAAATTAATCTATCAATGATCAGTAATGTTTGTTTTTATACTGAAAATTGTCTTTCGTCCATGTCGGAAGAATTTTGTCGATTCTTACTGTAAGAGGGATATCGATAAGAAAAAGCGAAATTCTTACCAAGTACAAAAAGATAAAGCGATGACAAAGTCCAAACCATCCTTGAAGCGCAATACCAAGCAGAAAAAGGTTGTTATACTACAGTACAATGTTTGCTGATGATTAACTAACTTCCGGTGCGACATCGAGTGGAAGTGAGTACTTGGTCTTATCATGCGCCATCAGTCAATTATATCTGACCAAACTCTTTCAAAAAATTGTCTCATTCTCTTCAATTGTAATAAATTAAAACATAACCACCACACATTAAGAATTAAGACGTAAAGAGTTCTCGAGTCTCTCGAGTTTGCCTATAAACTTAGCTCAAAGCTCGAGAGTTTGAAAGTTTGAAGTATCATATACAAATCATATTTATTAATAGTCAGTAGAAGGGACAACATGACACTTAGATGATTTACCACATAGCGCTCCAATCTAGCTGATGAGATTGTGCGTCGCGATAAGATCTCTTTATCCGGTAACCGTAAAAAGGCCCTTTGGGATTCTTTAATTACCGCTAGCATTTTTTGAATGCTACTGCCTGGAAACGCTTGTAAAGTCTGCACATATGGTCTTATTCCGGAAACTCCAATAACAGACATCATTAATATCGAACACTTTTTCACAGAAAAAAGCGCTGTTATCTGATTTTTTTAATGATACATTATAATAGCCTTTCATATGGATTACATCATCGGATGTGAAAGCCTGCATCAAAAAGGGATGATCCTTTTTTCAGGGTACCCAATCGCAACTTCTCAGACCTTTTCGACAAGGCCCGAGAAATTGCGATTGACAGGGTACCTTCAATGCAGGTCATAATGACAATTTCAGTGCATGTACTTTATCGATAAATAATCACATGACAGGATGAAATACTTTCAAGTATACATATTGTTCGCCCACCAAACCATACATGTAAGATCATATTTTTCTTGTAAAACCTGGTTATCAATGCAGGAATTTTAGTAAAATAACAATTCTACCAAACTATACATAGGCAAAAGAACTTCTATACCCATACCCCACCCATGATATAGATTGAACAAGTCATATAACTGAAGGAAGAGTGACAAATTAAAAAAAAAAACCCACCCAGAATGTGGAATAAAAAACTCGTGAATTTTATACTTGACATTGCCTATAAATCTCGGATCTACAAGGAAAGTAGTATTATATGTTAGCTTTGATCTGAGATGAAATAAAACCATATTTCCTTTGTTAACTAAATATATGTCCTGTGTATGAACACGTCGACTGCACTTAACCACATGTTATGGAATGAATTAACTTCCTTATAAAAGGGAAAACCTCCGGTTTAATATTATTTTAACTTTTGTGTTTATTTGTGCTCGAATATATTGTACTTAAAGATAGAATAAGAAAGAGAATAAGTAAAATGTTCCTTAATCATTTAGTAACGTCTTTAAAGCTAGGATACTGAAACACAGACTCTCCGTTGCATAGGAATAAGCCCCGAGAAAACAAAACAGAACCAAATCATGCATAAAACGTCCACTCAAGGTTTATGTGCAAGTACATGTACATTGAATTGATATATATATCATCTGCTTTGCATGAATTCACAAACTGACCAATTCTACACAGGCATGCAAAGACACACGGCTTAATTTTAGCTTCAAATTAACAAGATTTATTGCTGTGGAGTGGGAGAAAATTTTTATCTTCCATCGTTTTCCGTTCGCACTCTCAAGCCGCCGAGGTAAGAGTTCATTGAGAAGTCAGCGATCACATGGCGAGCCATCAATGGCTTGACGTAAACTGAAACTCTAATTATTCCAACAATTTCAAGACAATACCGCCATAATACCTACATGCATGTTCGTTCGTTCTGGGTGAGTTAACAAAGGGTACTTTAAATCCATCCATGTGATGGGATGCTATATAAAAGGAAGGAGAAACCGACTGTTGGGATCTTAATGGCCGTGTGTTTCTAAATTACGTATCCGCACGACATCTAAAGGTCTGAACTTTTGCAATGATATATTTTTTCATTTTTTGCTGTCGGTTGTCAAAAATGAAATTTAATTAAGCTTCGCTTTATGCATGCGGTGATAACAGGAAGATTATAAATACAGTGACATGCAGTGAGACCTGTTGTGTTGACTTGTTTACCACATGTGTGTATCACTATGTGTTATAACGAGCGATTTCTAGATAATGGTTTTACCAGAAGTATTGCCATCGCAACTTCTGGTTGCTGTCTGTCTATTTGATCTGGAAATCATGGATTAAATCCCGCGGTTTCTAATCAAAAAACTTCCTAAAGGTGAGTTTAAGTAATTTACCTGTATGAGTGAAAAAAGAAGGCGTGCCTAAAATCAATACCGTATTCATCGATAATTATGTATTCAAATGTCAAAAAACTTTTTTTTTTTCTAATTGCTATTTAAGGTATATTCGAAACATGATGTAGACGTTGGAATATTACTGTGACAATCTATAAATTTGGGAGGAGATAATTCACAGACGAAATTTTTGATTTCAAAAATGGATACTAAATCATTTCTATGGTTATCGATTTTTGTAAGTATAAATCTATTCTTATTACTATCAATATTTATTACGTATTAAGGAAGGAGTCTTCTCGTTATTAGACATACTTCTTATAACAAGAAATTCGTGAATTTTTTACACAGTCAAACAGATCATATCACCAAATGATTGTATCAGTTTAATCAAATTTGACCTCCTTGTTTTCTCATTAGGGTGAGGTCAAGGTCACTACCTTTTTTTTCTCAACTTGAAGGATGATAAAAATAAAGGTAGTTATCTGCAGTTTTGTAGACATCTGTTTAAGATATGAAGTTTGTATTCTTCAATGAAATGATAGATTATCAGAATGTCTATCAGCTTATACTACTAAATTAAAATAAATATTGAATTAAAATTGATATTGCTTAGCCCGCATTTCCTCTAATTTTCTTAAATTTTGAAGATATTTTATTTTTCTATGCTTCCAATAATAAAATATTTCTGATTTTTTTTTTTACATATTATTAAGACTATACATAAAGATATAAACTGACAGAAAATCTAATATATTGACCATCTAATAAGAGAGAAAATCCTATTTCAGTGTTTTTTTCACACAAATCTATTTATAGAATGAGCTCTTAAAAAGGTTTATAAAAATGTAATTTGATAGGCAAATCATGTTTTAAAAATATATTCTAAACCCTAGTTTCTTATAATTAGTTCAAATTAGTTGAAAAAATCCATCATTAATGTTATTGTTTGAAAAATTCTAAATAAACTAATGAATATATAGCAATTCTGAATTGCAAAAAACATGTGGTATTTTCTACGCCAATGTTCCACCAAAAATATAGTCCTCGTTAGATTCTAAACTTTGATTATTATTTCTACGTCAAGTTGTATAATAGTAAAAAAGATAGAAAAATATGATATTTCAATTTCCTTTCATCTTCATTTAATGAACATTTAATCAAATTTACTTTTGACATATCGAAAACCAGAAAAGACTCATTCCTTAATAGAATGATATGAATATGATTGAATATAACGCTCATATCTATCTATCTATCTATCTATCTATCTATCTATCTATCTATCTATCTATCTATCTATCTATCTATCATTTGTTCGTTTTTAATACAACCTTCAAGTAAAATTCAATATTCTTCCTTTCTGCATCAAATTTGTTTTGGCGTAGTTATTTATATTACGTCACTTTTAAATGACGTCATTAACAGGGGTTTTAACAAAATCGTTAAAAACAATTTCATGCTCAAAATGAATTTGCAAGTACAGAGAGACATCCAGTGTACTATTCTATTTCTTACGACACAGCTTTCGTGTTTGTCGGCGGAGCACACTGGTTCGAATGTTTTGCGGAACAAATTGGAACGCCAAGGACTGATTGACATAGAGTCCGCAAACCTTGTGTTCAGCAACAATGATATCAGGTATATAATTCTACATCAATAAAAACAAACGCTTCTCTATAAGTATAATTTTTAAACTATAAAATAGCGATATAAATATCGCGTTTAAAAACAAATACGAACTACATGTATCTTAATTAAGTTTATACAAAAACTTAAAAATTATACAATATGTTGAGGAACAAAATACTGAATACAAGTACTGATATGGGACAAAGTATAGTAAATTTAATTGATCTTCCATATTATAATTATAATAGGTCCACAAGAGGAACAGCGAGGGATGGGTTCTTAACACAAGAGGTGAAGTTTAGATACAGAGGGGAAAACTTCAGTATACAACTGAGTACCCCGCGACAGATTTTACACCCATCTGCCGAAATACTTACTCAAACAGATGAAACGAGTGTTCGATGGACAAAAGACCATCCAGATTGCTTTTGTACTGGAACCGTGACGTCACATCCTGGTATTGCCTCCTTTTCAATCTGTGATCAAATCGTACGTAAACTTAACTTTGTCAATTTTATCATATGATATATCTCAAAGCTGAAAGCATACAGCCTTAAGATCTGCTAGCAAGATACTTAGTTACATTTTGAAAATTTAACAACATTTTGTTCGTGATGATCTAACCTATCGGTATTTTAAGTACTTTTACTAACTTAATATGAAAAAGTTAAGAGATTTAAAAAAGAAGAAGATGCAAATAGAAACAGTAAAATTCATTTTCACATGGTTAATACGATCTATGAAGGTAAAAGCGATTTCAGAAAAAATAGCGTGTATTTGTTTCCAATGACATTTTCATTCATACATTCATTAACCGCCCAAAAAAACATTTTCTTTAAAATACAGGAGAATGAAAATAGTTTTAAGCCTGAGTTTAAGTTATTTCATCCCATATCATCGAACTTGGCTTTTAATTTTTTGTACTAAAATTTATCCTAATTTTGATCAGTCCTCTTTGAATTCAGTGCATAATTTTCATCCTTTGATAAATTTTTAATACCAGAAAAATTGGATATTCGCAAAGTTGGCAGTATTCTGTATGCCAAGTAATTTGAAACTTTTTAGGAGTACTAATTTGCAATGCAATTGATTGTGGAGGGAAAGAGCTTTTATCTATAAATTATTCTGCATGTTACCCGCATATTTAATTTTTTTCAATATTTTTTTTAGCTATTAGAGGCTTTGTTTGTAGGGGGCTCGACCTAACTTCTACAAAAACATTAAATAGATGTACATGAATGTTACATTAAAGTTTGGTAATTTTGATAATTAAAAACCTAGATTGTTATAGAAATCTAGACTGTTATTGATAGTTTCTAATTCTTTGAATTACAAAACTTTAATATAACACACATCTATGAAACGATTTCTTGGTATTACTTAAGGAATAAGGAATCATTCTTTGAGTATTATGAGGTGATAATTTTGGTCGAGGCGTGGTCAAATCCAATAAAGCCCGAAGGGCTTTGTGATAGATTTGACCACGCTCTAACCGAAATTATCACCTCATGATATTCAAAGAATGATTCCTTATTACTTATATTTCCAATTTCTACACTTTAAAAACAGCATTTAAAAAACATTATATTTCATGTAGCACATGCTATGTACATGTATTACTACGCGGCGCAGCCAATGCCGTTTTTCGGTTATGCTGTAAGACACGCCCATTTTGTGTCGCTCATCTTTTATGAAATTATTGGGCTGTAGATTTCAAAATTGATTCGTAATGTTATCACAGACAAAGACAGTTGAAAATGTAAATATAACTGGTTAAGTCATCTTTCAGATTGGGATAATTAAGGCTGGAAACGATAGTCTTCATGTACAATCTTTATCTGGAACTCCAAAACGAGGACCTATACCAGTGCTTGTTGGGCGACAAAAAGAGAAGAATTCTTGCTCAAGTCATATGAACGGTATATATTCTTATTAAAAAAGTATTATGCAGTTGCAAGTAATTAAGATATACAGACAACAAAATAAAGAAAACAAAAAAGGAAAGAAAGAAAAATAAAGTAAATTCAAGTTAATTCATTTCAATACCGAATATATTTTCAGCCAATGCAGAGAAGCTACAAGAACACGAAAGAAGCAGACGGTCGGTTACGTCACACAACATCACCATAGAGATGGCGGTATACGCAGACGCCGCCTACACACAAACCATGCTGGTGACAGACTTCTCTAAACGGCTACAACATATTCTTTTGAAGTATCATGCTGTATGTATGTCATAAAAACAATAAGTACAAAAAAAAACCGAATAACATAAGAGGTTTGTTTTCATCGGTTGAATTAATGAAAAGTTGAGCTTGAACGCGTCAGAATGTTTTTATAATTATCGTACCTTTGTAATGGGACGAAAAGATTGGTGGTTAAGATACTATGATGTAATGTTCATTGATTTCCATTCATCCTGATATAAATAATTCGTTTTTGGCTCTGAATAATTGATACTAATTGCGTGATAAAGTGGACCAAAATTCCAACAATGAATATAACAACAGGTTCAGATGGAATGGTCAAGGTTCGACATGCTTGGGTACCACGTCCAACTTGTTCTGAAAAAGGTCCACTTCTATGAAACAAACCCTGTAAGACTTCTCTCTCTCTCTCTCTCTCTCTCTCTCTCTCTCTCTCTCTCTCTCATTTAGAAGTGATCCCATTCACAATGTCTTTAAATCTTTCTTTCATCTCTTTGTTATAACAATTACTTTTTTATTAATAAATTAAACAAAATGCATCCATTTCCTAGTCTTGGTACAACTCCTCGACAACGTTGCTAGGGAACGTGCTGTCCACTTTCTGTGAGGCTACTAAGGGTGATGGAGCATTCGATATACGATATATGCATGTCGGGTAAGAGACCATAACATGCTTTAATTCCATGGTGAATAATTATACGTATGAACGTGCATTCAAAAATACACTTGGGTGATAGGCCCGATGAGCGTCATCATAAATGTTTTCCTGATAGCTATAGTTACAGTGTATGATTTTAGAAATGTTTAATGGTTTTATTTGTTAAATTCGTCAATATATAATTACATAATTATGACAAAAGTGGAAATTTATGTAGGCAGATAAGACTGTTTATTAAACAAGAACACAAAAACAGGGCTTAAAAACCAATAATGTTTAACATCCAAAACGATATTTACAGCTGTTCGCTAAATTTATTGTAAAACTTAATTTCGTTAAATAAATGATGCATGGGTTGTTTTTTAAAAAACACCATCGACTTTATGCCATGTCATGTTTATTACGTAACCATGGGACTTAAATGCAATTGCGCTGGGGAGTTAGAATTTTTTCCATGCATGCATGTAAAGCCTCTTTGGCAATGGTTTTTTTATTACAAAATTACAACTTTGTTTTAATATTTCTTCCATTGCAATGTCTCCCCGACCTGGACCTGTAGTTATAATTGTGTATCTTTTATTTTATGATCAGTCTTTCTTTTATTATAAAGTCTCTCCGGTCTGGACGTGCTGGGGCGAGCCTTCCAGAATTCTGTGTGTGACCAGACCTACAACTGTGCCGTAGACACGGCGACAGGCGCCGCTAGTTTTGCCGCCACGGCGCACGAAATTGGACACCTGTAAATATGTTCTATATTGATATTATTTTATACATAAGTATTGTTATGGATTATACATGTAAATACCCCAGTCATGTTTTCCAATCAAACTTGTTAATGTAAATTACAAGATTATGTGTATATTCATTACTTTGAATTCTCCATCGATATTGTGGTTATAATATATGTGTACGATTAACTCTGCAATGATCACTTTACCAGAACGACAAGGTACGTACATAATCTCTTTAACAGTGGTGCAGGGTCTTCGTATGGGATGTAGAGGAGATTTTCTTGAACTTTCATAGAAGAATAATAATAGCCCTATGTCCATAGGTATACATATACAATGTATGTAAGTAGACATCCTTCTTGGTTTGTTTACTGTTTTTTAAATCCAGAAATAAGGTTTACTGGTACACGTGTATGTGTGGAAAAATATATACAGTTTTTTTTCATATATATAATTACATACATTTACCAATTAGACTGCGTTTTTATTTGGCTTTCTCTGGGAAAACCCTTTAATTCGGCTTTTTCAGATGTGCTATTTCTAGCAGATTTTTATATTATCAATGTTTGTCGTGTACAAAACTTGATTTTAGATGTAACAGCTAATTATAATACAGACTACTTCCCACGTTTTCACCATCGTCGGAAACCCATGGTCGATCTCGCTTCTCCTACGTCAGAGTGAAAAGAGACACCGTGGGTCTCCGGCGATGCGTAATCACACGATTAGAGTGAATTCGTATTAGACAGGTTGCACTTACATGATCTAGTTAGTATGCATGTATATTTTTGTAACCTAAAACATTGATCGTAAATTGAAAAGAAAAATTGATTTTAGAATGAGACTTGACAGTCTGTTCTTTGTTTTACATCAACATTCAAGTTAAAATTATGCGTGAAATGTAACGCGACTATTTATATGATTTGATCAGAAAGCATTTCTAAAACTGTTAGCTATGAAAATTTAAAAACACGCATATTTTATTGTATCCAAATCGTTTTTGTCCTCGTAAATTAAGAATTGCTATATATTATTCATAAATTTATGATACATTAAGACGGTGGTTATTACAAATGTGACTTACGTATTTTGTTGCAGAATGGGAATGTTGCACGATGCCGACCAGGGTTGCACCGGAAGTAACATTGGTGTGATGGGCGGATACGGAACTGGTTGGAGCAGCTGTAGTAAAAACGACATGGACGCTCTATTACAGTGAGTTTTGCAAACAACCGCGATATCTACTTCTGTTTTAGCTCAGACTAGAATGACGCAACGTCATTGGACAATACGCTTCACGTGATTGTCGTCATCGATTGCAACTAGACTTCAACATGGCAGCCGTAACATTTTTTCATTGAATTTTTTTTACTTCAATTTACAAAAAGTTTGGGTATTCAAAAGAACAAAAGACTTATTAGGTTAGCTACTGAGATATTTCGGACACATTAGATCGTCAGTTACAAACATGTACGTAATAATATTCAACCATGAGCGTAGTTGATACAATAATATCCAATCAAAGATACGGTAATCGTTGATGGTCTAACAATCTGTATTTTTGCAATAAAGGAGAGGAGCGAAAATTTGCCTTTGGGAAGAAAATATTCCTTCCGGGGATGTTCAACGGAACCTTGCTGACGTCACAATCAGTCCCAGTATACCAGGTAGTTGGATAAGTTATTTCTATATGACCAATTCGTTAAATAATAGATTTTAATTTATGAGTTATGATATGAGTTATGATTCGGACATCGATTTCCCCCCTTTTTTCAGGTCAGCAGTACTCGCCTGATCAGATATGTGAACTCAAGTATGGTGCCGGATATCGATTTCGGAAGTATCCAAAACTGGATGTATGAATATTTATACATTTTGCATAGTTTTCTTAAAAGTTCCTTAGTTCGCTTAGCCGTGGCAATACCCTCAGTTAATTTTCTGTAATTTGAGGACGTGTTCAAACAAATTATTTTTTTTTGGGGGGGGGGGGGGGAGTGCGAGTTTATATTTCCATGAATTGCCATTAGAGTTGCATTTTTGTTGCATTTTTTATCCCATATATATGATGAAGCTAAAACAACTACTGAAGCAACTAACAAATTGTGTATATTTCATTAAGATACAAAATAAAACCCACCAAAACAACCCCAGATTTATTTACCAAACTTTAACCCCGTTTAGCTGATACTTATAATGAAATGTGGATTTAAATTTTACATCACATACGATTTGGTAAATAAAAGAAATCAGAATTAAATTCAATAAAAGCTTAAAAAAACAATCTTACATTATTTTTTTGTTTTAATATTAAAGTGCTTGATTTCTGCAGAGACATAAATAAATAATGTTAATGTTATTTATGTCTCTGATTTCTGGAATAAAATACCGACCTTTGAATTCAAGGGTTACTATTTTTATAGTAAAATAACAATGAAACACATTTTAAACTGTTGGATTTTCTTGTAGGTGTGTGTACTATATTCTTGTGCCAATCACAATCGTTCTCAAAGTAATTACGGCCAAATGTTCAGAGAGGGCACCTCCATTTTTGGCATGTACTGTGATAAAAGCAAAGTACGTTAACATTTTATCAAAAGCATCAACACTTATTTTAAAATGAGTAATTTCAATAATTTAAAATAACATCTTATAGTTCAAAAGTTTTAAATTTATGTCTTCTAAGGTTTGCTTCAAAAGTGGTTGTGTCGATGCCTCAATCGCCAAACTTACCAAACTAGTGGAGCGTGAAGGTGGGTGGAGTCAATGGGGGCCCTGGACAGGGTGTACAAGAACATGTGGGCGTGGCATCAAATACCGGACGCGGAAATGTGACAATCCAGCGTAAGTGCGTGGTGATGGATGTTCGGTTTACTCTGCTCCTTTTAAAAATAGGGTTTAATTAGGAGCGGAGTTGACCGAAAATTTTGGCTAAGAAGATGGCGTAAGCATCGCACGACGTATAATTATATAAAATCTATAAGCACATTTCATAAAAACTACAACATTCCTCTTTGTTCAGCCCCATAAATTTCGAGGGTTGTCAAGGTGATGGATACGAAGCGGAAGCATGCAATAAAGAGGTATCTGATTAAGTGTCTTGAACTTCTTTTTTTTTTGACAGTGCTTTCATCGAAATCTATAAATCTATAAAAATAGATCAGTGATTTGTTAAGTTAGCACAATTCAACTTCATAAGTTTTTTATCTTTGACCCGGAGTAGCATTATCTTTACGCTGAGATTATAAAAAATCGATGTTACATATTTTGGTGAACAATCGATGTTACAAATTTTTTGGTGAAATATCGAATTATATAATATATAATATATAATAAATAAAGATTAATTGGCAAATAATGGTATTTCTTCTTCTTTTGTTCTCAGTCATGCCCCAGTGATAACTCTGACCTTGCAACACTGAGAGATCAGCGTGCTAGTGAAACGTGTAAGAGACTAAGGGACAACAATGTGATCAACCCTGACCTATACAACGAAACGGGGTCAAGGTATTCCGATACAGGTACTTACTATTAATGTAGATAGTTTAGCTATTAATGTCTGAAGAAATATTCAAAATTATTTGAAATAATGATAGCAAAAAGAATTCAAATATATATATATATATATATATATATATATATATATATATATATATATATATATATATATAAGATAAACACACAAACCTAAAATTGAGATTTGTTTTATAAACAAACAAGACCATGGTCAATGCGAAGTGATCTGTGACCCTGCCCCCGGGCACACCACCCCTGACTTCACAAGATTTGGGTTTATGCCTGACGGTGTGGCTTGTACCGGGGGATCTGACCCCTGGGATTTAGACAACTGGCCCCGAAATTCCGGAACTTACTACATGTGCTTAGACGGTCTATGCCAGGTATACTTTTACGTTTTACTGATTGTTGTATTATATTATATGCCCAAAGAATGAACTCAGATGAAAGTGAATAATACCTGTATTCAACTTTAAGAGGTTTGGCTGTGACGATAAATTCAACGGAAAGACGTTTGACGAATGTGGGGTATGTGGGGGAGATAACTCAACCTGTACCGTGGTATCGCAAGTGTTTACACAGACACAAAGCAAAGGTAAAGTGTAAATGTGTGCCTATATAATTATGTTGTCATTGGTTTTCAGACCACTACATTAGAAGTGTATTAATTACAATGTAACTTTGTTTCGATGTTTTTCAACAGGTGGGCGCCTCACTGTTGCTAAACTACCCACCGGAGCTTTCAATATCCAATTTTGGTTTCCATATATTGAAATGAACAAAAACTTTTTAGGTAACGTGACTTATTTTTCTTTTGGTTTGATATTTTTGCCTATCAACACAACATTTCCGCAAAATTTAGTTTGTTTATTTAAAGAAAAAATATTATGATTCAATAGAAATTTACGACAAGCAAGGGACAGTAATTTTGGCCAGTATGTATTCCGGAAAGTTTGATACAAGAGATGACCCAATAGTGTTTGCTGGTACCCAGTGGCACTTTTACTTCTATACACAGTTTCTTCACGCTAAAGGACCTCTGAACAAAACCTGCGAGATCAAGGTACTTACTGTCAATTATGATGCATGAAGTCTTGTTATTATAGTTTACGTTAATAAGTACACGAATGAGACATGTACTAATATGTATGAATATCTACAGTTGTTTCAGAATGACGTCAGCGGTAACATCGGTGTAAACTACATTTACTCGGAATCTAAACCCGGTAAATGCGTACATCGTTTTGGGAAATTGTAAAATTACTTATCCTTGGGTTTTTTTTTTCAAATTTGCCAAAAAAAAATGTTTGTCCTTAACTCATTTACCTCAATTTCTGCAGTGTTCTTCGACTGTGATTTCGAGAGCAACACAGGATGTGGGCTAACTATGACTAATTTTTCTAAAGCCTCGTACAGTTCCACAGCGATACTCGACCCACCGGACAGAACTGATTTTGGGGGCAAGTTTTGTTATAGTTGTACTAAAAATGTCCTACCCTTATATTTTTTACTTTTTTGTTTTAAATGTAGAATATCTATCAATTTTTTTTTATATTTCCTTGTAGAATCATTTATTTACATTGCAAGCGATTCATTGGACACAGACGGAACCATTCTTACAAGAGATATTACCGGAACAAGTCACTCACAGTGTTTGGCCTTTAACTATCACATTACCGGAACAAGCTCCAACATCAAAGTATCCTGGGAGAGCAAACCTGATGACGTCATTGGGTGGACTTCAAATCCTAAAATGAATACCCTATCGTGTGCAGCATTCAGCATTTTCACGTTAGAAACAGATAAGGTGAATGTGCCAGCTTTACTTACAATGTCAGTTTAAGCTAGCTTTTGCGCAATATAATAAAAGGCAGTGTATTTTAACCTTTAAACAATTGTTTCGATACCATTTATGAAATTATACACAATAAAGAAATACAGATAAAATAATTTAGATTTTTAAAGAAATTTCAATTTTTTAAACAATGTTTCCGTTGTACGGTAGGTGAGCGTTGCCACTGTGCTTTTATGACGTTATGACAAAATAAAGCTTTGTAGGAAAACGTTATAAGAAATAACATAAAAGAAAAAGTAAAAGGTGTATGCCTTGAAAATTTTACACACAGAATTATGCTATCCTCAGGGTTATATTTCTTAATTTTTTGAATGAACCCAATGTACTAATCACATTTATAATACTCCAAATTTATTGCAAAATTTGGTGTATTTTAATATTTCGAGATGACCCCATTAAAAGACAAGATGGTAGAATTTAGTATTTAATACAGAAAATAATATTACTAATCACATATTACAATTTGAGGAAAATCGCTACTGTAGTATTTTTATAATCTGCTTCGAAGTGCGGAAAATCACATTTTTCTCTATATACCTTAATAAATGTATCCGCATTTTGAGATGGCCCCTAAAAAACAGATGCTAGATTTCCTTGAAACTTCGCAAATATAATAGAGTTGGTGTATATTACATACGGTTAAAAATAAAGAGTTTTGCTATTAAATTTTTTACGCAAAAAACACCCCACCCCCACTATTAGAGTTTTTTCGACTTTGAGTTGATATAAGATGTGTTACAGTCTTTGTTTCATAAAACGATAACAAAGATACCTGTAGGTTCGTTATGATAAATTTATTTGTGACACAGAGACTTCACTGATTTCATATAAGCCCTGAAATATCATAAAACAACAATGTAATTTACATGTTTATCAAAGTATAACATCTGTACAATACATGTATTTCCATCAAGATAATATTTTACCTTACTATATTTTAACGGGATATTACTCTTATAATATACATGTATTACATTTCTCCAAAATAATTCATAAAAATATATTACTCAGATAAAAATATTCAGAAACACTTTCTCGCCATTCTATGGGAATGGGCTCATGAATGTCCGGCGAGATAATATACTAGTATACGACATTCATCTGGCTCTGTAATTTGAACAAGAATAATTGTAAGAATATTTCTTGCTAAAAATAATGTAATTGATCTTACAAATGACCATTTTAATCAAATATCTGATCATTATAAAATTCTTACAATTGATTTGAGAATCAATTTATACTCTGATAAAAAAACCAAATATTGATCCTTATAATCAATACTGTATTTCATTTTAAAAAAGCTTTTCATTCAAATTCATTCACACTCATTAGTTTGTGATTATGGATTAATGTTTTCTGCAGTTTATAGGATAAGCAATTTTATTATCAGTAAGTATTATAGGATATTAGTATTTGAGTTAACTTACCATAAAATAGCAAGTTTTGTTCCAGAATTCTATTGTAAGTCAATAAATAAATTATATGTCTGCTCTGGTCAATGTCCAGACAAAGGTTGTCAAACTTGGCGGTAAAACACATTAAGCAAAATATACAAACCAACCAAATTCAACCTGACACAGACAACCAATAAAAACCAAGATCACAAATATCAACTGACCAACTCATGATCAAGCACTACCCTTAGGATATATGTACAGGTGTATGAATTAAAAAAGGGTGGATCTAAATTTACTATGTATATACTGGTTTAGATGCAGTTTAATTACAATAACTTTATTTATTTATTTAAATCAACAATTTTCATACTCGTACAAGATGCGAACAACTAACTACTTTCTTTTCATTTCAGATCTTAATAAAAGGAGTTACGAAAAACGCAGACAAAGGCACAATTGCTCTTGACAATATAAAGCTTTTCCCCAACACTGGAAGCTTTTGCAATGCATTGGGTACGCACCATATGATAGTAGTAATCATAAATTCAAAATTCTGGATTTATTTCATAGACTTTTGACGTTGTATAATTTTTTGTATATTCAATGGATAAAGCATACCGCTTATTTAATTACACAGACATTAATTACACTGTATTATTAGGTAAGGGTTAGATTTTTATTACGAGAAAGCTTAATAATTTCTGATGCACATTATCCAAATAGCGAAAACAAATTAATTATTTTGTGTGATCTTTTGAATCATTTGAACTGTTTGATTGCAGAAGCTTGTACAAGAGACGTTACCATCACTACGACGCCTACGCCACAGGATACAACATCGGGCTCGGCCTCCACCACAACCCACCCAACACAACCCAAAGGTCTGCTGACAACTAGAGTTACAAAAATCAGAATCAACGCCAATCTTATACACATAATAATTGTATTAAGTCTAGTTTGATTGTGAAGGGATTTTCCAATATTTTCAATAAACTCTTTGAAAGTAGAATCGTTAGGGTTCTTAATTGAACTGATCAACGCAGAGTCATTTTAAAAAAAACATCGTAATTTTATACGCAAATATTTAAATCATTTTTTCTTTCTGTCGTTACCTGCCAAATATTGATTTGTGTTTTTTTTTTATACATTAAATTTTGCAGCTACAGGTAGTTAGGGGAAAGACAATTTTTCAAACTATAAATTACATATATGAATATATCAATCTTATTTAAGCGTTTCGATGTTTGAGAAAAAATCTTACCAAATAAAAACTTTTTGAGTCGTTATTTTCAGTCATCAGCTTGGAAATTCAACAATGTCTTTAATTTTTTCAGACAAATTTAATAAGATGCTTATTCTTGGAATAGCAGTGGGATGTTTCTTTCTGGTAATTTTGGTTGTTGTCTTTGCATGGTTTTCTTGGTACGTACTTTCTTTAACCCAATCCTTTACAATAATATTCTGTTTTTCTTTAGATCTAACCAACTCTTTCATTATTTCCTTATTTCGTGAATTAGACGAAGGATGAATTCGTGCTTTATAGCTAGTATTCTTATTATTTGCTCTTATTATTTGTTAGATTTGCTAGCTATATATATATATATATATATATATATATATATATATATATATATATATATATATATATATATTGCTTGTATTTGAATTTCACCCTTCCTATAATCTAACACCCGAATTTGTGAAGCAATGCATGAAAGTTAACATTATCCTAAACCGCATTAATGCAGCTTTTCCAATCAAGTTGTAAACAATCACATATTAATGAACTTACATTTCATTAATTTTTTTTTTAAAAGTATTGAATTTTTTTTCTACTTTATTGTCAAAGAGAGATAACTCTATTTCAATCGATGAAATTATGCACCTTTTAGGTATAGATCCGGGGATTTGCAGGGTAAGCAGTGCAGGGTATCTGGAAATTTCCAGGGTTTCTCAAAACGAGATAGTCGTAGTCATCTTACGACGACAGAGGAAATTCAGGTGTACATAGAACAGCATCCTGATTACGACATAGAAATTTGTCCGGACTATGAATAATTTTGTTTATGCCATTGAATAATTATGCCTAATGTGATCTGTTTTATAGGAACTATTTATTTTACATGTATGCATGTCTTTTCGATTGTTCTTAATATTTTTATTTGAAAGCATTATAAATGTACGGCCTTATTTTTTGTTACGAAACAATTTGCTTTGTTTAAAAATGTGTAGCGTCTGTCTTGTGCTTGTTATTGCTGATACAATCTGCACAGGTTTTGTAATTTATTTTTGAATACAAGTACATGTATTTGTATGCCCATAGCTCCAGTGTATGATTGTTGATGAATTTAAACAATAAAATACCTTCTTTAATTAATGTATGTTTACTAGTGCTGTGAATAAGAGATCTACAGGGGGCTGATCCAGGATTTGAAGTTAGAGGGGGCGCCTGTTTTAGGCAGGGGGTCTGGGGCCGCCTTGAGGCTCCCAGTGGGTCCAGCTCCTGGATTCTAGAGATTTTGTAGGGTAAAAATGAAGTATTCATATTTAGACTTTTGTGATATTTCTTCT
Source organism: Magallana nippona (assembly GCA_033439105.1). Classification (NCBI taxonomy): domain Eukaryota; kingdom Metazoa; phylum Mollusca; class Bivalvia; order Ostreida; family Ostreidae; genus Magallana; species Magallana nippona. Next base: position 17,645,200 of record CM065922.1, read on the forward strand.
CGTGATTATACTTAAAAGCAATGAAATTATTTACAAATTTTAAAGGATTGTAGATTTACGACCTGCAGCAATCCATCAAAATCGTCTGCCTTGCAGAAATATAAGAAACATTTTCTTTTATTCGAAGCCCCCGGAAGCTCCTGTATTCTATAGATTTGTAGGGTAAAAATGAAGTCTATGTAGACTTTTGTGATACCGGTATTTCTTCTCATGACTAAAATAAAAGTATTAGAATTATTGTCTCTTTTTCAAGGTTTGTAGATTTAAGACCTTTCCCCCAAAAATGTGGGGGAGGGGGGGGGGGCTCCTTCAAAATTCATTTTCTATATGTCAATTTAAGAAAAGTGCAGATTTTTAAAATAGAGTCGCCTGTAGTGTTATCCAAAATCCAATTTAAAGAATTTACTTTATTTATGCTCTACAATTAAGTAAACAAACACCAGGAAAACAGCTTAGTTGTGTCTATATGTGCCGACAGCGTCACCTTTATTTTTCAGGTAACTGATGTAATAGTCAAACATTAGAAATGGAATTCTATTTATACAGGGATTAAAATATTGACATAAACCGGTACTGAAAACTTATTGATGATATCAGAAGAATAAAACCTTATTTTTTTTTAAATTATATTTTCAAATTTGTTCTCGTACATTGCATGATCTTTTGAATCAAAATATTTTAAATTGGCTCGCGTTTGTTATAATTGACTGTGGCGTTTCTTTATCCATGCAGATTCACCTGAAGATTGCGGTGTTTAAATAGATTTAAATGGCAGCGCTGAAATTTTACACCCAGATAGATCGACATTTAAATACCCGTATGCAAATTTTTATTGGAAAAAAAATGAAAAGCCGTAATATTTTCTCCGTAGTTGTAGAAAGATTTCATAAATAAGTTGTTGGGTCCCTCTATATTTGTCACGTTCCCACGATATCTAGCAGTTTCAACTTTGATAAGTAACAAACATGTGAAAGCTGTTTTAGCCAGGTTTTACTATTCTGCTGGACCATGCACATGTTTTCTTCTGAAGGATGAAATGCACGCCCTTCGTGTAGCGAGAAATTTGTTCATATTCGTTTGGATCGCTGGTTTCTGTGTAAGTATTATATTAATCTGTCTTTGACCGCGAATATGTACATGTGCGTATGTTTCGCAATAGAACGTAAAAAATGTGAATTTTGTACAGCTCGGTAAACGCCCACTTTTTTCGACCTAAATAGCAATGTTCATAGTGACGTTTAACGTACTTAAGTTTGTCTATTTACATCTAAGTATTCAAAACCAGAAAAATATATATCTCATTTCCCCTTCTTACATTTTTTTCACGTAGATAGAATAAATATATTATATTGTAATTACAGACAAGTGAATTTTATTTTTTACAAAATGACCTTGTTCATTTCTTCTTTTTGAAATTAGAACATCATATCACTCGACTACTTTAGAAGTTGGAATAATATTTATCAATGAAAATTTTAAACAAAAACAGTGTGTTATTGATGGTAGAAAAAAATAACAGAAGTCTGAGAAAGGGTGATTCGTGATTTTTAGGGAGGAATCGGAGGACGTGGTATTTAATGATTTTTAGTGGAGTGTGTTATTTATTTTTTATTATTTTAGCTACGCAAAACTAAAGGCGATGATGATGAGACAGTGTTGAGAACGCTGGAAAGCCGGGGGTTCCAATTCCTCGAGTACTCCACTCTGCACCATGATTCCAGGGTTATCAGGTAATTCATCAATATTTTGTGTGCACGTTCCATTCCCGTCTACAATCCAAAAATCGATCGAAAAAGGTTTTAGATCCAACACTAATACGAGAACCATTGGGTCATTAGACTTTAGTAAATGTGTGTTCTGAAATAGCACTGCAGTGTTTGAGCTATTTTTATTTTTCAAAATTCCGAAATTTTGTAAAATTGGTATCCACTGCAGCATTATCTACAGCATTTACGAATTCTTGAAATCAAAACTGGCTTTAGGATAATCACTTCTAATGGACAAGTTTTTCCAACTCTTTTCCCCGCATGCAAATGGGATTCCTTCAAATCATTTTAACAAATATCTAGTAACAGAAAATATATATCATGATATTAACAACCCATCTTTTATAAAATTAGATTTTTTTTCAACAACGAATTATTGAAACACGTACCCAGAAATGTACAGTCTAGATACATGAACGAATGTTCAGAATTATGAGAAATTACCAGAGGAACAACCTATTGTAAACTTGAGGATCTGTATTTTTGCGATTTTGTAACAATACATTCATTTGGTAATGTTCTTATCATTCTAAAGGAATAGGTTCAAAAGAGAAGCAACACCTTCGAATTTGTTGCAGCCAATTAAAATAGGATTCAAATACGACGATGAATATTATGAACTAGAACTGAACACTCCGCAACAAATTCTTCATCCGTCCGCTGAGGTTCTCACCTTTACAAATAGATCCGTCCAACAATGGTCAGGTGCTCATCCAGACTGTTTTCTTACCGGAACTGTGACGTCACATTCCGGTGTTGCCTCCTTAGCTTTCTGTGATAAAATTGTGAGTTTGATTTTTGTTGTCCCAAATGTTTCACGTTTCGTAACAAAAAAAAAAAAAAAAAAAATATATATATATATATATATATATATATATATATATATATATATATATATATATATATAAATCTTTAAGTAATCAATATTTTGAAACTTCATTTTAGGTTGGTTTAGTAAAAACACGAAAACACGCTTTGTACCTAGAGTCGATCTCTGAAATCGTTGAAAAAGACAACCTCCAAATTATAATCGGTCAACAGCCCCTGGGTGAAATTTCCAGTCATGGAACAAGTATGAATATATGCATATGGTAGTTTTGTGCTTATTTTCTTTTCTGGTATAAAGTATCAATAACTCTAAAACGCATTACAGAACGTTTGGATGTGTATAAAGGTGCTAGAAGCAGAAGATCGGTGACGTCACACAACATCACCATAGAGATGGCGGTGTACACGGACGCCGCCTACACACAGACCATGCTGGTGACAGACTTCTCTAAGAGACTGCAACACATTCTTCTCAAGTATTACGCCGTACGTATTAGCGTATAATTATGTTAGAGACCCCCCCCTACACACACACAAACTGCTAAGTGCTGTTTGGGCTCAAACTTTACTCTTGGAGTCCCCGTTAGCCAAGGGTTGATAAAGGACGTGTAGTGACCTTTTGACCAATTTTCTAGATCAAAGGTCAAGATTGAAAAGCATCCCTGTATAAAACTCATGTTAGATTTACCTAACATCTAAGTTCTAATGTCTGAATACTTCGCTAAAAGCCGGCTTCATCTAAGATGGTCACTTTCTTAACGATGCATGGTCAAATATTTAATCAAATCAACTCCTTCATGCTTAGGATATTTAACAGAGTGTTAATGATAGCAAAGTGAAAATTCTGATATCACGTAATGTATAAATTTAGCGATCAAAACTTCGTAGTTTAAATTGCGCAATTCACGTTATCTAACTGTAGGTTTACTGATTCAATTTCTTTGAGAAAAGGTTTGAATAGAACGCCAGTCTTCTCGATATTTTCGTTTATTGAAACGGAACGGAATTCATATTTTAGTCATCAAAATATATTTAAGATTTCTTATGTACATTCATCTGGGATTAAAGTATTTTGACGACGTTACATGCCAAGCTCGCATTATCATTGGGTATTTTTCCATCCAGAACTTTTAATACAAGAAATGCACAGGCACCTGACGTTATAAATGTTTCTCATAATAAAAATAAATACCCTTTTCCTAATAATAGACAAGGTACCCATCGCCGCCATCTTGAATTTATTTCAGACTGTCATATCAGATGGAAGTTTCGCTTGAAACTCACCGGTAAAATTATTTTGCGATCCTCTCCGTCTCCCGATCGGTCATTCAACATCTAAGCTTACAACCTTAAGCCTTTTGCCGTATATCCAAGGCAGTAGATGAAAATTGAGGGGCGATTTTTATTAATGACAGGTGTGACGCGTCGTTTTGGTTGAATCGGTTGTAAGCTTAGATGTTGAATGACCGATAGGGAGACGGAGAGGATCGCAAAATAATTTTACCGATGAGTTTCAAGCGAAACTTCCACCTGATATGACAGTCTGAAATAAATTCAAGATGGCGGCGATGGGTACCTTGTCTATTATTAGGTAAAGGGTATTTATTTTTATTATGAGAAAAATATATAACGTCAGGTGCCTGTGAAGAAATGTTATATTTTGTATTCATTATATTCATCAGGAAATGTTAACACCTTCAAAATTTGTTTGTAGGTTCAAATGGAATGGTCCAGGGCTGACATGCTTGAATTTAACGTACAGATCGTACTAAAGAAAGTTCACTTTTTCGAGGAAAATCCGGTACATTACATTACTCATTTCATTACAATTTAATAACATTTCAATATTACACAATCTAATTAAGATAACAGACTTGTTAACTCGCTTCTCCACGATATGTTATAGAATATTTTGCAATACCGCAATAACTTTTTAACTAATGCCATATTAAGGAATGGTATAACACATCTACAAATCTCCTCGGTAGCATGCTCTACCAATTCTGCATGGGAACTGCGGGTGATGGGCCTTTCGATATACGATACATGCATGTTGGGTAAGATGGAACCTAGAATACTTAGAAAACTAATAAACTACAAATTTTGTAACTACTTTTTAAATGCAACTTATAAAAAAAAATCCGTTCTTCCATTTCATTATAAAAAGCCTACATAACCTGTGCATGCAGTTTTAGTTTTCTGTCTAATTTTCTTTTCAATCTTTACTCCAATAGAAAGCCTACACAACCTTGACGTGAAGTTATATATATATATATATATATATATATATATATATATATATATATATATATATATATATATATATATAAATTTTCTATCAATCTTTCCTCTATTAAGTCTCTCCGGTCTGGACGTGATGGGGCGGGCCTACCAGAACTCTGTGTGTGACCAGACCTACAACTGTGCCGTAGACAGCGCGACAGGCGCTGCCAGTTTTGCCGCCACGGCGCACGAAATTGGACACCTGTAAATACATTTTTATACTTTATAAAACATTTTACGAGGCAAATATAAACTTTATACCACGTTATGAGGTTTTGCATTGTGTAGTAATTTTATAAGAGATACCTTAATGTCAAATATAGTTTAGGAATGCGCCATGATGCCGAACGGGGATGTAGCGGAAATAACGTAGGTTTAATGGGAGGATATGGCACCGGTTGGAGCTCTTGTAGCAAAGAAGACATGGCCGCTTTGTTGAGGTAAGGATAAACGAATGTTACATGTATGTAATTTACTCCTAAATACGTTTCATGTTTTATCGGTGAAAAAAGTTTTGAAGGCAAGTCTTGACAAAGTATTTTTATTTCTTTGTACTGCATAAGTTGTTTATTTACAGCTCTGGAAATAAAGACTGTTTATGGGAAGAAAACATTCCACAAGAAGAGGTTCCGAAAAGTATTGCAAACGAAACCCTAATCTCTGCGATACCAGGTATACTATCACAAAAAATGGCTGAGCCATCAAAGAAATTATAGGTACATTTACAATTTTGTGCTGAATTAACTGTGGAATCATTTAAATTCGTGGGGGCCAATTTTCGTGGATTTGGGGTTTTTTGCTTATTCGTGGGGATGTTATTTCGTGGATGCGTCGGTTCTCAGTTTCAGTAAGATAACTAACTCTAACTTTCAAAATTTGTTTTTGTCGAAGATGTAAATTCGTGGCGGAGGGCTACCCACGAATACCACGAAAATTGAGCCACCATGAATTCTAATGATTCCACAGTATTTGATATAATTGTAAGTCATCGCTTCATCGAGGCGTTTGTTATCTGTTTTCCAGGTCAAATATATTCTCCAGATCAAGTCTGTGAGCTGAAATATGGAACTGGATATCAATTCCGAAAATATCCAAAACTAGGGGTAAAACCATCATTATTAAAGAAAATGTTGGAAATGAGGATCGTCACAATTGTATATTATCAACTGTAAAAAGATGTCAGTGATAGCATATTGCTGTTCATAAATTTGCAAAATGAATTTTTCAATCGACCTTTAAAATATATTTTTCACTTTTTGTGAGTGTATTTTTTGACTGAAAGTTGTTACTGTGACAGTTTTGTTGACTACAAAATGTCACTTTATGCATACAGTTGGCAAAAGATTTGAATATTTTGACTTGTTAAAGTTTATGCAATTATTTTTTTTTTTAATTTCAGTTCCTACAGGGTGTCTCAGAATATCTGATACCATTAACTCTTTGAATAACTTTTGACTAAATTTATTTAACAAAAAATCAAATGCATTTTCATATCTACGTACATAATGTGTATATATTATTAAAATTGTAATTTTGGATAACTTTCAAGCATCGTCGGTAACCCACGGTGACGTCGGTAATGATTCACAAATTCTTTGTATTATAATTACTGTTGACTCAAAACTGTGGTTTCGACCGTGAGTACAGTAACTATTAACAGACTGTTATAAATGAAGTTTGACTTTGTAGGTGTGTGTGCTATACAGCTGTGCCAATCACAACGGTGTTCAAATAAATTACGGTCAGATGTTCCAAGAACAAACTTCCATTTTTGGCATGTATTGTGAAAAAGATAAGGTATTTCCTTTTCGAGAGATTTTAGTACATCCCTGTTTGATTGATTTTATGTCTTACTGTTTCATTGTATATAATTATGCATTAAAAATATTGAAAAATTGGATTTTGTTTTCGAAGATCTGTTTTAAAATGGGCTGTGTGGATGCTTCAACTGCCAAACTCACCAAACTGGTTGAGCGTGAAGGTGGTTGGAGCCAATGGGAGCCATGGACGGGGTGTACCAGAACATGTGGCCGTGGCATCAACTACCGGAAGCGGAAATGTGACAATCCAGCGTAAGTAACTATTTTTACAAAAACGTACTTTTATTCATATTCAATCGATATAAAATATATGCATATATACTTTATTACGTATACATCATCTACATGTGTTCATATGAAGTATAGATAATTTATAAAATAAAATATTTGTGCAACTTTTTTAAAGTCCTATAAACTTTGAGGGTTGCGCTGGAGAAGCGTATGAAGCAGAAATCTGCAATGCACAGGTAAATTATTTTTGCTATACAGGATCAAACATAACAAAGTCAATTACTGAAATCTCCATATATTTTATTTACAATGACAGCTAAGAGTCTAACACATGTCATTGAAAACAGTCTTGTTTTATATAGCCGTGCCCTAATGATAGTTCTAATGAAGCAACTCTGAGAGATCAGAGGGCAAGCGAGTCGTGTAAGAGTCTACGTGACAACAAGGTGATCAACCCTGACCTATACAACGAAACGGGGTCAAGGTATTCCGATACAGGTACGCAATTGACACAGATATTGTAAGTATATCATCATAGTTGATATTTAATTAAAATCTATTTTCGATTCACTTCTATTCATGTGATTAATATGTTACTTGGATGCAATATCGATTTTTTTTATTTTAACAAACAAGCCCATGGTCAGTGCGAGGTGACCTGTGACCCCATCCCCGGGCACACCATTCCTACCTTCACAAGATTCGGGTTTATGCCGGACGGTGTAGCTTGTACTGGGGGATCTGACCCCTGGGATCTAGACAACTGGCCTCGAAATTCGGGGTATTACTACCTGTGTCTAGATGGTCTTTGCCAGGTAAATCTAAATGAATAACGTGTACTTACTTTGAGTTGTACCAATAGACATATACATGTAATTCGTTGAATAATATTTAAGCAACATTACATCTATAAGAGGTTCCCCTTCTTGATTTTTAGAGATTTGGTTGTGATGATAAATTGAATGGACAAGTTCTCGATGAATGTGGAGTATGCGGTGGAAATGACTCGACCTGTATTGTCATTTCTAAAACTGACACCAAACTACAGAATCCCGGTAAGCCTTGGTTATCATGAAACCGATCAGCTGATTTGCTAAGATAATATACAATTATGGACTTCATTGTAGGTCGATATGTGGTTATATGGACCCATGTCAAGTGATATCGACCGAAGACACAGAAAGTGATATCGACCGAGCTTGCGAGGTCGATATCACTTTATGTGTCTGAGGTCGATATCACTTGACATGGGTCCATATAACCACATATTGACCGTGCAATGAAGTCCATAATTGTTATATTAGATAATCACTCGCAGCACAGTTACTGTAGGCTATGGCTGTCAAGAATTTCATTTAGACTAAAAAATCAGGGCATTGTACATTGTGACGTGGAAATAATCTGCTATTCCTTAAAAAACTAAATGCATCAATTGCCAATTAAAGCTATCCTTATTTTAATAATCACTACTGACATATGACATTATTTACAACGCCGTCATCATTTTTTTAATAAAAAAAGCCTACTGTACATACTATATAGAAGCGAAAGGCAAAGCTTACTATGACGTCATCTGCCTCTTGATGACGCACTAAATGAACAGAGAGTAGGCTATAAATATCAGTTTTACAACGAACATTATCTAGAGATAGATAAAGGGGAAAAGATAGAAGAAAATTTCGCAAAATATTATTTTTAATATTCTGTTTTTAAAAATTCCTGTTGGTACAATGTCTTTACAATACCTATTTTTGTTGATACTGCCGAGTCGTGCGATATCATAATCCGTGGACTCGCTTTCGCGTCAATATCGGAAAAGGACGAATGTCACGTGATGTACTTTCAGCTAATGAAAATGACAAAAATTATTGTCTTATATAATATTCATATTGATCGTCCAAAATCTTGAGGTTTTGTGGCAAAAAGAGATTTCTTGTATAAGAACAATATGTTTTTAATACACGATATTGATATATATTTATCAGGCGAGCGTCGCACACTTGCCGTATTGCCCGCGGGGACTTTCAACATTCAGTTTTGGTTTCCATACAAGGAGATGGCACAAAACTTCTTAGGTATGATTTCTCTAAGCACTGATTCATTTTAAAATAGTAGAAATTATATTCACTATTTCAACCACAGGCGCTTAGCCCATTTTGTCCCAAAGCTCTACTTAACCATAAATAAATATAAATACATAGAGCTGGGACAAACGGGCCCTATTATGTCAACAATAGTTTTGCTATTTTCTTACAGAGCTTTATAGCAAAAATGGGAACGTCATCTTAGCGAGTAGGATTCCAAGCTCCTGGGTCTGGGATGCGAGGTTAAAACCAGTGGTTTTTGCGGGAACAGAGTGGTACTACTACTTCTATGACCAATACCTGTACGCTAAAGAGCCGCTGACGGAATCCTGTGAAATCAAGGTCTGCAACACGTAGTTCTCTACTTACATGTACATCTTATACATATATAACAGGAATTTGGATAGGCTATGGAGTTCAATTTTACATATCTAACCGTTTATATATGCATTTTTAGCTGTTTCAATTCGATGTTAACAACAACACTGGAGTATCTTTTACTTATTCGGAGCCTTTGGCAGGTATTGCAGAAGGAAATGAAACTAAATAAATTTGTCTTTAGATAAAATACTGTTTGTCAATTTCTAACTGACCTTGAATCAATTTCACAGTGCTATAACTGACAAATTTTAAATCATTCCCCCAATTAACATAACGTACAAGTACATATAATATAATTACTGGTCTACTTGTTTTTCTTTAGTTAAGAACGAGTGTGGATTTGAATCCGGCTACTGTGATTGGTCGATTGACCATTTCACCAGGATAAAGTACGGATCAAACGAGTCCTCTGTTCCGATTCATGATGAAAAGTTTGGAGGCATGTTGTTATTTTACATTCAAAGGTGTTTTTTTTTTAAATCAGCCAAATGAACTTGAGCCTATGTATAATTGATAAACATTTCAAAACAGTTATATTTTAATTAATATATGACACCTTTTCATTGATATCTCTCAATGTTCTATACCAGCTTTGTTAAAGTTGTTTCATTATCTTGCAGATTATTTCATCCATATGTCTAGTTTAACATCTGACAAAACAGCCACCATAGCTAAACAAAATATTCACGGAACCAGTTATGTTCAGTACCTGTCCTTAAATTATCATGCCACTGGAATAGGTTCTAAAATTACAGTGTCATTGCATGGTGGTAACAACACCAGTGTTTTGTGGAGATCTAAAGATTCGTCACAGTTCATGATCAACGAGTGGAAGTTTGCAACAGTGAATATTACCACATTTGAAAAATACGAGGTACTTGAAAGCAAATTATTAATGATTTTTAATCAACACGAATATATAAAGATTGTAGTGTTTATGTCAACTATTGGCATAAAACATATTGTTTCAATCAGTCCTTTATAATACTATTTGAATAAAATAATTGTGACGTCTGGAAAAAAACCCCAAATGAATCATATTTATTTTTCCTGTAGATACGCATAACATGTGAAACAAAAGTCCAATATTTGGGAACAATTTCTTTGGACGACCTTAAACTTTCTTATTATGAAGATTCATATTGTAACAATGAAGGTAAGAAAAAAATACCATATGTCATAAAATCAGTTTAAAAAGATAACACCCCAAATAAACGATACTGCACTGCTGTACTCTATATTATTAGATTCATGTGTCACGCCTTCCTTGGATCTTTCAACATCAACTATATTGGTGTCAACTACAAAACCAACCTTCACAACTTCTTCAACTACAACAAAAGAGGAGACAACAAACCCTGTAGCTTCCACCACGACAAACTTGCCCGAGACTACAACTAAAATTAACGATTTAACTAATACTACCACATTTGTGTCTGGAACAACACCTGTAAGCCCTACAATGGCCACAGAATCAACTTTATCATTATCAACAACAACATCAACTAAAGCCACATCAAACCAAGAAAGCACAATTCTATCGAATGTAACATCAGCAATAACAACATCTGGGAGTGGGGTTGCGTCATCAGAGACAACAACCACGATTCCTGTAATTGCTACAACAGTTGCGCCAATCAGGACAACAGAGACTGTGGGTACGCCCACAACAACGACCATAACAACTCCACTTGTTACAAAAACAACACAAAAGACACCAACCAAACTTACAACTTCAAATCAACATGTATCGACGAGCACAGAAGTGTCAGCTTTTTCAGTTCCGTCTACACTAGAAATAACGACCGCTAAAACTACACCAGAAATAACAATCGCTGAATCTACACTAGAAATAACGACCGCTAAATCTACACCAGAAATAACGACCGCTAAATCTACACTAGAAATAACGACCGCTAAAACTACACCAGAAATAACGATCGCTGAATCTACACTAGAAATAACGAACGCTAAATCTACACTAGAAATAACGACCGCTGAATCTACACCAGAAATAACGAACGCTAAATCTACACCAAAAATAACGACCGCTGAATCTACACTAGAAATAACGACCACTAAATCTACACCAGAAATAACGGCCGCTAAATCTACACCAGAGATAACGAACGCTAAATCTACACCAGAAATAACGACCGCTGAATCTACACTAGAAATAAAGACCGCTGAATCTACACTGGATTCAACTTTAACTGGGATTAAGTTTACTTATACGTCATCATCTAAAAAATCAACCACGCCAGTATCTTCAAGTAGTACCACCACGAGCAACGATGCAGGTACTAGTCCTTTTATCATACACAAACATATACCGTTAATTATTGTTCATGGACCACAAATGCCATCGATGTTACACATACTATTTCTCTTGTATTTTTATTATGCTTCAATGTGAATAAGCTGAATTTGAATGGTTGAGGAAACATTAGTTTGGTATTAAATTTGTTTCGTTTGATATAAATTACTCTTCTTTTTCAAAGAAAGAAATCTACATGACTGATTTAAAATGATGAAAATATTTATAAACGTTTTAAAGAGAACTATTTACTATTCATCAGATCCATCAGGGCGATATATGTACATGGGTCTTGCGATTGGTATTCCGTTTATCGTTATGCTGATAGCTGTCGGAATATTTGTCTGTTGTCGCAAATGTTCAAAGTAAGTATCGCAATTCAACGTCCAACTTTCAACTAAATGAAAATTTTCCCCACAAAATTCATCGATGTTTTTGTTCGATTACTTTCCGGAAATAACTATTGCTTTAAATGTTTGTCTTAATCATTTTAACAAAGTTTGTGTTTAAATCTTTATTAGGTGTACAACAAAAGGGAAGTGTCAAGAGAAATACCGAGTTTCAAAGCAATGCGATGGCAATTCCAGGCAAATCGATGCATCTTCCAAGCCATTAAGTCCGCAGTTTTGGCCCGATGTAAATGAAATCAAGATTCACATTACAAATGATGATGATTTTGGTTTGGGATCAAAGTCAGAAATTTAGCTCACCTTAAAAAAGCATGATATTGCAATGAACACACTTTGTTGCTATGGTTCATAGTTACATATATATGCTATATAATTTTTTTGTACTTTTATATATGTTACATTAAAAATTATTCTGAAAGGTATTTGTTCCAATTTTGTCGATTTTAAAACTATTCAATATCCAAAATGCATTTATAGACGCCACATAAGATAGTGAAGACCATTACAACTTTAATGGCATTGGAACTTACGGTTATTGGAATTTTTTATACATGGAGGCGTCAACCTACCTAGTCTCCTCAATTAAGATGGCATGAAACTTCGATATTAAGAGAAACATTTTTGCATATGCTGCAATCAGTTGCTTTTGTATTCAGACATCTTGAAAAGATGTGTAGATACATAAACATAATGTGTTTGGTCGAAGACAGATCATGAGGTTTTATTTTTTCCATGTCCCAAAGAAACAAAATAAGACCACGGAACATTAACTGGCAAGATTGGAAATATATAGCTTACGTCAATTTCACCCGTTACAGTCAAAACATTTGATATGGACGGGAACAACTTGACGCGGACGTCTGAGAAAACGTTGGATTGAAACTAGTTATAGGAAGTGTATTTTCAATCCACCTCAGCGTTCCTAACTTGCTATATAAGTTATGCGATCGAAACACATTTTATTTAGTATCAGCAAAGTAATTGAAAAACATTTTATTTCATCAATAAGAATATAATCTGCAAATATGAGAAGATCCCAATTCGGGAGAGATTATACGCAAGGCAAAGCATTGTCCGATGACTTCAGAGAATCAGTCGCCAGTGATACACTTCTTATAGCCAATGTTTTCTCAGACGTCCGCGTCAATTTGTTCCCGCCCATTTCAAATGTTTTGACTGTAACAGGTGAAGTTAACGTAAGCTGTATATTTCCAATCTTGCCAGTTGATGTTTCGCTTAGGAGGTAGTGTGCATATATTTTAGCACAATGAATCGTTTAAGAAATACTTAGTCAGATGTTCCTGATAAACTCAGGACTTCAAATTTAAACCTTTTTCTGTTTATTTTAAACATGTAAATACCGCAATGCAATGTCTTAGAAATGATATTACATCTACGTAACTATGTTTACATGTATAAGCAAAAGGAGAGCTTGCTCTCGCTTTTCTAAACACTTCCGTTTTCTAAATGCACTCTCTATTGAATAAACGATTAGAAACCAAATGGAATGATAGAATTTTTTCAATTTGATCACCATACACCCATAGCAGGCTTGCATTAACTATCATTATGAATAATTATCTAACAATGTGATTAAAATTCAAACCCTTAGATCTTTTTTTTCAAAGTGATGAATGCTTGCTAACACATGAACACAAATGGTGTTTTTTGCACATACAATGTACCTGCAATTAAAAAAACCAAGGCATAAATACTCGGCCATCCAGCAATGAATGAAGTATTTAAGTTTCCTATGCAAGTATGTTTCGTTTTAAAGAACCCATTCATTTATTTATATTCCAGTAAGCAGTATACATGTGTGCATGAAAAAGGAATGTCTCGGTTCACTGATTAAACCGTTAAAGATCAACACACTAAATTGTTTGATTTCCGCATTTCTTAAAACCCGCATATTTCAGCATTTCTTTAATTCGGATTTATTTCAAACAACATAGAGTTCAATATAAACAGTTAATAAGTTAATAAAAATATAAATGTTATCAATTTACTTGAAATCTCAGGGGTTTTCATAAGGGGGTCGGAAGACTTTCCCATCTATAATAACAGCGTCAAATTTTCAAACCATTGAATATGACTGAACTACATTGAATATATACCGTGTCTTATGTAATAAAAGACATTCATTATTTTCTATTGAATTACTGGTTCGATGCCAATGAATTTTCCTTCCTGGTTGGACTGACAAACACAACAATGAAGAGATGGAATCGCCGGCCATGTCTCTGGGTCTTGGTCTACCTCCTTACCTTAGACCTAACGGCAGAAGGTAAAATTTATTATATTTACTTTATTTGTTATATTAATACCAGCAATTATAAAAGAACGCGTATTTTATAATACCCAGAAGAAACAGGCGCGGATCCAGAATTTTTTTCCAGGGGGGGTCGAACCTTTTCAGAAAACCAAACCCAATATATAAAATGTTCACCCTTTTATTTTTCAACTCAAGAACGAAACGCCCTAGATGACCACTCCATCACGTACGGAACTTTTTTTTTGGTTGTAAGCGTCATTTAGCTAAAAAGACTTGACTGAAATAATCTTCGTTTCCCTTGCCTGATAAATGATTGTACTATTTCCTTTTGGTCAATCTCTAATGAATGATGAAGATGCATTAGTGCTAGCCCAGTTAATCTGTCCTCTTGCATAGTACTGCGCATATAACTTTTGATGCGTCTTAATCCAGAAAAGGATCTTTCAGCCTCACATGTTGTGATAGGTAACACACATCCAATGTGCAGAAGAATTTTTACGTTCGGAAAAACGTCCCCATCGACAAAGTTGAAAAGAAAGATCAAATTACAGAGCTTTTCTGAGGTTTCTTTCCTCATGTTAACACAATATCTTTTCCAATCTGCAAGTTCCTTCTCCAAGTCCTTTACAGAAAGACAAGGTAGGTCGCTCTCCCAAAATGTAAGTTCTGAGGCAAGTTTGGACAATTCCTCTTGTGAGAGATTTGTCATATTGATAGGCAACAAAGTGCATATTGAATATGCCACCAGATCTTCTTTCTGAAACCTTGAATTTAATTCACTGAGAAGAAAGTCCAGAAATGGAATGGCCACGACAGATCTATAATAATCTTTGGGATTAGTTGTGGAGACATTTTCCCTGTGTTGTTGCTTTGAGCAAACCCTTGGAATTTTAATCACTATATCAAGGTCATCTGCAATTTGTTTGGCGTCTTCAAAGCAAGACTCAAATTCCGTATCTACCGCTGTACGAATTTCTTTGATTCTATCAACGTGTTCCTCGATTAGCTTACTTGCAGTGAAAATGTCAATATCTCTCTTCTGAAGTTTGAGAGTTAAAGGTTTTATTGTGTCTAGGACGTACCTTACAAACACAAATGTTATCAACACAGAGAAGGACGTCAACGAAGCCAAAAGTCCCTGTGCTGTCACTTTAGTTTGTCTATCCCAAGACCAGTCTTCACTGGTACTTTCATCAAGGTTTTGATTGATAATGTGCTGAAGACATTTGATGACGAACTTGTACATAGTGTAAAACACATCAAAGCAGATATGACGTTCAACCCACCTAGTCTTACAGAGTCCTACTAGTTTCTTTTTGGAAAAATCTACTGACCCGTCATTTTCTATAATATTCTCAAAAAACCCTTGTCTTTTGGGGGAACTGTCATAGAAAATAAACACTGAATTAAGGACATCTATCATATTCCTTACAAGAGGTAATTTGCAGGCTGAAGCAACGCTCAGATTCAACACATGACTCCGACAATGTGTAAACAAAGCTAATTGGTTTAGAGACTTCATTCGTCCCTGACACCCCCGTTTTTCCGATACCATTGCTGCTGCACCATCGTATGCTTGCCCTCGCATGTTCTCAATTAGAATTGCAAGCGAGCGGAGGATTTCAATGAGTTTATCAGCAATTGCTTCCCCTGTAGTTCTGCCTATATTTGAAAAGTCAAGGAATTCCTCCTTAATGGTGGCAGGGTTTTCTCTAGTATCTAGAAATCTGAGACACAAGACTAAAACTTCTTTGTTAGCATATTTGTCTGTTACCTCATCGGCTATGATGGAATAAAAACCCCTCCCTTGTAGACCCTTCAAAATTTTACCTGTGATGTGATTTCCTATGAGTTGGATAACCTCATTTTGAATGGTTTTGCTGGTGTATAAGGCATTCTTTTTTGCTGTTTGTAGATGAGACATGAGCTGCTCATCATGCTTTGCCAACAGCTGTAATATTGCCAGGAAATTACCTTTATTTGAAGAATCACTTGTACTATCATCTCTGTGTCCTCGCAGAGGAATATTTTGTTTCCCACACAGAATGACCGCATCTACTATTTTCTCAAGCAACCTAATGTTGTGCTGATACTGTGTCTGATTTTGCTGATTTAGTTTATACGGAAGAGACGAAGATGGCACTTCGGATGTCATCTTGGTTGTGTGATAAACAGATTTGGCATTCTTGTGGTGTTCTGAATTTTGATGCTTTAAAAGGGCAGATGTTTTTCCAAGGGCTTTTTTATACGCAGTAAAAGGTTGCGTAACAAACGCATTTTGATGTTGGACATCTGATTGAGGGAACATGACACAAAACTTGCATAGACCGCCATTTAACAGTTTGCTAAAGGTCAACCATGGAAACTGATTCATCCAAGAAGATTGAAATGATAAAGTCTTCTTTAGTTCACCTGTATTCGTTGTTTGAGCACGACCTGTTTTTAACTTGGCGATATCGTCTGGCAAGGGCTGATTCTGAATATAACTTATCTTTTCAGCTGAGGACATTGTGTTCAACTTTATTGCACCTGTGACAATTTTACCAAGATCAGAAAAACCTGAATCGTCAATAGATGTTTTATCTTTATCAATTTCATCTTCTGTTGTCTGAATAAATTCATTGTCATCAGATTTTTTATTTGCTTTATCATTTTGTGAGCCCAAGGTGATCTCCGGGGTATCATCTAAGTCAATACAAAGTTTTGACTTTTTAGGAGCAGGCTCCTTCATTTCATTGGTTTGGACATCTGTAGGTAAAACTGAGAAACAAACAACAAAATGATTTGGTGACCAATTGATTGGATTGCTATTTTCAGTGTGTGACCACATGATGTAGATGGGGGAACCTTGACGTACCTTTTCATCTGATAATGGCCTTATTTCTTGATGAAAATAATGTCTGTTTACAGCAACATTTTGTATTGTTGGGTAGATGCTATATATTGGATGATTCAGAGCATTTGCCACTGCGAAGAAATGAATTAAAGAACAATATTCCCCTGATTTGATTGAACTTAGAGTTTCATTCTGAATAGACTTGAGAAAATTCCCCGGAACAAGTGATCTGTCCGATACTGACGTCTCCACAACATATTGCACACTTGGAGGATTAGAACACATCTTGTCGTAAGTTGCCTGTGACGCATATTTTCTCGTATTTTTTACCAGTTCTAATACAGTCATGACTCGAAGTTCAGTATGTCTCCCTTCATAACCAAAAATGGCTTTAGAGAGGGCCCTATAGAAGCAATTGCCATCCCCATACACTTTCAAAGGACAAATATTTTCTGGGCCATCTGCTGGATAAATCGCTTCGGCAATGTTGTCCACATTACCGTCTCTGGGCAATACATCGGACCTCATTTTACTCAGATCATAGGTGTAGTCTTTCTTCAAACTTGTGTATTTCAAAGATACATCGAACTGCAAGGCTTGCCAGCCTTTTGCTGCTGCTTTCAGCAAGGTGGCTTGCAAAAGATCAAAATCCCTTTCACCCATGATATATTTTCATCTATAACTAAACTACAAGCAAGCGTTAAACATGGAAGGAAATGATAATCAAGATTATTTTGAGAGAACTATTATTCAAATAATTGGAATCAGTTACCGAATAACAGAATTCGAGAGACAGCCTGTCACACTGAGTCTGAAGCAGAGCTATAATACAGCCGATGACTTAGTTAATGACGATGCATTAGCATTATGACAAGATTGTGACGTCAATGACTCGTAATAGGACATTAAACAAATCGTACCTTTTTAAATTCGTTTCGAAACCCGAATAACATTTGTGATTTTGATTCTAATCACGCAATAATAAGATTTGATTACAATACAAAAAAAAGTTAATTCAGAAATATCTATAACATAACAGTCGAGTCATTTTTCTTATAAATTGTTTTATTGTATTTTTTTCTTTGAAAATTCCAGGGGGGGTCCGGACCCCCCCGACCCCCCCTCTAGATCCGCGTTCTAATAAAGTAAGGCAATTTTTATGTAGGAAAAATTGGATTCCTCTGTAATTAATGAAATAAAGTTAACGCTTAAATGTGCACGTGTGCATTACTGCATTCTTATAGTGCATTGTTATGAAGTAAATCATTTCCCATGTATATTATTTGTATATACCGTATTTGGGGATGGTAGACATATGGAAGGCCATAGCTGTCTTAAGGTTTTGTTCACTAGTAATACACCGTGTGTTTCTGGTAATATGGGTCGTTTTAATAGCATATTTAAAGTCACCATTCCTTTAAATAAGGTGAAGTCTACATACCATGTAGTGGAGTAATACAGGATAAAGGGCAGTAAACGGCGTGCAGCTGTTTTAACATTTTAAATCTATTGAAATTATATAAATAACTAGGTACAGTTTCAGTCATATTTTTGTTATGTTTTAAATTTTGACATTTTGCTCTGTTTTTAATTTATTTTTAAAAACATCACAAAAAATGATATGTAAAATTTATTTACACAAGAATATCCATAAAGTAAGAATCTAAAAATAAATAATTACCTGATTAGACTTTCACATGGGTAATTGTGACGTCAAAAACAATGCATTTTCCCGTAATTTTCTTAAAACTGAGAATAAGACACCAATACTTCAGTGTTTTTTTTTTTTTAATAAAAAACTATGTCCGCAGCTGTCGCCCACGATGATACGTGCGTTATAACTTTATCATGTGATATCACATAAAATATGTCAATTTCGTTGTGGGCGACGGCTGCGGGCACATTTTCCTCTTCAAAAAACTATGAGAAAATGTGCCATTTTTCATCATTTTGACTACATCTTAGATATACATGTATGACAAAATGTTGAAGTAATTATTCTTTTTTGAAAATAGTATAAAAGTGTATAACTTGGTACTTAATGTACTCATGTGTTCAAGATGGTATATGTGCATTTTCATGAAATTTAAAAAACTTTTGAAACATAGGACAGATATTGAAAGAAACTGAGGATACCTTCTTCTTTAATGGAACAGGTTATTTCTTTTGTAGGAAATGTGTTCACTAGTTGTGACTTTGAAGATGGATTCTGTGGCTGGACCCCCGTCAATTGGAGTAGAACCAATGTTCAGTCACCGTTGGAAAACACGGGCCCCGTAAGCGCCTACCACGGAAGTGCGTTTGTGGGCTTTTTTTAATTATGCCATCAAATTCGTGAGGGTATTGTTATCAAAAACATTGCTGATTGGGTTTTATGTTATCATTTTGAAGAACCCACAGTTAAAAAAAAATACATATATCTTATAAGACGGAGCAATCAATAAGCGTTTACTAAATCATCTTCGATTTTAAAGCCCAGGGAAAAATCGCACCGTAAAATGACTAAACTCTTAATGTTGGATAAATAGTTACATTTGAAGATTTCTATAGAACGCAGAATTATTCATCTATGATGTCAAATTAATTATTTATTCCACACAGATTATTATATATACTCACACGGTGGCGACATAGGCCACAACGTCACGGCGACTCTTGAGGGCAAGGTCATTCCAGCTTCCAGATATTGTTTGCTGTTTAACTACCATATGCAAGGATTACATGTAGAGAAACTAGAAGTTAAATTAAGCGACCAATCATCGGCTATCTGGTATCGAGATAAAAACCAGGGGGCGGAATGGAAGTGTGCAATCATTAATGTAACCATAGGTCAGCCAGAAAGTCGCGTAAGACCAATGATATTCATTTTCAGTGCAACATTGACTACATCAACTGCTGTCGAAAAGCATTGGTATTCTTAAAATCCTTTGTTGCATGCAATTTTGCAAGATTTACAAAACGTCTTTAAAGGGGTTTGATGGTCGTGTCCATTTTTAGACTGTATTGATCTCCTTTAGAATATAGGAAAATATCCAAATTTAATAAAATATCTGGATTTTTCTCTACTTGATCATAGTTTATAGCTTAACAAATCATAACTGATAATTTTAGGTAGATCTGGTGGTTAATTTGTCGGCCATCCAGCCTCCTTACTGTATCTTATTGATGATATATTTGACAAGATTTGCTTATTTTGATATTTAGATAAAAATTTCAATGGCTTTCCACTGTATTTTAAGAAATGGTTATCGACAATATAATCATTATTTCCATTTTATGAATTATTGAAAAGTATAAGACATTTTAATGATTGTTTTTTATATTTTGAATAATATAGATACGATTTATAAGCAGAACAGGGAAAGCAGAAAATTTATTGCATGACATAATCGGATTGGACAATATCAAAATGGTGTCTGGCTTTTGTAACTCACAAGGTATTGCTTCGGTTATTATTTTTTAAATAAAATGAATGATATTTCTTTTTCCTTTTGAAGTTTTATACCTATAGTTTCGTTTATTAGTACCATAAACAAAAAATGCTATTCCTGATTAACAATTCATTGTTTAAAGCAAGATTTAATTACTTGCCAAGTTAATCGTTATTTCTCATTTTAAAAATCCATACTTCATTGATATACTAGTATATAAAATTTATCAACCTCAATTGTATATTGCAAGACAGACAAAAATGTAAGGTTTCCAGGGCAGTAAAAATATTCAAGTACCATATAATATTATAATTCAAGTTCTATTATAACTAAGTTCCGTTACAAGTTAATTCTCCAGGGCACGGTGTCTCTTGAAGAACAACGAACCAGATAAGTACCCTTTCACAGAGTACAGTTCTCCAGGGTACGATACCCTTCCTCCGACCTATCCCTCTCAACATTCACGCCCTCATACAAGTTATGAAATTTCTGTCCACAGATTGTGACTCATCATTCAACGTAACATCAACAACGGCACAACAACCATTACCACCAACGACATCGGATTCATTGATCCAAGTACAGAAGTCGACAGAGACTGAAGCATCGTGGTTTGAAAGTAAGAATACGAAAGAACACCCTGTCTATTGGAATTCTGGGAAATGCTCAGTTTTAGATAAACGTTTAGAAAATCAAATCTGGAATTGAAAAAACTTTAACAAAATTAAAGAAAACTTGATAACCTCTTTCAGCGAACTTGCCCTATTTGGTTGGAGTACCAGTAGCAGTGTTTCTCGTTTCGTTCATCGTTATTGGCGCCTGTATTTTCCATTCTCATAAGGAGAGGTAATTCACTTTCGGCTTTTTAACCAAAAAATCATATACATGTTTTGAATAACTATGACAATTAAGAGTAGTTGTGATTAGCACGAAGTAAAACATTTCTACCCACAAAATTCAGGGATTCCTGGATAATGTTAAGCGGTCAAACAAATATTTAATAGATTCTTTCATATTAGTTCCAGAAGGTTGCCTGCTGGAATCATCCGTGGTCCACAAAGAGCCGATAGAATAATTGACAGATATCGATATCGAGATGATCCAACTGATCATCGGGAGACAGGAAATAAACTGTACTATTCTGAGCCCGACACGGACACTTACGATTATGTAGACGTCGTTCGAGACCCAAATAATCTTTATCTGGACGTTATACCCGACTCATCGAGTGCAAACGGTTTACAAAACGGCAGTCATCCGGCAGATTTATCTCCAAAACCAGGAAACTATTATAACGATGAGGATCTGTATTGTGAACCTGTAACAAGGGTCCTTTAGAAGAAATAACGGACCCCTGCGGGTTCGCTTTGGTATTTATTTAAGTGATTTAAAAATAATTCACCCTGTAAATATACATAAATAAAATTCAACTACATATAATCAATTCACATAATATTTATAATTAATTTCACAGGCATTTATCATCATGATCATATTTGAACATCTAAGTACTTAATTATATATTCTTGTAAAAAGTATAGAATTAATTGAGCATAAATTTATGACAAATAATTACTACCTGTTTATGAAACAGAGCCTTTAAGAGCACTCACAGTCTTAAGTCACTGAGTCTATGACTAATAAAAAAAATACATTAACTCTAATATCTTTCATACTCTATACATTGAATTTAGTTTGTTAATTCAGAATAAAAAATAAAATGATTAATTTATAGCTTGTTAATTAGAAGAGAAAAATTAGTACTGAATTTATAATGAACTGATATTACAGTGGATACTTAATGATTTAATTAGATTCCACAATTAATAAAAAAAAAATAAGAAAATGCAAAAATGCAAAATAATTACCAAATATCAAAATATGCCCCTACTGGGCCACCATAGAATCTAAAAATAGATTCAATAATAACAGAATAGGAACGAGCTACATCTCTATAAATATCAAATTTCTTCCTCTAAGAAAAATGTAAAAATGACTAATATAATCCTCCTTATAAAAAAAATAATAAGTTATCCACAACACCTTGAACCAGGACTGGGAAAGGGAAAACCTATCTAAACTTACATCACAAACCTCAAGGAAAATCTGTATTAAAAAATGCTTTAAACCCTACAAAAATGAACTAAATCCGAACTTCCTAACTCTACATAAATCATGCTTTATTATGCTAAACCTAACTCTAATCTATTCATAGCTTTAAAACCAAGAGGTTTAAGTACTAAGAATAGAAAGGGAGACTTACCATTAGGTAATCACTCCCCAACCCAAGTGAAGAAAACTGACCGAACACTCTCTTATATATACCTGTATTCTATTCACTAACTTTAACCAATGAAAACCACAAAAACTAAACTAACTTAGCCAATCAGAAAACAGAGAACTTTATAACTTAGGCAAAAGTGACAACATGGATACTATTTCCTGTAGAGTTGTAACTATAAATAGGATAACTTTTAACTTGTTCAAAATATGAGAGTAGAAAGAATTAAATGATCAACAGTAAGTATATGAACCTTAAGAATGACAATAAACTGTTTAAACTGTAAAAACTTTAAGAAAAATGCAAACTGTATAATGAAAATAAACAAAATTGTTACACAATTAAATTTAAGGAATTCAATAAAGCTTAAATACTACTCAGGTACCCTCTTACAGGTGTACTGAGAGTATCAGTGGCGTATCAAAAGATTTAGTTATTTATGAATTATTTATTGAATTATTTTATCATTTGATTAACTATTATCTTTATTCAATGTATACATAATGTTGATAAATTAATACATAATTATTGCTTTTGAATTCACAAGACACAAAACCCAGCTGTCATTTAATCTGATTAAAGCAGATTCTCGATCCGCTCTTTTATTTTTTTTTTTATTGTCGCTACGGTAACGACAATAAACAAAGATAAAGGACCGGATCGAGGATCTGATTTAAATCTGATTGAGCTGCCATTTACAGTCATATCATCAACCAACAAGTTATTGGGTCTTGCATATAAATCATAACCTAGTACTGATTGAAGCAAGAGTTGTTGTTTGGTCAGTACGACGGCTTCTGATCAGAATTGGCATTGTATTTCAGCTTGACAAAAAATTATCCCTTATATATAAAATATATTTACATGGTCATGTGACAATCAATACATCGTATATTGTATAAAGAATCGAATTTGTTAAAGTCTGTTGCTGTGTTGTTTGCACAATTTTTGTAATACTGTAAAGCATAGCTAATGGACCCTTTGTTCCGTTGTTGCAACTGGAGTTCGTCCATCAACTTCCGGCGAAGGGATTGTTCTACAGGAAGTGGTGGCGGAGGAAACGCGGTGTTGTTGCCTGTAATAAATAATACCCCTGTCAATGTTTGGAATAGCTTTATGTGAATAAAAAAATGCTCAATATGACAGTTGATCATGTATATTGTGCCATTTGATACGACTCAATATGCTTTGCTCACAGTTTTTGATATCTTCGGATACTATAACTTCTTCGTCTTCTTTTGGAGACCCTGAATTGAAAAAGTATATACATAATGATTGAACCAAATTAGAAAAACTTGTACTTTTGTTTAAAAAGAACACTGATCTATATTATTAAACGATATAAGTCAAACCTGTCGGAGATACCCCGCATGGACACAGTTTCATTTGTCGCTCAAGTTCCTACAATCAACCAATACATTGAAGGGTATTACACAACTTCTTCCTGTTTTTCTTTTTGTTTTTTTGTTTGTTTTTTTTTTTACAAAACTAACCGAGACAAAACATGTAGATGAACTATAATATAATTACATGTATCCCTTGTACTTACTTTTAAGCGTTTTGAGAGATTTTCAAAAGCTTCAGCTGAAAAAGGGAAAGAATTTATTTTTAGCTATATATATAATCTAAATGTAATCATCAATAGTAACGTCCGCATGTCGTCAGTTATTGTAAAGTTTATGATATTTGTGTACAAATGTACCAACATATACTGAAGATTAATTGTAGTAAACGATTCAAACAATTTTTTTTTATACATAATGCAACGATTTATTAACACATTACAAGATAAGCGCAATAAACATTCATAAAAAGTAATTACAGTAATAGCCTGTACAATGAAGAAAAGCTACATAAAATGTCATTTCCCAAATCTAACCTGTTAGTTCCGGTGGAATACTTCCGGACTCTCCCTTCGGTCCCGGAAGTCCAATTGTTCCCGGTAGACCAGGATTTCCTATATCTCCTTTCCCGCCGGAAATTCCACGTTTCCCGGAAGGCCCCGGTAATCCAGGAGATCCCTCACTCCCCTTTTCACCCTGAGGTCCCGGGTTTCCCTTTATACCCCTCTCACCCGGTAATCCCGGATTTCCTACTCTCCCATTTGGACCTGGGGGTCCGGAATCACCCGTCCGCCCCGGTAGTCCAGGGATCCCTGGTTCTCCTTTCTCACCCTTCGGCCCTAGCGGCCCGGGCAAACCTTTGGGACCAGCTTTACCAATTTCGTTTATACTTTCCTGGATTTATAAAAAGCATTAGAAATTTTCAATCTTTAATGGTATCTTATTCCCCCTACTTATAAATAGATGGCAATGTAAAGGTAAATAGTTGTGATTTACTTGAACCAACATTATGTTGTGTATTTATTTCAGGAATATTTTTTTAATTGTCAAATTCATACGTTTACTCTTTCTTGAAGCTTGTAGAACTCTTTGGCTGAAAAAGGAATTAGTCATATCTCTTATCAATAATGTAAATTTAGACCATTGACAAATATTTGAAATACTCCGCATCTGCGTGTACTAAATACAAATACGAATTTGCTGATGGTTTGGAAAGAATTTATATAAACGGTATTACATGTATATGTACACCTTTCTACATATCATATACAATTAGGGGGATTTTCGTGGGGAAAAACTGTACATAACTTTTGTGTAAATCTGTAAAAGTTTGATGTTATAAAAAAATATTTCATTCTGATCAAGGTGATCGTTCAGCTCATGATATGCTACACATAGCATTTCCAGTAATAAAACCTCAAAACACTCAAACATATGCTTTCGAACATGAGCCTACCTGATATAGAGGTGGAGACCCCTGGTTCACCCTTCTGTCCTCGTTGCCCAGGATTCCCTTTTGGTCCGTTGAGGCCAGGTAACCCAGGCTGTCCATTGGGTCCCGGAGGACCCATAGGACCTCTTTCCCCGGGGATTCCGATATCTCCGGGAGATCCCTTAATTCCAGGACTCCCATCAACGAGTGCTGCAACAAATGCAGTAATTTTATTTTAATTGCAAAAAGTTTAGTTCTTACATAAATTGATTGATAACAATTTCTTATTTACTTACACCCCCATTAACACATATTTATTGAATTAGAGAAAAAGCTTGTTAAGTATACCGTGCACTCACCAGCAAAGCCCTCTGACCCTGGCTCACCCTTGTCACCTTTGACCCCGCGGAAGCCTCGAGGTCCCCTGGCACCTTTTCGTCCAATTATCCCTATAGTACCATTTGAACCCGTCTCCCCCTTTAGCAATATTGCTGAATTGGCAGTAAACAATATTGTATAAATAAATGCATTTGGCAAGTTTTCCTATCTTTCACGATCAGTCTTTTGCTGATTATAAACTAGTATAAACAATGTAATTGTGAAAATATGTTGGATAATATGACTACCTGCAGTAACGGCACAAGTTTGGCTGTTCAATGGAAGATAGTAACGAAAGATCTTAGTGTACCAAGAGCATCTCCCTGTCCTCCTAATGGGAAATATAAGTGTTTAATTACTCTGGAAAAAGACTTGGTGTTGAACAACTGATTGTTATATGTAAATTTCAAACACTTTATGATAAATTTTGATTTTTGTACGGTTGAAGAAACCAAGGAATACTTTTTTCTCGAGACTATATTTCAAGGAAATAATCGATATTTAAAGAAGCACTTATTCCATTCGTATTTTCTCGCAAAAGACAATTCAACACGTGGTAAATAAACACAAACTATGGACATAGATCAGTATTATGAATTACCTATTGTACAGGTATATTCTTCTGGCATATTCTTTTTCTTCGTAACAACAATATCTGGTACTGCATTGCGTATCGTAAGACACGCCTCTATATATCAAATAGATTTTACATATTCAAATTTTTTTTAGAATTCATCATATTATTCATAAATTTATACCAAATGCAAAGGGAATTCCGCTTATACTTTTTTTACAAAGCGAACAAAATCTATGACTATTTAAAACAACTTTCATTGGGTTTCTACACAAAGGCCATTATAATCAAATCAATTTCACAATCATCTTCTGACCCCCATTATAAACATGGCCTATATATCTGCGTTAGTGTTGCCAGCGAACGGAAGCGATAAGCTTCTGCCGCCCTCCTTTGATAAAAACCATTTGTTGAGGGGAAAAGTAAACATATTGTATTTGCAGATTGCGCGTGCGAAAACTTCTTGCCTCCACAAGAAAAATGAACGAGTATCAATGCTTCACACATGGGACAACTATGATTTTACAACAACAAAAAAGTAAAAGAAATTCTCACCTGTTATTCCTTGTCTTTGAATATCCGCCAATTCCAACAAATAAAACACTGAATGTCGTAAGCAGAATGGTCGCTCTCTTTAACATCTTACTAATTGCTGGACAGCGGTATAGGCTTAAATTCTAAATCATCATCCCCCGTACAAGAAGCCAAATAAATGTCTATAATACTAATTATCAACGGATTTTTTTCTAATATTTTGTATTCATAATCTCCAAACTTCACTGTGAATACCGTATATAAATGCAATCCTTGCTAAACAGATTAAAAGACTCCTCTTTTTAATACAAAGCTCTGGATAATGTAACTCCAGAGATCGCCCAAAAATCCATTGTGATTTCCCAAACAATGTGAGTAGTTAATGAAACAATGTCTAAACCTGAGATCCGATGTACGATGTATACATCTATACCTCCTGAACACAGAGAGCAGAACCCCCTCGACTTCTGACGGTCAGCAACTCTGACAAATGATCCCGTTACCCATAGAAATCTGTCGGGGAGGCACAAGAACGTTTTATAGTTTGGAGTTACTAGATGAAAAAATACATGTCTTTTTTAAAGTATTTTCCCATGTTCACTTAGTCATAAGGCAAACTGTCAAACGGTTAGTTGATAAAGATACAACAGTGAAATGATTATCTATTTATACATGTACGTTATCTTCGGTTAGTCACCGGTTACTTGAGAAACACTAGCACTTGCAACTCGCAATAAAAGAGACATGTAAGTGAAGTATTTTCTTCTAATTATAACATGAAAGCTGTGTTGTGAAATCTGATATCTACGACTAGTCAAGCTCAATTAGAAATCGTGTGACGTTAGGAGCGACCGGATCTTCTCCTTGAAATTGTGCCTTTAAATCTACATGAAAGTGCCCACTTAATCGTTCAGATGAGCATCATTTTAATATTTGACTTCAGTGTATATGGAGTGTATTAGTATTTACATTTTCGTTAAGGTTAAAAGAAAATAAAAGTATTTTTGAATATCTTGTTTTTTAATAAATGGCAATGTAAATATCTTAATGACACGTTGTTTAAGCAAACTGTATATTACATCTGTATTTATTATTAGAAGCATTCCTATCAACCAAAAAGCACAAAAGAAAGAGAGAGAGAGAGAGAGAGAGAGAGAGAGAGAGAGAGAGAGAGAGAGAGAGAGAGAGAGAGAGAGAGAATGTGTGTGTGTGTGTGAGAGAGAGAGAGAGAGAGAGAGAGAGAGAGAGAGAGAGAGAGAGAGAGAGAGAGAGAGCACGTGAATTGTGCAAAATTTATGATTCAGATCACTATAGATATATATATATAGTACTGTATCATAATCTGTCAATTCCGCTTGAATAGTAATAATCCCCGAATTATGCAGACACTCTGCATATTGAAATGCTCTGAAAATGTGAACTTTGTGTAGTTATAAATATCCATCTCAAAACAAAATTACTGATTTCAGTGACGCCTATTTATGGAGAGAAAAAAAATTTGGCTATTAAATTGGTTTTTCATAATTATGCTCAGTTATTACATGTATTTTTAAATTGTTGAAAAGCTGCACAAAATACTGTTACATGACTGATATCCACTTTCTTTTATTAATAATTACATATCAAAACAAATCTATCCTTTACATCACCGGCCATTCTCTGAGCACTGACTGTAGTATCGCAGTGCGTAGCTCACACACTCCCCTCCTTCTTCCCCCAATTCTTGCATTAACTTCCGGCGGAGGCTGCCAACGGGCGGAAGGGGCGGAGGTGGGAAGTTTGTCAAATTCACTGAAATGTTTGAAAAATGAAAGCGATATATGCAGGATTCACATTAAACTGCTTATGGACTTAAGGAGCAGGAATATTAACACTCAAGTTGTCCAAAAGGTACTAATATCCCAACGCCAGTGAACGGGGGCATTTTAGGGGGATACTAGTAAATGTCAGACAATTCAGATGATGATGCCACGTTAACCGAGGTCAAATGAACTTAGATCCATGATTATGATACATCTTTAGGTCATGAGCAAACTTTTAGATCATTGAAATAATGGATATTAAAATGTTTATAAATTCTTTAAAAAGCTTTCGGATCAAACACAAGTTTGGGACTTAAACAGATACACAGACAGAAACGGGTGGATATAGGTGAAATGTTGCGATTTTTGACGTGTAGGTAGGAATTACCTACAAGTACACGTGCCTGTACAGGTGATAAAATCTCAACCTATCTATTGACGATTTCTTTCATAACAATGTGTAATAACAGTTGAATTCAGGTATAAAAATGAAATGTTCAAAGTAAAATGACGAACTGTTGAAAACACGTAAAAGGGTAACACTATATGACTCACAGCACAAAGAACTCACAGAGATTCGATATGACTGGGATATATTTAGACTTAAGCCTTCACCGTACGTTGGGCAGCCACTCATAACACTATTCTAGAAATTTGGTCCAACGTTTGGTAGCTTGTCACGGTAAAAATAGGATTATCCACTTCAAATTCTAAATTTGAAGACGGAGGATTAAATTGTAAATTGAAACAGGCGACACACACAAATATCTAAGTATTACTGCATACAAGGAAATACTCGCCCCCGTTTTGTTTTCACCCTTTTCGCCCTCGTTGTAAGTATGCACATTTAAGACTGGGCGAATCCAAACGAAGTTTTTTAATTACTGTGTTGATTAGAAGTATATATCATATATTCCCAAGTCTGGGCGAATTCAAGAAATGATGAAACCTTTTGCAAGTGTAAGAAGGGCAAAAAAAAAAAAAAAAAAAAACCACGGGGCGAAAATAACTGTGTATATACAGTAACCCCAACAAGAAGCCCATCGGCCACTGCACTCACCTGAGTAACAACAGCCATGATAAAATCAGCTTTATGGAGTCATATACAAAATATCTGTACAAAGTGGTAAAATAGATCCCGTGTTAAAAGATTTTCAAAAGTTTCTCAAGATATTGCTAAACATTGAGCCCCTTTTGTATCTGGATGATTTCATAGTCACATTACATACCATTGCACTTCTCAAGAAGATCAAGATCAAAAAGATTAAGAAGATCAACTATTCATATATAAATATACACCTACATCAAACTTTGTACCCCTTGTATGGCTTCAGAATTGTCCAGGGGCCACAGTATAACAATTGAGAATCAGCAAATGTCAAGATGCTTGCATATAATAATACCATAGATAATAACATTTGAGTTTTTGAGAATAATCAAATTTATTTCCTATGTAAAAATTTCACCCCCACACCACATTGGGT
This sequence comes from Magallana nippona, assembly GCA_033439105.1. Lineage (NCBI taxonomy): Eukaryota > Metazoa > Mollusca > Bivalvia > Ostreida > Ostreidae > Magallana > Magallana nippona. Next base: position 17,675,690 of record CM065922.1, read on the forward strand.
CTTCATTCGACTCCAGGGGATCATGAGTTGAACAAACTTTTATCTACACTACCTAAAGATACTTCCATACAAGTTACAGCTAGTCTGGGCAATTGGTTTTTAAGAAGGATATTTTTAAAGATTTTTCTTTATATATTCCACAGTGAAAATTTGATCCCCCCCCCCCCCATTATGGCCCCACCCTAACCCCGGGGATCATGATTTTAAAGAAATTGAATCTATACTGCCTTAGGATGCTTCCACACAAGTTACATTTTGTCTGGCCAATTGTTTTTTGAGTAGAAGATTTTTAAAGATTTTTCTCTATATATTCTTATGTAAAAAAAAAAAAAAAAAAAGCCGTTGGTTCAGGTGAGATAAAAATGGAGCTTATCGTTTTCAAAACGAACATTTCGGACATTTGATGAGGGCAAGTACAGGTACAAATATCCCAGTCATGCCGAATTTCACCGGTGGTATGTGGTATGCATGATGTGTTTGATACATAATTATGCTTACTTGATTTTGTTGAAATTTGTTCTTCTTCAATCAAAGGAGTTACTGAAAAGTATCGGTTAATTGATTATCAGTGCAAATAAATTAAGTCAATTTACACCAGGTGCTCTAGAATTTGTATGGAGATTATTATATTAATGAAGTATATATGGATTAAAGATCAAGCAGTTTATTTATAAGAGTATTGTTGACCACATTTCGTCCATTCGTTGTTGATTTGCCCCTCAAATCAATCACACTGCAGATAACCATTGTTTACGATTTTTTGTATCCTCTATACATGTAATGTTAGTTTTACTTTACCCATGAAAATCGATGCCCAAACATATCACTGTTAATGAAATTACACTAGACAGTAGAATGTTTAATATGTTTCATTTATGGGTATCGCAAATTTAGTTTAGAAATTAATTGTAATTAAGCTTCATGATATTTAGAAATAGAAAACATTTTTATTAAAAAACCAAGGACATGCTCCAGTTAATTCACACCTGGTTCTGGGTGCTGACAGGAACATTCCTGGAGTTGACTCTCTAGTTTCTGCAATGGTAATAAAAGTAGATCTAAAGTACAGTACACCCTGATAACATTATGTTTTTACATTTCAAGCTTACGACAAATACATGTCTTTACATGCAGCAAGCGCAATAGAAAAAAAGCCTATCATAAATTTGTTTTTCTGTAATGGATAATTAACGAGATGGTGATAAATAGGTTAGAAGGAAAATGCCGACCCAGGGCAAAAAATGACACCCCCCCCCCCCCCCCCACAAAAAAAAAATGATTCAATTTACTTACTTTTACTCGAGTTTGAAGGTCGAAGATGATTTCATCTAAAAGGAAAATAATAATGCAGTAATAAAGCTTGAAAAAAAAACATTACCGATTAATTAATTCAGATGTTTGTTATCCTACAAGGAACAAATCCATTACACATTTGTAAACATATTAGAACCATTTTAACAGCAGCTAAACCTTGCCAATTGACTTTGGGTAGTTGTGTCAAACAGCACTGTGACGTAGGCCTGTCTATTTCATTGCTGGCCACTCAGCCATGGCTCTTTGAAATCAACAAGATTTGTCTGGCTTTTGAGCTTAGACTACGCAATCTGTGTATATTTCACTTAAAACAAGCGTCATTTTAAACTTGTTTTGATGCAAAAGAAAGATAGTTACATCCTACCGAAAGTCCAATGTTTTGTTAAAATGGTTCTAGTGTAGTACATACCAATGTCCTCAGTCGGTTCGCCCTTGTCTCCTTTTGGCCCCTGTGCCCCACGGAAACCCTTTGCCCCCATGTTGCCTGTTGGACCCCGGTCTCCCTTTTGACCCCTTTGTCCTTTAGGGCCCCGTGGAGGGCGTCCATAATCTTCAGTAACTTTGTTCTTCTGAAGGATTTCCTTGTCAAGAAAAGAAAGATTTAACATTGGAAAAGTGAAAACAACATGACTTTGAATATCGACTTAATAATTATCATAATCATCAAAATATCAGTACATGTATCCAATGTTTTTGTTTATATCTATTTTTTTTCTAAAACTTACAATCACTTGTCTTTGTAATTGGTTGAATTTCGATTCTAAAATCAAAACAAGCGAGTATATGAAATACAGTCTACATATCATTATGTCTAAAAATAGAACCATTTTAGCAAGACCTTGGACTTTCGGTAGGATGTAACTATCTTTTTCTTGCGTCAAAACAAGTTAAAAATGACGCTGGTTTCAAGTGAAATATACACATATTGCGTAGTCTTAGCTCAAAAGCCAGACAAATCGTGTTGATTTCAAAGAGCAATGCTGAGTGGCCAGCAATGAAATAGACAGGTCTACGTCACAATGCTGTTTAACTCAACTATACCCAAAGTCCAAGCTCCTGTTAAAATGGTTCTATAATGATACAGATCGAACTTTCCTAAATTTATTCAAAAGATCGTTGTTAACTATTATACAGGTATTTTAAAAAAGCTTTACCATTAATACTGGATGAATCCCCGGGTTCCCCTTTGGCACCAACTGGCCCCAATTCCCCCTTTGGACCTTGATTTCCCGGTTCTCCTTTCACGGAAACTTCTCGTAAGATGGAGATACCGGGTGTTCCTTAAAAACACATAACAGAGACTGTACAAAGAGAGTGTCCGACATGCACTTGGATCTTCCTCGATATTTACAACCTAATAACTGGACGATATCGACGAATTATATGACTGTGCATGCGCAGCCGTGTAGCCCTGAATTCAAAACGTCAAACTCCCAGTCAAATAATCTTCTAGCTTGTTTGTTTGAGGTTGTGTACAATTATTAATGCAAATATAATATACCTAATGTAATTCATGTACCTGGTCTTCCCGTGTCGCCCTTAGGGCCTGGAAATCCTTGGTATCCTATAGAGACAAAAAAACTTAATAAGCATGAGTGTGAACGAGGGCCATATCGCTCGCCTAAGCAACACTATCCTAATCGGATCTAACTCTGTAGCTAGCTCGCTTTGCGGTATATATGAATTACAATTTATCATGATATATTATGAAGATTCATTTATCTCCCCTTTTTCATACCCCTCCAATGTCATGTTTGAAAAGAATCAGAAAATTCTTCAAAAAGTAAAACTAGCACAAATTGTTATATCCACATTTTGTAAAAAGTTTTGGTATAAGATACATTTATATCAAATAGAATAATCCCGGTCTCTCGATTACCCATTAAGGATAACGGTATGACTAACCTTGCAAATCTCAATGGTATCTTCTAAACTAAGTTTACAATGTATATATATATATATATATATATATATATATATATATATATATATATATATATATATATATATATATTCTAAACTAAGTTTATAATGTATATAAAGCAGCCTTTATGTTCTCCAGCAGAAGATTATCTTGGCAAAATTCCATGTCCCTTTTCCTTGCCCACGTGATTTGGACAAACTCGAATCTTAGTATGTGAAAGGTTTGTTGTTTCTGGCTATTGGGTTTGGATGTTTAAAACACCACACTCTCTTTTCAATATTTCCTTATAATCTCCCATCAGTGGAACGGAGCTTGGTCCCTTAATATAACGAACTTTTATATCTCTAAACATAAGCATGGTTGAAATTAGCCGATTTCTTCTGCAGAAGTACAACATGTAAAATGTTTTAAGGTATTCAATATATAATGAAGGGATATTGAAACAATTTTGAATAATTTTCAATTAGTTAAATATGTATTGCTAGATAACTGTTAAAGTGAAATGAACCAAATTCACATGACCGACAACATATAAGAAGCCTGCCGTTTTGCACCTTAAACTTTTTTTGAAGAGTTATCTTCCCTTGATGACAAAGATGAAAATTTCAATTTTGTCAAAATATCTGTGGTAGGATTCTTACCCCTGTTGGTAGAGTAACCCTGGCCAAGACTTTAATTTTGCCGAAATTAAATCATCTATTTATTTCACTTCCAACACCCAATAAAGCAATTTTATCCTCATTGAATAAAGCAATATTTAATTTTTTATGGAAGTCTAAGGTGATAAAGTAAAAAGGCAGATAGTTACTCAGGATTACACAAAAGGTGGGTTAAAAATGCTAGATGTCCATAATTTTGGTTCTTCTCTCAAATGTTCGTGGATCAAAAGGTTGACTCTCAAACACAAACCGTGGATGGATATTTTTTTGTCAATTAACGGCAAAAATGTTGTAATGAAAATGTTAGAGTTTGGGGATGATTTTATCAGAAAGATAATAAAACAAAATAATGTTTTTTTTTGGCAAGATGTTTTTCAATCATGGCTCCAGGTAGTGAACATGTTCAATAAACAGCCTGGTTATATTAAGAAAAATGTTATCAATGTTCCAATGTGGCAAAACTCCTGTATTACAGTGGCCAGTAAATCTTTCTTTATTAATGTATGGTACCAACATGGTATAAAATTAGTTGGCGATTTTTTATTTGAAAATGGAGCTTTTTTGACATATGAAATTTTTTTTTTTTTTTTTTTACATACGTTTAACTTGCCTGATGTATACGTCATGCAATACAACAGTATTATTAGTGCTATTTCAAAGTTTTTAAAATCAGTTTATGTGGAAAGAGTAAATATTGAAAAAAATTATACTCCTTTTTTACCAATGTATTTTGAAGTGATTTTATTGAATGAAAAATGTACCAAGGTAATTTATAAAACTTTGAACTATACTGATGTAGTCCCAACTGCAATATCAAAATGGAACAATGCATTACCACATGGACAAAATTTGTGCATACAAGACTGTTTCAAAATATGTTTATGATAACTAATGATACAGCTGTTCATTGGCTACAGTACAGAGCTCTACACAGAATTCTTCCTATTAATTATTATTTGAAAAAAATCAAGATCATTGCTGATGATTGCTGTCCTTTTTGTAAAGAAGAAATAGAAACAATACAACATGTATTTTGTAGTTGTATTAATGTTTTACCCTTGTGGAATAATCTTAGTATGTCTATATATATAGAAAAACAAGGAAAAGGGTTGATTCAATGTTATCAATATACTGTTTGGAGAAAATTCTCTAAATGTAGATAATAAACCTGTGAACTTCATTATTTTATATACAAAATAATTCATATTTATTTGTTTGAAGCAGAATAAGATTCCAAACTATGTTGAGCTATTACAGCGTTTGAGTTTTAAATACAAGATAGAGAAATATGCATCAGTTCAAAAATTTCAACTTAGGAAATTTGAAAAATACTGGTCACAGTGGGAAGATTTTTTCTGTTTATAATTGTATACCTAAATTATACAAAAGTGGAATTTGCTATCAATATTATTATTGCATATTTTTTTCTCTATTTTTTTTTTCATCTATTTTAATATACAACCTCAGGTCCATTCACTTTTGGTTTTTGAATGAGTGTGTAAAAAAATTTAAAAATTGATATTACGTTAATAGAAATTTCATATGTTTGAATTTGATAAAATGTAAATAAAAAAAATATATCTGGGGTAAATGATTCATTTTGTTTCATATTTTGATAAAGAGAAGGTTTGTGCATATATTCACCAAGAGATTTGTATGAATTTCAATTTACTCCTCATAGTATCTTAATAAAACATACGCTGCCCATGGACTTCAATGTGAAATTAATTGGACAATAATCAAAATTTTGAAAATTCTTTTGGAGAAGTATCTTTATTTGACAACACCATCAAAATGATATCATGTTTATGAATATCGCACCATTCATTTCTTATGTACAAAATGTGGTCGCTATACATTGAATACCTTAAACGGACAGACGGACGGACCGACAAAAAGGTGATAAAAAAAGCTTGCTTGAGTTTCAGCTCTTACGATTATAGTGAAATAAAATGTTTTACCTGACTAAAGAACATATATATCTATACACGTAATTAATTAATGAAGGTATTATCAAACTTAAATCTTTTGAAATCCACTGTCGCAATAGTAGCGACAGTAGGTTAACGATACTACATGTTTTATACTGACCAGGGGGAATTTCGCATCTATTTCTCCAAAATTGGTTTTGTGCAATAGACACTAGATTGCCGGTCCAGAAACAGGTCACTCTAAAAATATATAAAGCACAGGAATGTGAAAGTGTTTTGTTACAAGCGTATTAATTCCATGGATGTCTACATCAGGGTTTTCGAGTATTTCAGTTCAAAGTTGAAACATCAGTGTTTGTAATAAATATCAAATAATGAAGTTCAATTCAATCAAAATAAAGAAACACACGAAATTACTAGAACTTATACAAAGACTCGCCAAGAAAATAATGTTTCTACATTCATTGTTACATGTACAGTTTCCCATCACTGAAAGGCGTAGTGCATGTGTCTATATAGAATACATGTATTCAAGGAATAAGGAATCATTCTTTGAGTATTATGAGGTGATAATTTCGGTCGGGGCGTGATCAAATCCTGTAAAGCCCGAAGGGCTTTATGATAGATTTGAGTCCAAACTTTGAGTCAAACCGCCAAGAAATTAACAAAACAAAGACCTTTTCGACCTCTCTGTGTAAATGAATGAGGAACCTTAAATTCAAATGAAAACAATGTGTAGAATCATATTGCCATCCAGATTACACAGTAAACGGGCATTCTGAGAGCGTATAATAAGCAATAGTTGTCCCCTACCGGCACCCCAATTTTGAAGCATATGTCGTTGTACATGTTTGTGCTAAATAGCTCCGGGAAAAATTTTGTTAAGAGATTTTTTTAAAAGGACAAACCCGATTAATTATGAAAAATGAGTAGTTAAAAAAAATTCTTCATCACATTTGGGTCCATTTTGGTTCATTTGGATCCATCCAACCCCATCATGAATACGAGAGGTTTTCAAAAATTCGCAACTTTAAAACCAGTGGATGAAAAGTAACGCACGTCGGACTCGATGAGTGATAATTGCTGTTTTGGTTGAAATGGCACAGTAGGATTTGCACGAGAAAGTCCCGTCTTCCTGTTTTTTTACCTTCATTCATTGGAACACCAATCTAACCCGCATTTAAATATCAATTCTATCAATTTTATCTCTAGTGCATCATTATAAAGCTATACAGAAAGTTTGAAATGAGTTCGCTGAAACAACAAAAATAAATTGAAAAACGCAGAGGGAACAGAATGACTGACAAACCTATAGTCCCTCCCTCCACCCCCTAGTTTCACCGATAGGAGACTAATAAAAAAAGGGGTGATATTTTCTCTGAGAGATGAAAAAGAATAACAGTTAATCTTAAACCAATCTTTAACCAATCCAAGGAGGTAGGAGCCAGGTGCATCCCTCCATTTAATTCTCCACTATTATCCATATTCTATTAACCGGTAGAAATTCATTTAAACTACAGAGATGAACATAGGTATAGATTCAAACAGATTGTAAACATTTTTTTTACATTCTATTCTACAATACTGCCTACCTGATTTTGGGCGACTGTCCGTCAATATCTAATATACATATCACTAAAATGATAATCCAAAATAATAGTCCTAATTTAGTTTTAATGGCCATCATCCAATGGTCACCGGTGGCTACTTATCACAGCTTTTTGTGTGTGCATATCGAGCACTGAGTGCACCTCCCCCGACTTAGTGCATCAGCGGAATTCCCTGTCCATTTGTGGGATTAGTTGTTCTTTTTCATGAACATTGCTGCATTTCATGATTGATCATTACTCTTTCCAGAAATGAATTAGACATGTGGATCACACAATCATCTGTCTAGCTAGAAAACAAGAAGGTCGGGGGTTGATTAATTACATCCATCAGAAATTTAGGGATTCGTGTAATTTAAAAAAAAAAGTGACATCATGAACTGTTTTTTTTTCACCGGCCCTTATCTCTATAGAAGTACATTGTCTTTTTGGACTACTGTATTATTACTATGGCCTGTGCTCCCGGTATCAACTATATGATATTTTATCTTATAAACGGTATACAGTATTTGTGAGAGGGCTTAGAAAGGCAATCGCCTGTTGAAAAATGCTGTTATTTTCACACATGATAAAACATTGTTTAAATTTTATAAACGATTGTCTTTTTCTTTTTATAGATCGCGCTTGTAAATTGAAATGTTAAACAAGTAATGAACATTTAGAAATCTTACACATGCATTTTGCACGCGTAAATTCTTATGGAATTATTGCATATACAATTGAACTTAGGATATCTACATTAAATCATATTTATTTACATTTGAAAACATTTTTTATTTTTGTGCACAAATCAATGATTGAACTCGTGTCTTTAATTTGTAGATTATATACAGAATGGATCGGATATTATGCATGGACGATTAAAAGAAATCAACTTCGCTAACTGAACATGAATTGCTTAAAACAGTCACTGAAATCGTTTACATTTCATATCCATTCAACTTAAATAAGAACAAAATCACATTTTTTGTTATGAAATCACGAGGACGCTACATCATGAAAGTTCTCTTCTTCGTCAGCCTCGTCCTGACCTATGGTGTCGTCATCAGATACGTCAGACTCAGGCTGGTCTTTAATTGGCGGTTTTTCGTCTTTAATTGGCGGTTTTTCGTCTCCAAGATCATGCTCCATAGGTTTCCAGTCTCCCAGGTCTTGCTCTAATGGAGTCTCGTCCTCCTCTTCGGCATCGGCAGCAGGGCACTGGGGCTGCTCTTCGCATTTTTCCGTCGGTGGCTTTTCTATTAATTCAACCTCGCGATTCTCTGCTTCCATTTCTAGCGAGAGTCTGCTTCGTTCCAGTTCGTCCATTTGGCTAAGACCACGGGCTAAAAGCTTAGGGCTACCTGACTTCTGGTACTCTGTTGAGTTGGAGGCTGAAGGATACTCGGGAGGCACATCATAGGCCACAGAATGGAGACTTATCGATAGTCCCTTCTCTTTTGTAGTATCACTTTCCTCCTTGGACATTCTGTATTCTCTGTAAGGGTTCAGTTCTTTGGCGCTGTGTCGTATATTAGTTATATAAACAACATCGTTAAAGCCAGAAAAGTCAATCTCCCATCTGCCATTACCAGCGTCAAATTCCTCAATACGATCGAATCGATGACCCCAAAGGATTTCCGAAGGTAGATAGGAAGTTCTGGCTTGGCAAAACTCCCCGGTTGTTTCTAATGTTCCCTCAATACACACCACGAGTTCGTATGCTTCAGATGACAAATCGGATGGCCTTATGTCCCAAAATGGACTGTCTTGTGTAATTCTATGACTTAAAATAAGGGGCCACATAAGCATTATGGTATCCCCCATTTTGTTAGCCTGGAAATGAACATCGTGCTGAAACAAAGGGTAAGCCACTCCTTCCCGTGTAACGTGTCTTTTGATGAGGACTCCGTGTACTTTAGCATCAATAAGATGGCTTTGTCGCATGTCTCCTACACGAATCTGTTGTTACAACAAATAAAGATATATAAGAAAGCATGAAACATTTTCTCTGCATTCATAAACCACAATTATAACATGAAGTTCAAGTTATCTAGAGTCACCTGTATTTCGTAAACAAAGTATAGATTTTATAATTACCTGTAGACAAAGATCGCCTTCCTCTTGCGCAACACATGCCACTTTACTGAACATGATGGTCTTCCTTCGACGCTTGGGCTGGGCAAATTTGACGAAAATAAAGCCAAGTAGGACATTTTCCAAAAGAATACCGACTGTGATCTGCACAAAGAGAAGGGGAAGGGCGCCACCACAGTCTGTATTTGGGTAGGCGAATCCGTACCCGATGGTCGTTTGGGATTCGATGGAAAACAACATGGCGTCACCGAAACTATTGACGCCTGCTACGCATGATTCCCACTTGGGATCGTTGAGGTGGTCGAGATCCCCATGGTTATACATCATCCAATACCACATGAGGGCGAAAAAGAAGTACGATAAAAGATGGACATTGAAGAGCACTGCCAGGGCATACCGCCATTTGAGGTCAATGAGAGTTATGTAGAGGTCTTGGAAGAATTTGGCGCGGTACTCTTTTAGTCCCGTATATTTCACTCTGTAGTGTCCGGATTTCTGTACAATAGCTCTACGTTGTTCCTCTGGGTTATGCTGACCAAGGTTAAATCTTTGTCTAACATAATTAACAAAGGGCAGTTTGCTAAGTTTTTCTTCCACTTTTTCTTCCGTAAACATGGCGATCGTTCGAAAGCTCGTAACCAATTGTTCGGTATGTGAGTTTCAGGTTTGCCTTTTTGGGGGATTTTTACGGTGGTCTAAAATTTTGACATCTCAAAATTAATGGTTGATTTTCCCGTTGATTAGTTAAATTACCAATAAATCTCAGTCAAGAAAAAAATATATATAAACATTTGTAATAGGTAACCTAAGGGGCATAACGCATCATTGCCTATAACGGCAGAGTGGCGAAAAATCCGTCAGGCGAAGTGTTTGCAAGTACATTAGTATCAATGTATTGTATCAACTGATGACAAGATAAAAGAAACCGATTAATGGGTTATCAATCAATAATCCTGAAATATCGATCCCTTAATTAATGAGTTTGTCCTCAACAAGAAATTGATCAACACAGTTTTGTGGGTTTTTTGTTTTCAATTTGCGCAGGTTAAACAATGAAACTGCTGAATCAATGCTTTTCAACAAAGGTTTACCATTAACTAATAAAATTACAACCTTGTTTATATTTGATTAAATATAAAATATGATTTTGGAATTGGTCATACGATGAAAACTCTTTCTTATTATCTAAAAGTAAAGAATAAAACTTTGTCAATAAGCTTTTTACCCACATTATTTCACTAGAGTCCTTTATAAAAAATTAGATTATTGATTATCAAAATTGTCATGTACAAATTTTGATTCTCAGGGATCTGATGTTCTATAAAGAACACTTGTTAATATAAACTAGAAATGTTAAAATTGTCAATATTTTAGTTAATATTAAAAAATTCAATGGTCCAAGTGTTTTAAAGTATATTATGCGCACATCGGCATGCCCGCTTTTTATGTACCAAAACACCAGTGCTACATTTTTTGCGTCGGTATTTTGAACTAGTTGGGATAACGATCTCTGTAATTAAAAAAAAATCCCTAATTAATACACGTGTCTGCTAGAGTGGAGTCATACTGTTACATTAACAGTTTAAAATCAAAGATTTCTAAACTTTTCTATAACAAAGATTGTTATAGATAAGTTTAGAAGTCTTTGATTTTAAACTTTTAATGCAACTATAATATTTGATGAAACGTTTTGGTTTTGTACACAGATACATATTCGGCATTTTTTAAAAACACATAACTTAATTTTCTGATAATGATTCTTAAAAACTTATATCTTTAACAAGTAACCAATGTATTGTAAAAGAAATAAGAAATTAGACTCATTACAACAATACAGACTGTATCATACATGTAAATCAAATAGAAGTCAAATTTATCCGGAAAAAAATGTTTGTAGATGATTTTATTTGAAAATCGAGTCTTGTGTGTTGTTTAAAAAGAATAATATTTTATTTTCGAATATCATCTCACTGAATGAAGATTCGTTAACATCCCTAAAATAAAAACGCTGCTTATCTAGTGTTGCCAAATTCCTCTGTGGGAAATGTGCGTAAAAACATGCAAATTTTCACTCAAAAAAAAAAAACACACAAAAAAAGACCATGTAATTGATATCAATACATATTAATAATATATTGATAAACAATAATATTGATATTGAATCTCAGAGTCCAGTTTTGCCAAACATATGCATGCTCTCTCTCTCTCTCTCTCTCTCTCTCTCTCTCTCTCTCTCTCTCATATACTTAGTAACTTCAGAGGTTAAATGGACCATTACCATTCTTAAAAAAGATTTATTTTACTTTGTTTTGTCTACTACCTATGATAAAACGGGTCAACATAACACACATATACATATGCATTTCCCGAGATAGTTCTTGATTGAACAATCATTTCACATCTAAATTGTCAAGATCTGATTCACGTTCATACGGCAAATGAATGCGGAAAATCATAAAAGCCTTTTTTTATTTATATAATGAATCTTAACCCCATCTAGCCTGGGCTAGAGAATTCCGCACTAAATAACAGCCATCGTTAGGCAAAATAAACATGATCATGCATTTGTGTGGAGTATTAACTATAAATCTACAACTGGAGTAGTTTGTTAACACAATTTTGTTGTCTTTAAAACAGCCATAGCGGATAACACTGTCCAACACCACATCAAAGAGTTCAAGTGACTACTAAAAAAGCCTGGTCACTCTCGACATGGCGCGAAATTCTCCTTGACAATAAAGGCCGGTTTATGGCCGAAATGATGGATCTGTGATTACGACCATATTGATGATAAGTGTGGTATTCTTATTGATATTCTTTGCTTCCCGTCATTATGCAACATGGTGTATTCATACACTAAAAAAGATAAATGCATGCACCATGTCTGGTCAAAATTGGGCATGATAACTAGTAACGCGTCGCCATTCTTTTCTTTTATTGAATTTTTAGGGGTTTGTGTTTCAACAAATTAAAAAAAAATTTCAAGTTTTCATGTACAACAAACAAGATAGAAACAAAGTAGAATACTTATTCTTCTTTCTTTAATTTTTTATTTGTATTGATTTAAAGTATAAATTGTTTCTTATAATCCCGATACTGTTTACACATCCTCAATATTTTACCATATTTACAATATAAATTATATTATATATACTTAGTAGTATGCGTAATTTTGCGTTCTTTTTCTCACACATAACCAAAAATTCTCCTCATCGGTGACTTGAAGGGGAAAATATTCTTCACTATGAGCAAATAAAAAAAAGCGGGAACTATAGGCATGAATAATTATGTTAATGCGATGCATGTAGATTGTTTTGGTCAATATGACTACAAAAATACAATGTTGATTGTTGATCAGGTGCCCGGGGATCGATAATCAATCCACCTGTCCGGTGATAATATTCCAATAAAAGGGCGCCGGTCGCCGCAAGGAATCGGTCTCGTTTTGAGCGGCTGGAACGGGAGTCCGGAGCACGTGATTTACAGAAACTCCGACCAAAACTTGCAATAAAAAAGGCAACAGAGTCGTTTTTTTACGACGGTCATAATTAATGGACATTTGACAGGTTGATACCGAATGATTCCACTTCTTCTATCTATCTTGTCGCGCTGTCGGGGGGACAAATCAAAAAAGTTTTTATGGTGAATCTAATTTGTAAAATCAAAGAGAAGGATTAAGATTGACTGGACAGAGAACGTATAGGTGATTCAGAAATATGCCGACCAAAGTTGTAACCGCAATCATTGCAATGGGAAACAATATAACTATTATTGCTACGGCAATCTTTAGGACGGAAAAAAAATTGTTTCCGTCGTTTAATAAAAGGTATATTTTTCTCAATTAGAAATCGCATTGCCCCAAAATATTATGATTACCTTCTGAGGAATTTACATTGAAATGGATTATCAATGTAAATGCATATTGTAGGATATTTTTTTTTGGTGTATACCTTTTTTATTTCTTTTTTACTTCAATATTTTATGAAGCAACCACTTCCACTTTTTCTGAGTAGCGTTAAATCCCCTCGCCATTGTTGTAGGTTAGGTTTGATAGTAAGGAAAACAAGACTTTCTTTCCCATTTTGTTTTTCAGTTTGCTTGCACTTTTCCTGCAAAGTTGGAGATGGATTTATTTGGTTACAATATTGTAAATGCAGTCCTCTCCGTTTTTATGTTAGATTTTTAAAAAAAAAATTTGGGAGATGTAGTTCTTTCCAACAAAGATGTGAAGAGTTTCACATTATTGCAGCTAGGTCTGACCCCCACATTTACTTGGAGGAACAGTTATACTGTGTGTCTGACATTAGATTATTTTAAATAACATTTTAATATCTAATATCGACCATAGCCTCTGACTTTATCAAACGATTTTAACGAATTTACAACGATTAGATTTTACTTTATATAACACTTATCTGTATATAAAATGTAATCATGATAATTTCATATGCCTACAAAATCAGGATATTTCGCAAAAACAAAAAACAAAACAAAACAAACAAACAAAATTTCAATATGGATTTAATATTCCTTTTTTATCAATTACATTGATTATAATAATGATTAAGTGATATAATGAACAAAAAATTAGAATCATCAGTACGCTTTATTTCACACAAATGCATTCCTCTTTTTTTTTCCATTCCTTACTAGACGATGTATGCACTTTATGAGGTCAATTTTACATTCATGTATGCACAACTTTAGATCAAATGCCTGCATGGCTTTTTGCAAAAAAATATCTAATTTCTATTCATTTGACCATTTACTAAATTTGATTCCGATAATGATAAATATGACGTCTTTTAAAGATGGTAATTATTGCGTAAATGAACACTGTAGGTCAAGTTCTAGCAGATTTTGACTTGTCAAATGATTTATTTTATTAAAATATTAAAAATAAACCAAGATGTGAGTGAGATTGTTTACTTTATCTATTTCATTTATTTCGTTTTTACATTTATAAAAGTGAAAAAACTACAGGTTTTTTTCTGGAATTATTTTTCCTTATGAAAACAGTTTGTTGAAAATAAGTATTTGTTCTACTAGTACAGAACATAAGGTTCTCAAAAAAGGGCATGTTCATCTATCTGAGGTTTGTAGTTAATTTTTTTTTTTGGGGGGGGGGGGATGTTGGTTTCTTTAAATCTTTTTAAAATCCTTCTGTCTTTAAACTTGTTCAATTACTGTCAACAAAGAATTGTGCAATTTAGGCAAATACCTTTATAAATGCTCAAAATTAAGATAAAAATATATTATTTTTTTTTGTCTTGAGAATATCCTCTCCATATCCTGTTTACAATTATATTTACCATCTCCATTTTTATATTGTCATTGTAATATATATATACTGCTATCCCGCAGACTAATTTAAGATTGTGATTTTTAAAAATGTCTACATATGTTTGTACAACTTATGAATTGTATGGTTCTTGGTAATAAACAAAGCAATGGGAAACGAACCCTTGAACGGTGATACCGTATATATGCAGTTATAATCTCAATCTCTAAATTTGTAAGGATTTATTTAGTATAACGCACTAGTTAAAGTATAAATATTTGTTTACCATTAACGCTTATCATTTGTTTAATTTCAAATTCCGCCATAAAACTCAAACGTATCTTGATCAGAGCCGATAAAGATCATACATATTTTGAAAGATAATTACATGTTAAATAGAAACACCCCTTCCACCAATAAAACAAAAAAGAATTTAGTTTGAGAAAAGTATTTCAAAAACCTTTCAAGATCAACTTTTGATAGATATGTCTGTCATTAATTAAATTTCATTATAAATGATTTTATTTTGCAATTTTTTTTTATAGATGCATGATTGTTCCACCCCTCCCCTCCCTGTACATACACGTAGACATATCATGTATGCAATAAATAAAAGTCACACCAATAGCTTGTACACTTTTTAACATCATATTCTAATGTCTACAGTTTTTAATGTGTCCATTACAAGATCATGGTGGCCTTCAGGTAGCGCTTGAACGTGGCCTGGGGACAGGAGATTAACAATGGCCGACCCATCACATTCCTACAGACATGCTCAAGTCGTCCATCAAATTCGATCATAATTCATCTGTCAAGACAATCATCGATAGCCGATTAAGAACATTTGTCTTTCAGGGGGACCAGAAAGACAACCCTATCTTCGATCTGATTGGTTAAGATGTATTAATCGTCCGTTTGCTCAGAATGCCATTAAATAGGTATTTTGGCAAGACGAGTCAGTTCTCAAACATGAGCTAGAGCTTGCCTAGGAAGGACGTTCAAGCAGGTCTCTAGAGACCTTTATTTCGTATTCTACAAAGCAACATGTTGAAATCTATTTCCAATCTTCACTTAAACAGAAAGAAGTCGGACGACGGTGAGCAGTTGGTTGATTTTCCATCATCATCTGGAGATGATGCCTCACTCATTACGAAGCTGCGCAAAGGCTATCAACTTGGGCGCCCAGCACTGGTGAAGAAAACCGGGAAATATCGCGTCACCTACAAAGGCTTGTCCTCATCTGAGCGTCGCTCATTCGCCTTAGACTTGTTCCAGACTCTCATAGACTTGAAATGGCGCTGGGCAACTCTGGTATTTGTGTTCACCTTTTTCATTGTATACTTTTTATTTGCGGTAATATGGTACCTTTTGGCAAAAGCGCACGGTGACTTTGAAAATCTAAATAATCCAACATGGACACCTTGTATAGAAAGAGCAAAAACGTTTGCCGACCTTCTACTGTTCTCCATAGAGACACAAACGACAATCGGGTATGGAACGTTCTACCCAAACACGTCATGCAGTGGCAGTTTGTTACTTGTCTTCGTTCAAATCACCGTAGGTTTTCTCTTGGAAACACTTCTGGTCGGGTTTCTGCTTGTGAAGTTGTCAAGACCAAAGCACAGACGGCATACTCTTCTGTTCAGCGAAAAGGCTGTCATTTGCAAAGAAGATGGAGACCTTTGTTTGGAAATAAGAGTTGGGGATTTGCGAAAATCCCATCTCGTAGACACTTCATCCTTTGGAATCTTCGTCAGCGAAAAGGTTTCCAAAGAGGGAATTGTCTACCCTTTGTACCAACAACAGATGGAGTTCGAGGCACATCAAATGCAGGATCGAGTCTTCATGATGTGGCCGCTGATACTGAGACACAAAATTAACGAAGACAGTCCCTTGTATGAGATGTCATTTGATCAAATATTGTCGAATACGTTTGAACTCATCATCATATTGGAAGGAACCATTGAAGCAACCGGAGAAATATGCCAAGCAAGAACATCGTATTCATCGAAAGACATCGTCTGGGGCCATCGATTTGTCAACATGGTCGACTTTGACAACGACAACGGCCAGTGGAGCGCTAACTTTGAGAAATTCAACGCCACGGTCCCCACTCCTACCCCGAAATGCAGCGGGAAACAACTGGCGGAGATTTACGGAGGGTCAAACCGGACAGACCAGGCGCAACAGGCGGAAACCCTCGGGGGGACGGTCAGGAGGTCCCAGAGTCAAATCATTACCCCTATGACAGAGGAGACCAGTCTTAGCAAGATGCCTGAACGACGGTAATGTACGTTTTGTTTTCTTTCGTAAGAGGACTGCATGGTGATCATTGCCATTTTTATACTTGTTTACATCTCCTGGATATAAGTAAATATAGGAAGATAGTCAACTTAGATTCAATTTCAAAGTCGCAAAACTTGTGGTTTCTTTCTTTTCTGAATACCAGTTTATGTCTAGAGGAATATGTTTGGTAATTATCGACCACTCAGTCGCTCCATTCTTCTGCATGTTTTTGCTCTGTTTGCTTTGCACGTTCATTTATTGCTTACTTTCGGATATATACCTGTTATGTATTGAGTTTTCTTCATACTATATAAGTTACTTTCTTTTAAGAGGGATTTTTTTTTCTAGTTTCCTGTTATGTTTGTTTGTTTGTTTGTGTATGAACGTGAGGACTTGGCTGCAACATATCACGTGACGTTAATTGTGTCCGTTTCTGCAATTAAAGAATAATACGAATTGTAGAAAACGACACAATATACATCACGTGAGCAATCATCAGACGACAGATGCCTAGCAAAATTGTAGAAATGGAGTTTTGTTTTGTGTTTGCCCACAATGTTTTTCTTTATTGATTTGTTTTGCGGTATTTTTTTTCTTTTCAATTGAACGAATGTTTAGACATTACTTATACTTTTTTTCCTTTCCATTATTGGACTACTGCTTTTTTTTTTTTTTTAAAGAATTATTTGTTAAAAGAATTTCAGATTTTTTTAAAGAATAATTTTCGTAAAAATAGAAAATTCATATTTAATCTTTTTCTTTAAATCTTTACTTATTTACTCTTTCAGACCCCGGCCTTACCGACACAGTAGAGCACCATTGCCCTTTAGCGGATTCCAGTCCCAGCACCTTGAAATGGGCCGCGTTCTCCACTTCTACAAATGACCCTGCCTACCTGTCTAGTTTTTAAATTACTTGTACTGTAGAAATGGCATTCTACAAAACTTTGTTAATTAGTTTATGTCAAAACCACATTGTAGCTTTTAATTTGACACCCGTAAATGAAGTACATGTATGTTCTGTTATTACATGTAGCTAGGTGCATGTCTGTTATTCGTCATTTAATATTTTTTATCTGCAAGTCCTGGTGGGGTGAAACTCGAAAGATTAAATTGTCTTTGAATGTTCTATGCTCTTCAAAATTGAGCACAATTACTGATATTTCTTCAATAGATCCACAATGGAGTATGATACCTATGTAGAATGAAGGTTCAAATTCTAATTTTTGCAAAGGCGATCCTCATTTAAATTAGTTATCGACGAATCATTTTAAAGGTCTACATTTCTATAATAAATATATTAATGAAGACTAGTATCAATAGGCATATACATAAATAATTTTCATTTGCCATCTATGAAATATATAGGGAGCGCCTATATATGGTCTTCTACTAATTTGCCAGCTTTTCCCCCAATAAGATATGCATGCTTATTATCAAACTAACACATTTTCAAAAGGTCATTTCATTTTTCAAGTTTCACCTCGGGATAATTCTACAATTATCATAAATTTGTAAACGAAATCCGAATATTCATAATTATATCCGCCCCGCGTGCGCAGTCCCATACCAAACCATAGGGAGAGTGATGTCTCTTTCATTCAGTGTATCTTTGAATTGTAGTTAGATATTTTACTTTATGTTCTGTATTCCACTATCACGATACATTTCTACACTTTGACAAGTCCTGTATGTTTCATTAAATAATTCATTATTTTTATCAAGTTTTTGTTTTGTTTTGTTTGTTTTTTCGAGGGGGTGAAAGGGGGCACATTTCAATTATAGCTGCTTTTAAGAAGAGGAAACATACACATGTATCATCCTATAAAATTTTCTTTACATCTTCTCTAAAACCACTGGACAAAATTTAACCAAACTTAATACAAACCATCCTTATGAAAAGGATTATTTAAAATATTAAAAGGGGAGATAATTACGAAACACTGCAATAGAACGTGTCTTATTCTTCTTAAAAAAATAACACTGCACCGGAAATGCCAATTTTTACAGTAAAGTTTTGTAAAACCGTAAACCCCCGGACCAATATTGGGGCACCAACAGTTCAAAATTCAACAATAGAAATATATGGGGAAAATTCTACAATTTTGGACATAACTATGCAAACATTCTCAGATAGTATAAATTCTAAATTGTTCAGGTCATGACCCCCAGGCCAATATTGGGGACCTAGAAGGGGTTCAAAATTCAACAAAGAAATATAAAGGGAAATTGAAAAATCTTCTCCTCAAGAAACAAAATGCCACATTTTATGAATTAAACTACTGTAAAGCATCCTCAGATAGTGTAGATTCTAAATTGTTTAAAGCATCACCCTTGGACCAATGCTGGGGCCCCTGGAGGGATTCAAAGTGGAATGTAGATATACACAAGAAAATATTAATTATAAATATTATTAGAAATTTCTTCTCAATAACTACAGTGCTCTAATCATGATATTCCTATGCAATCATTCTCATATCTCCATATCCTTATATCAAGGTCACATTGACCTACTTTTGGTATTTACAATTATTTGTTTCTCAATTTCGTTATCAAGATACAAGAACTTTTGATCACGTGAGCAATGTGGCCAATAAGCCCCTTGGTTTAATCCTCCCTGAATAGAAGCTTCAATCTTACACTAAATCAGATAACAAGGACTTCCATGCAAAGGGCAGTTACAACAAAAGGGTCACAAAGTTCAAGGATATTCAGGCTTAGTATTAATAGATGGAAAGAAAAAATAGACAAGTGAAAATAGAATAAAAATGGCCATGTTTCAACTGCCACTTCTCCCAAGTCAGTTTGATAACTTTATACATGTATTTCAAAATTAATGGTTTTTCACAAAAAACTCTGTAAATTGCATTACAAATATATTGTTACTAAAGATCATTGGATCCTTTCCTTATGAATGACAAGGTTCTTCAATTCAGCTGCAGCCAAACAGATTAGTGAGAAAAGGCTCTATCTTCAAAGACGGGAGGTTTAAAGATACAGGGTTAAAGGCCCTTATAATGATCTATGTATTCCATAATAAGTTGTTTCTTTTTTACTGCTGGTATACCTATGTTTTGAAACACAAAAACTCCTTATGGAAGAAAAATAATATGATAAAAAATATCAGTAGGTCTTCCCAGAGAGAAGTGAGAACAACTTAAAAAGTAAAACTAATACCATAAACAGAGTTGTTTTATTAACAAATATCATCATGGAACAAACTTTTTGGTCTTCATAAAATAATAACATACAAACTCTAAAAATGATAGTTGATGGATGATTCAATGTACAACCGTGTGGCCTTAGCGGCCTGAGTATTATATATTTATAAGAATTTCAAATACACAATGTGATTGTGAAAACGCCCTGATGTTTTTTGACAAAACACACAAGGCATGAGTTGTCAGCATGATGCCAAACTTGTTTTAGGGATTAAAAAGTCTAGAATTCTACTGTACCTTGCCCAAACACAAAACTACCAGTGGGCAATACAATCAAATTCTCCTAATACTGAAATATGTGTATCCATACTATGGCATTTGATCTATCAAATAAAAAGGGTTTTAAATACTGAAGAAAGTTAATCTTTAATAAAATCTCCCTCTAAGAGCTAAATTTACAATAACTAATCTAGATATATATCAAAATAAGAGATACATGTATATCTGGTATGTAAATAAGGATAAATTCTAAACTTAACCAACAGATCTAAAAGTCTACTGAACATGCATTGTATTTATATACATGAATCTAAAATGTATATCAAAATATGTAAAAACAAAAATAACCAGAAAACTAACCAATTAAGCTAAAGGCTGTTACCAAAACAAAGGTTCAAAGGTTCAAATCTTAAGCTATTCTTTGTCTCAATTTTTTTTGCACATTTTCCATTCCTTAAGTTTATGACAAAATAAACAGACAAATATAAGGCAAAGGACAAACATTGATAGCATTATGTAATCAAGGACTAGAATGGATAACTACTTGTATTAAAAAGATTTGCAATCAATCACAACCATTATCCACACAGAAAGAAATGAACAAAAAGATAAAATGCCTAAATTTGACAGGAATTTTCCTAACTTTTGTACATGGCAACAATGATACGAAGAAGCATTCATTCATGTTGCACGTACACCAAATTAGTTACGATATAACAGGTAAAACGTCCTGTATCATGATCTTCATTCCTCATCGAATCAGTAGAATACAGGACAACTGTGTCAACAGCAGTCATCTTGAGCACCATAGGTTTGACAAGTCTGTGGATATTGTCAGTTAATTCGGCTTTTTCTTCTTCACTATTTTGATCTTTGAGTTTTGTCCCTGTAGTTAAAAAAACATAAATGATAATAAAGCTGAGGATTTTTACTGTAATGAAATCTTTGGATGTCAAACTAAAAGACTATTATCACTGAATAATTGTTTGGCCGCTTTCTACTGAAATCTGGATGGCTTGTGTGTTTTAATGACATCAATATTGTTTAAGAAATAAAAGATCACTTAAGATCAACCAGGACCCAATATAACTGTAAACAAACTTTTCTTCACGATGACTTAATATCACTATTTACCGGAAATAAACTGGTTCATGCCAATTAATTTTCACAATCAAAATTTATATTTTGATGATTGGTTCTTGATGAGAAAATTCACGAGGCTTTCGCAAACCTCACAAAAATTCCTCGTCCACAAATAGAAATAAATGTTGGTTTACAGTATTTCATTATAATTATGCATAATTTACATGTAACACTCACACTGCCAACTTCCACGGCTTTGAGTCCGAGATTGTCTGCTTCTTCTATCATACAGGCGATCTCTCCCAGCGTCAGCTTGTAGGAAGTAAAAGGAATCTCTGTAAGCTCCGGGTTGTTCTTAAACTCCCTGTAATTTGAAGCAAATATATAACATTTTATGACTCATAACCAATTTAGGTTTGACAATCTGCATGATTTTTTTTTATAGTCCCTTTGATATGAAACAAAATATTTTGTTTATTTCTACATTAACTTTCATTGTTTCCTTATTTAATTCACCAGTACATATACATGTAAATACAAGTTACAATTATTCAAGGTTAATGTGAAAATGTGTGTTGGTACATGTAAGTTTGATTTACAAATTACATAAACGGTTACATGAACATTGAAATGTTTGAATGTATATCAATGACAACCCTTACTTTAAATTCTTGATGGCAAACTGACGGAACTTCTCTGACACCTCCATACATTTTTCCTCTGCTTCTTGGTGTCTTTTATTTTCTTTCTCTTTTTCTTAAAAACAAAAAGCACCTTAAAATCAGTATCAATGAGAATTAACATACAGTACAAAACACAACATACATGTAACTAAAACTCAATACATGTAATGCCCTTGACCTTTGACCTCACCTTCCTCTGAAATGCCCTGGGGTTGGGAAAACATCCTTCTGTATGTCTCCTTTTCTACCAAACCAAACTGCTTGATTGATCTGGTAAAAATCGTAAGGAAAATCTTACCAAATTAAACTGTTCTTAACTTTTGTTAAGAATCACACATCGACAATCTTCTTACATTTTGACATTACTGTTTACTTATCGTCTGGATGAAAAAAAAATATCACAGTTTTGAAGCATTGATTGGCAAAATTAACATTTTCATCAAAATAGATATTACAAAAATGAATGTACCAGATATTACTGAATAATTAGCAATTTTCATTATTCAATTAAAGAATGGCATAAATACACAGTCAAAACTCGTTTTTTAGAACTCAATAGGATTAAGACAAAATCCTTAAGAAATCGGAAGTTTTAAGATGTAGAACCTAAAATACATTAATTTATAAACAGTACGTAGTTTGGACTCCCAACTCACTTGAACATATTCATTATATTCAGATTTCAATGCATGAAAAACCAAAATTCAACTATAATTAGTAATTTTTCTTAATATGAAAGTGATACACTTTGCACAATGTTAATAACTTTTTTTGATAATAAACTTAACACTTGACATTTACATGTACATATCGGTTAATCTTATATACTGCATTTAACATTCAGTTGGAATGAAAGACTCCAGTTACCTGTCTAGTGCTACCAGTTCATTGTTAACAGACATGTTTCTTCCCCCGGAGAGTCTCTGGGCTGCTTTCAGTTTGTCTCTAGCTTGTTCAAAGTAGGACTGACTGTGCAGAGCCTGTAAAATTTCACAGATATTGTCAAAACTCCACAAAAAAAAACTCTCAAAAAAATTGGCATACTCAAATCACATGACTATCATAAAGAGGAAAAGAGAAAGAAGAAGTGTATTGAAAAGCATTTGACAACCAAGTTATAAACTGACTCGTGGCAGTAAAGTAATTGTAACTGATTATAAATTTTTTTCAAAAATGTGTGAATCAAGCAGATTTCTCATAGAAAATTATAGAGGATATAATTTTTATAATTTGCGATGTAAAAGAGATTGCAAAAAAAAAGCGAAAATTAGATAATTATGAAAATTACAGATTATATGGTACCTTGCCGTAATGGTAGAGTGCCTTAATCTTTGAGGTATTGTCAATACCACTGATCTCCAGGGCTCGTTTACACCAACTGATGCAGCGCTTTGGTTCCGCCATCTTGTTACAGGTCAGGGCTAGGTTTATACAGAGCTGGAGCATCATCTTCTGGTGCTTTTCTTCCTCCTCCTCATCTTTTAGATGGGCTTTGTCCAACATGTAAACTGCCTATAATGTAACATTCATGAACATCATTTGCGGCATCAGTCAGCTAATTTGACTATATAATTGTATGTTTTCTATATTTGGGTCTACAATATATATAAAAGTATTACCGTAAAACGGTGAATATAATACGCACTTTTTTTCCAGGATTTCTTACCGTGAGAAAGGGGTGCGTATTATACATCCCTATAGGATTTTGACATATTTTTTCCCTAGGTGAAGCACGGGGTATCATACTGGCGTATTAACCGATACCCTCTATACATCGTAACATTACTTCATTATCACATATATATTAATAAATCCTTGTTATAGCATGTTATTAAAGAAAATGTATATAAAAGTCTGTTTATCAATAAACTGTTTCAAAATGGCCTTTAAAAATTAATTTGAACTGCCTATTCTTTTTCTCCGTGTACGCCGCCATTACAGCTGTTAATTATAGAATGTGGACTTGGGTGGCCACGTGCTATTTGTAACCGATCTTTGAAAACAGCTTAAACATCATTTGGCTCATTTTTAACCATTTTCATGTAATGATAATTGATTTATTGCAAATAATTATGACTATAAATAATTCTATAATCTATTCCGTTAATAGAAGCCATTGTTGTGCTCCCCACCGGACCGCTAACGCTTGACACCTTGGTTATCTCAGACACTCCCCTTAGGCTATGTGTACTATACACAACACGACTATTTGTGCACATATTTTATTATGTTCCAGGCCTCAAATTGATCACTTTGATCGGCATCATTTAAGAATTTAATTAGGTCCGTAATCTCCTATACCTGTACACCGTTTTTCACTACACTGGGGTTATGTGATGACAAAACAATTATATAACGCTTGTTAAAAGTAGTTGATTTTATTTACGGTAGACTATTTAATTCTATGTCTATTTAAAACATTGATTATGAAATAAAGATATTACCGCGATGTATTAGTTACAATAAATCCGTATCTAAAAATTTACTGTTTTTCTTCTTTCCGGTAGTGTATTTCCGCGATGAAATTGAGCGTGTACACAAAGTATAACTGCTTTGTTGATATACTCAGCATTACCGTTTGGTCAATTTTTTGGATGCGTATTATACACCCGAACTAGCTTTTTTTCACCACTTTCAGGCCCAAAGTGGGGGGTGCGTATTGTACACTACTGCGTATTATATTCACCGGATTACGGTAGTTTACATTCATGTCATTTTAAAATTTTCACTTTGACTTTACATTTTACCAGTTGTTGTGATCATTTATCTGCATTGTATGATGTATTTTACATGCATTTAATTCTGGTCATTCCTAATGGCTTTGACCTTTATTATACCTTACCTTTCTATACAAAGAGGCTGCTTTCCTGTAGCTGGAACTATCAAACTGTAGTTTTGCTTCCTGTAAGTATATATATCAAAATGTAATATGTTCAAAAGAAAACACATGTGCTGAAAAATCTTCTGATAATTCAAACGTTTTCTTTTATTTTACAGCGTATTACAGAATACCGGTAGAGTTTTCAATAGCTTGTTGGATTGCTCAATAGGGTATCCAATAGTTCTAGCAAGCAATTGAAAACTCTACCAGTATTCTGTAATTCCCTGTAAAATATTTTCTTGAATTTTTCATAATGTATTCATAATTTATATTATATTTTTACCTGTTTGTAAGACTTGCAAGCCTTCAGTAGGTCATCAAAAGCAATTTGTTGTCTTTCCTCCTAAAATTTATTTATATGTATACAAAATACATGAAGTAATCAATCAAATAATAATAAATAATCTAACTTTATAAATAACCTTGACATTCATCCACTCCTTTATAGTATTTCTCTACAAACATCATCCACTCCTCTATAGTTTCTCTCTAATTTCATCCACACCTCCATAGTTTACCTCTAATTTCATCTACTCCTCTATAATTTACCTCTAATTTCATCTACTCCTCTATAGTTTCTCTCTAATTTCATCAACACCTCTATAGTTTACCTCTAATTTCATCCATTTCTCTATAGTTTCTCTCTAATTTCATCCACGTCTCTAAAGTTTACCTCTAATTTCATCCATTCCTCTATAGTTTACCTCTAATTTCATCCACTCCTCTATAGTTTTTCTCTAATTTCATCTACTCCTCTCTGGTTTCTCTCTTATTTCATTCACCCCTCTATACGTTCACCTGTAATTTCATCCACACCTCTATAGTTTACCTCTAATTTCATCTACTCCTCTATAATTTACCTCTAATTTCATCAACTTCTCTATAATTTCATCCACTCCTCTATAGTTTCTCTCTAATTTCATCCACACCTCTATAGTTTACCTCTAATTTCATCCACTCCTCTAATGTTTACCTCTAATTTCATCCACACCTCTATAGTTTACCTCTTATTTTATCCACTCCTCTATAGTTAACCTCTAATTTCATACACTCCTCTATAGTTTCTCTCTAATTTCATCCACTCCTCTAAAGTTTCTCTCTAATTTCATCTACTCCTCTATGGTTTCTCTCTTATTTCATTCACCCCTCTATAGTTAACCTCTAATTTCATCCACTCCTCTATAGTTTTTCTCTAATTTCATCCACTCTTCTATTGTTTCTCTCTAATTTCATCCACTCCTCTATAGTGTCTCTCTAATTTCATCCACCCTTCTATAGTTTCTCTCTAATTTCATCTACTTCTGTATAGTTTCTCTCTAATTTTACACTCCTGTATAGTTTACCTTTATCTCTAATTTCATCCACTCCTCTAAAGTTTCTCTCTAATTTCATACACTCCTCTATAGTTTCTCTCTAATTTCATCCACTCCTCTAAAGTTTCTCTCTAATTTCATCTACTCCTCTATGGATCTCTCTTATTTCATTCACCCCTCTATAGTTAACCTCTAATTCCATCCACTCCTCCATAGTTTCTCTATAATTTCATCCAGTCCTCTATAGTTTCTCTCTTATTTCATCCACTCCTCTAGAGTTTCTCTCTAATTTCATCCACTCTTCTATAGTTTCTCTCCAATTTCACCCACTCCTCTATAGTTTCTCTCTAATTTCATCCACACCTCTATAGTTTCTCTCTTATTTCATCCACTCCTCTGTAGTCTACCTCCAATTTCACCCACTCCTCTATAGTTTCTCTCTAATTTCATCCACTCCTCTATAGTTTCTCTCTTATTTCATCCACTCCTCTATAGTTTCTCTCTAATTTTACCCATTCCTCTATAGTTAACCTCTAATTTCATCCACCCCTCTATAGTTTTTCTCTAATATCATCCACTCCTTTATAGTTTCTCTCTAATTTCATCCACCCCTCTATAGTTTCTCTCTAATTTCATTCACCCCTCTATAGTTTCTCTTTAATTTCATCCACTCCTTTATAGTTTCTCTCTAATCTCATCCACTCCTCTATAGTTTCTCTCTAATTTCATCCACACCTCTATAGTTTCTCTCTAATTTCATCCACTCCTCTTTAGTTTACCGCTAATTTCATCCACTCCTCTATAGTTTCTCTCTAATTTCATCCACTCCTTTATAGTTTCTCTCTAATTTCATCCACTCCTCTATAGTTTCTCTTTAATCTCATCCACTCCTCTATAGTTTACCTCAGACAGAAGCTCTATGTCATCCACACCTCCATGTTCTACAAAGTTCAGTAACTCCACCTCGTACATCACTGAAATAGAAACATAAAAAATGACACAGGCAGTCAAGCACAGACTACATGGTCAGTCTTAGTTGAATAGGGATCCAATTAGTTAGTACAGAAATTTCCTCTTCAAATTCAAGGACTCTCTTTACACATAATGAGAATCAAATTTCAAAGTATTGATACTAAAGTACTCTGTATTGTTTTCAAACCCTTTTAGACAAAAGTATACTACCTATTCTGTATATCTTTAATGAGCAAGAAACATCAAAAGTCATAACAAACATATCTATCATCCCTCTAACTTCATGTTTATTATTATTTAGCTAATTAATGAAACTTGTATGTATTAACTTTTAAAATACAGTAACACTCCAATATAATGTACACGGATGTAGCGATTTTACGGCTATAACGAATTCTTATTCATGTCCCGGCAAAATTCTTCTATAAACCTATAGAAAGTTGCCGTATATAACGAACACTGCTATAACGAATTTATGGCTATAACGAAGTAATTTTAAGACCCTCGCTGGCAAAATTTGAACATATTTTATCATTCATATAACAAATTTTTTCCATTACAAATTTCATTGAAGATACATGACATTTTAAGATGCATATCCTTAATATTCAAATTCAAATATAATACACATGTATAGTAAATTTTAAAAAATTCAATGAAAAGATTATATTAAAATATTTTGTAAATGGCGTTAATATTGATTTTATTATAATTTACAATAGTTTGAAGTCCTTTCAGCTGACTATTTAATAATGAATTCACTATTTAATTAGATTTCTTACGAATTCGCTGTAAACGTACAACGAATTGCGGTTATAACAAAGTTTTTTTTTATGGTCCCTTGAAATTCGCTATAAACAAGTTTTGCTGTATCATTATCTAATGTTAGGAGTTTTTTTTATAGAAGGTTATGGGAAACTCTTATAAATTTAGAGAATCATGCATGTAATTGAAACAGGTTTTGAAAATATTCTAACAATCCATCTTCTGAGTAATACTCACACATTTTAAATACTTGCACAAATAGAGCTTATCAAACTCTATTGAAAATTTTTACTCACCAGTGGCATCCTTAGGAATCCTTGGAGGGGTTCCCATTTCTCCAAAGGCATACTGAGGTCGGATGATATAGCGAGCCAGCTCTCCTTTTTTCATGGAAGATACAGCAAGGTCCAGACCCACAATCAGCCCACCTGATAGTACATGTACAAAGATTCACTTCATTTTATAGTTTAGTCCATAATCAGCCCATCTTTTAGTACAAAGATTCAGATCATTTTATAGTATTGTCCATAATCAGCCCATCTAATAGTACAGATTCACTTTATTTTATAGTATTGTCCATAATCAGCCCATCAGATAGTACAAAGATTCACTTCATTTTTATAGTATTGTCCATAATCAGCCCATCTGTTAATTCAAAGATTCAGGTCATTTTATAGAATTGCCCACAATTAGCTTGTCTAGATCTGTCTGTACAAAGATTCAAGTTAATTCTTTAGAACTGCCCATAAACTTAAATTACCAATATCCCTGAACCCTCAAGGAGTTAATACAACAAGCATACAAGTTACAGATATACCTGTAGCTGTAGAAAATGAATTTAAAACTGAAGAACTAAATGTTAAAATTTAAAGTATAAAAATAAGTGTAAGCTGCAGGTCTGTTGCTCCCGGTCTGGAAAAAAATTTGGATTGGACGACATATGAGCTACAATTCTGTACCTGTTAAAAAGTTTCAAGTTAGGACACACAAAAACTTGTTCTTGTTTTGGAATGATTAATCTTATATTCACACAAAAAAAAATGTGAAAAAAAAATTATCAATGAGACACACTTCAATCCTGTTACCTGTCTGTAATTTGACTTTATAAGGGCTGTTTCGTAACCTTGTCGAATCAAAGGGCTCATCTCCAAATTCAAGGTAACCATTGTAGTGAACTGAAAAAATCAAGTCACTATATTAAGTAACAATAATGTGTAGAATACAGAAATCTAATGTTAATGAATGAAAATTCTATACCTAAAAATTTTAAATCATTAAAAATCAATAATAAATTTTATGATGGACTTAAACCTTTCTTTAACCTATGGACATGTATAACTAAAAGTTGAAGACTTGGAGAGAGGAGAACAAATAACTTGAATAATAATTGTGACATTTCATGGCGGGGCATAAAAGTATTTTATCATAGTTAGACATACTTCTGACTATAGCCCCTTCGGGAACAATTGTTCCACTCCCTTGTTGAAGAACTTTCTTGAACACCATGCCATCCTTATTGGGCGAAATATCTTCCATCTTTTTCATCATCCTCTCAAAAGGTGATGACTCATCATCTTCTTCTACATCGCTGTCATCTTCATCAGGCAAAAACCGGTTGTTGTATATGTCTTCAGCCTTGAACTTAATGTCAGTTTCTTCTGATTCTGAAAAAACGTATGAGAAATCATTATAACTGGGGCAAATTGATCTTACGCATTATAATGATGAAAGATGTTACAATCATTGAATAAATTGACAAACAATCTACAATTCAAAATAAGAAAAGTGTTTGTAAAATCTTATCTAGATAGTGCAACGTTTGTTCTAATAACAGAGCCCATTTGCTAAAGCAAATTTCCATGCTTTATGAAAGTATATTAAGCAGAAACTATGCATGATGTCACAAAAATCAAGAGAGTGAATTTAAGTGTATGCTTACATTATCATTAAATATAGTTAAGTATTTATAGAAAGTGATTATAGGTAGATAGAGTACTGTATACAGGGTTATCATCACCCTGTGTTATTTTCGCCCCGTGTTATTTACGCCCTTCTTTACTTCCAAACGGCTTCACCCCGTCTTGAATTCGCCCTGATGCAGTTTTGTTAAAAAGATAAATTATTTGCAACAATGGAATTGGCCCAGTTTTAAATTCGCAAGCTGACAACGAGTGCAAAAGGGGCGAAAAAAAATGAGGGCAAATATTTCCCTGTATATAGTATATCATGTATAATTGTAAATGTAATTTCTTCTGAAAAATTAAGCTTAAACTGTAAAGGTCTTTATCATTTCCTTACACTGGTATATTTCACAAGGGTGTAGCTTGTCAATGATTTTTTAATCACTATATATCTCATATAACTTAATGCCTGGTTCCTAGTATTTCATTGCAAATTAACAAATTTCACATACGCCATTGCTTTGCAAATGCAGAAAATTCTTTGATATTGAAGATACTGGAATGCTTTCACTTATTAAACAGCATTTGGTTTATAACACTGGAGGACATAATGTACAATATCTTTAGTCCATTACCATTGAAGTCCACACTAGTCTCAAATTCAACACCCTGGCTCGCCACGCCACTTCTGTCTCCGGAAACTTTGAGTCCTGAAATGTCAATTGGCTCCACCAGTGGAACTAAAGGATCCTCAGCCTGCAGAGATTATCATTATATTGTCATTTTATCATTGTTAATACATGTATTGGTATCTCTGCAGGAAAAAACAATTTAACTTTTTTTATTAGTTTATAAGGCAAAACTCAGCACATAAAACATTTAAACAGAAGTTTTATGAAGTTCACATGTCAGAGTAGTTGTTGTGTTGGTTGACATGATGTGCATTTTCTTCAGAAAAGCATAATCTGAAATGGGTCCATCAATTTACCATTAAGCAAAACAAAAAATGACATAATGAACTGTGACAGTCAGACCGGTTTGAATACCAGTGTCATTAAACCATTCAAAGTATGGTATTTACCATTATTGTGGTAAATACTATAAACCAACTTTTACTCGTGTGCGAGAAATATTCGCCAGATTTGTGAGAACCTCTTTGTTGCGAATATTTCTAGCCCTGAACTAGTCTTTGTCGTATAAGTGTTATACCAAAACAAGTGTGGTCGCGAAAAAATAGTCATTGCGATCTAGCTTATATCCGGTAAATCGCGAAATACAGTCGTCGCGAAATAAAAATTGGTTTAAGTATAATATTTGGGATAATAAATAATATTCAAATTTAATGTTTTAAATATTCAAGGTACGTGTTAGTCATAATCAGGATAGGCATACAAGTTTAAACTAAGACGCTACAGTATTATACTTGCATACATCACAGACTGACAATAATTCCCACTGACAGAAATATTCAACATTCAAGTGCTACAAAAACCACAAGCACCTGATGTTAAAAGTATTTCTTTTCATAGTAAAATACTGTATACTGGGTTATTTTCGCCCCGTACAATTTTCACCCTTCTACACTCGCAAACAGTATATGCCCCAACTTGAATTCACCCAGACACAGTTGTGTTTAAAAAAAGATATATGACTTTGGAATTCAATTTGCCCAGTCTTAAAATCGCCCTCTGACAACGAGGGCAAAATCGGCAAAAACAAAACAGGGACGAATATTCCCATGTATACAGTAATTTCCTGTACTATAATAATATTAGTTATCAAAGCAGGGAGGTGAAACGTAAAGAAAAATATCTTGCTAGAAAAAGATTTTTTTTAACATCAGGTGCCTGTGGGTAAAACAGGGATACCATACAGACATTTAACCCACAGATGTTTGATCTGTAATAAAAGTTTGACCCACAGATGCTTGATCTGTAATAAAAGTTCACCTTTTACTTTAATAACAAAAGGTATTATGTGGAATACCCCCTTCCCTGAAATGCAATCATTTTTTTCGGTTTCCGAGGAAATGCAATGGCAAAGTGCTTACTACCATTCTCTTCTACGATAATTTATTCATAAAATAATTTATGGCATGCTTGCTTTTATTTAAATCTATCTGCATAAACAGCTTCCAAACATTGCTTGCCAACTGGAAAAGTTGTTTCACTTACCACAAACCTCTATGTACAGGTCTCGGGCTGAATACAAGTGCATAATTTGAGTACATACATGTATCACATATTGGGTTTTTGGAAAGCTAAATATATTGCAGCTACTAGGTTACAGCAGAGACATAAATAACAGAGATTGGCAACTGATCGAAATCTCGTGGTCCCTATTGTAAGGAATTCCCAGTTTAAATCAGTATATCTTTCTAATAAACAAATATATCGAAATAAAAACAGCTAAAACCTATTACAAAAACATTCAAAATATTATATATTAATAAACAATATTAAAAGAGGAGTTTCAGGTGGCAGTTGGTGACCCTTCGTCCGAGATTTCTTCGCCGTTTTATAGCTGGCCTATATATTTATTTCTCCAAATATTAATATTATTTTTCAATTTATTGTTTCAAAAACTTCTAAATCCTATGCACATTTTTCATAAACACAATATACTTTTGGTTTAAGATCAATATATCAATTAACTAATATGTAGTTCTCAAAGTAAGGTTGGTCCTGTACATTTTTCAATGACAAAACAAGCTAATGTCGGAGTTGCCAATCTCTGTTATTTATGTCTCTGGTTACAGTAACAATGTGTGAAACAAAGCTTTCAACTGTTAAATAAGGTGTAGTTTTCTGATTATTTGGTTGATGATAAACAATACTTAATTTTGAAATGTTTTAACAGAGTAATTTTTTCTTCAAAAAATTTCATTTCAATTTCTGCATTCTGCCCAGGATCTGTACATAGAGGTTAATGATGTAAAACAATTTTTCCAGTTGTCAAGCAATGTTTAGACTCTGCTTATGCAGACAGAAGTAAATGAAGATTGGTATTGTATATGAATTCATATTGTAGAAGAGAATGGGAATTATGAATGTTTATTGTACAATCTTTGTGTTGCCCCTTGATCATGAGGGCCCTTAATTGGTCAATAAAGAAATTGATACTGAAATTGAAATTGCTAATAAACATTAATCTACTTCTTTTCCATCGAAAATGATTGCAATTCACGGAAGGGGTACTTCACTTGTGATAGATACCTTGTGTTATTATTATACCATAGAGTGGACTTTTATTAAAAAAACATGTGCCTGTTGCCCTGTGCCACAGGCTGTGGTTTAACCACCAAACAAGTCCAGTACAATCACTAGATTTAGCTACGTAGCTTGATTTACCCACATAGCTTTATTTACCTACCTGAGGTAGGTTTATTTAGCTACCTTTTATGCAATTTTGCTTTTTATGTAAAACAGAAAAAAAAGTCGCAAGAAACTTTCAACCTATATTTGTTTATAAAAGCAACCCAGAGCAAAAATAGTTAAAACATTGCTGCCTTTGAACAGTTTAAAGGAGAACAGTTTGAGTAACGTACAACACCTGTGTGATGCGATGAAGCATGGATAAGTGTGATTACTTAACATTGTGCTGAATTATTACCAATCAATTATCATGTTAACAAGAACTGTTCTTCTTTGTTATTCATTTAAGTAGTAACCGTTTGGTAACACATAAACAGTTATACAGAGCCCAAAAACATTTAAAACTTTGACTGCATTTGCGTAAAAAGAGCAAAATTTTTAAAAGTAATTTTTTTCATGAATTGTTTTCAGATCAGATTATTGTTGATTGCTGCACCTAAGTGCGAATTTTTGTACAAATGCCCATTTCAGAAAAAAAGTATGATTGAGTAGCTAAATATACCTACTTCAGGTAAGTAAATAAAGCTATGTAGGTAAATCAAGCTGCGTAGCTAAATTTAGTGATTCTACTGGACCTGCCAAATGCAAACCTGAAACAACCAAACTGTTGGATTTATCCCACGGTTCCTAACTGTTGATCGCTACAAAATAAAAGCTTTTCGATATTAAATAAAACATCAGTTAGATTGGATAAAATACCTCAAAATTGTCCATCATTGCAGGTTTTACTTCTCAAAGTAAACTTGTATTTCCCACACAAAATGACCAGATTATCGGTGCAACGTGCATAAGTACAGAGGAAAGCATCCGAGAAGTTCCGTTTTCCCGTAATGACTAAAAGTCTGCCAATGTACCTGTATTTGATTCCGGAAATATATCAACACTGTTATAACATTGTTATTGGTTATCAAAAATTAATAAACTTCACAAAAAAATATGCAGAATGATAAAATACTACTTTAGATTTAAAAATTTAAAACCAATAAAATTAAAAAATAAAATAAACGAATACACATTTTTACCGAGATGTAGGCCATTCTTTCGTATTCCCTTGGGACTTATCGATTTTCATTAGTCACTCATCTGACAGAAGCAACATGACCACAGATTGCGGTATGATTATTTCAATAGAAAAAACAGACATATACCTTTTTGCAGAGCTTTCGATTTTGTCTGTAGTATTAAGGAAATAACTGCTGAAGTTTTTCGCAGGATCAATGTGCAATTTTGAGCTCGAATTCCTTTTAATAACCTGTAACGTTATAGCCTACATCAACAAAATTATGAAGATAAGATTCTATTCGTTTTAGGTGGAATCCCAAATGAGATTCTCCAGGATATGGAGAACAAATTTTCTGCTGATCCGAAAAACAGATTAGCACAAAATGTGTGCTTTACAACTAACCCAAAACAAATCATGAAAAATCAATCAAGCCTCAGTAACCAAGTCCATGTCTTCAACTGCAAGGTAGATTGATTAAATTACATGAAATTTGTTGATTTATTCAAGTTCTCACTTCTTGAATATTGCTACGTAGACATATAAACAGTAATCACTGATCAGAATAAATATCTAAATTAAATATATCATCAAATCATTTTTTGAAAAATAATGAAATTATACTGGCGTGCAACCAGTTCTCGCCGAGTACCATTTCTCACCAGTGCATTGTTATGTCATTTTTCGCACATAATTCTATGTGTTGATATGACGTAACAGTGCACTGGTGAGAAATGGTACTTGGCAAGAACTGGTCGCACACCAGGGGTACTCTAAAACTTATTTGTTGTAATTAAGCAAGGAATATATATCTTTTACGTGAAATATGTACTTTCTTTGACTTGGATAACCTCAATTAATTATAAAAATTCTTTTGTCTATTTTTTGAGTCACATATATGATATTAACTTCCTGGTTTTGATATTCTGCTGCAGTGGCAGTTACACAAAAAGTGTATTAATTGAAATCATGCATGATCAATGAAATTTGTTAATGTTAAGCATCTTCAACATTGAAAACTTCCAATTAAAAACAGCATCATTTGCATATTATTATTTTAAATGGATGATAAGCAAATTACTGTGAAATATAACTCATAGGTACCCATGGAAGGAAAACCAATGTCCAATCAAAAGGCTTCTGGGCGATGCTGGATCTTTGCTTGTTTGAATGCAATGCGATGCAGTGCGATGCCTTCACTCCAATGTGATGAACTAGAGTTTAGTCAAAATTACTTGTTCTTCTGGGATAAGGTTGGTGCATATTTATATTGGTAGCATAAACCAAAATTTATCACTGATTATCTGTAATCTTCTTCACTGATTCACATGAATGTAATCCTTGTAATAACCTATATAATAACCTAAAAACTTGACGTAATAGATACAGTTGAACTTCGATATCTCGAACACTGTTATCTCGAATACAATGGATATGTCGAAGTGATTTGTAAGTCCCAACTACTTATTTTTTAAGTATTTTATCCTCTGTATCTCGAATACTCAGATATCTCGAAGTTTTTAAACAGTCCCATCTAGTTCGAGATAACAAAGTTTGACTGTACATGTATTTATATAAAAAAAAAAATTTGCATCATATACCAGAAGTATTCACATGCAGTTGAGTTTCTGTATTTTGAAATTAGATACATGTATATCAAATTCCATGAATATTTTAATGTAATTTGAAAGTCCAAATTACTATTTTTACCTCAGTATCTCAAACCTTAAGATATTTAAAAGTTTTCTCTCAATCTCCTTGGGTCCAAGATGATGAGGTTGACTGCATGTACATTAATTTTCATATTTACATATATACGTATCATCTGATTTTAGTTGGAGCGTTGTAACTATAACCTTGACTCCTACATCGAGTGTGCTCGCCGGGGGGAGACGTTTGAGGGGAGGCTAGTCAGTCACCTTCTTACCTCCCCCTCTGAGGATGGAGGGCAGTGGGATATGCTGGTAAACTTGGTCGAGAAGTATGGTGTGATCCCCAAAGTCTGTTTTAAGGATGCCCAGAGTGCTGCAGAGTCCAGGATTCTGTGTGGCATCATCAACAACAAGGTAACTTTTCTCAGTACTGGGGTAAAACATTACAATATCTTAAAACATTGACCTGCTGTATACTACAATCAATCGGAAATCACATTCAATCTGACAGTATTATGAAAAAAATATACATATATGTTTAAAGCTAGTTGGCTACTTCAATTTTATGTCACATTGATTCTCCTTTTGACTGTGTCAGATGAGGGAGTTCTGCAAGAGACTTCAGACAATGGTTTTTGAAAAGGCTTCAGATGAAGAGATCCAAAAGGAAAAATCTACAATGTTGCAGCAGGTATGTAATACAGTCATACACTTGTATTAATTCCAAATAACACAGTCAATGGTTTTATTTTTTATCTAAAAACCACAGCATGACTACATTATGATAATGTCAGAACACAAGTGAAACTTCTCTTGAGCTTGGGAAACACAAAATTAGAAGTGACTCATATTGAAATGTCCAGAGAATTTCAGGAGAGTCAGCTAGATCGAGAGCTAATTTAAAAGCCAATTCAAAATTCAATTAATCAGTTACAGTTATAACATGTGTTGTATATTGTAAGGTATACAAGAAAAACATATACTAAGTACATTAATTTAACAATATTTACAAAAAAGTAAACAAATATGTGCACATAATATCATGGTTACAGTTTCCAGACAGTAAAATCTTGCTCTGTCTTTGTTCAATACTTAGTTGAGTCCTGAAATAGTTTCACTGTAATCACAGTTATTAGATGAATTATATAAACTTTTTTTTGCAATGTAAAAAAATCTACCGGTAAATAAAATGATGTAAATGAAACCTAACAACAAATTACAAATATCACCTTTAATTTTCTTCCAGGCTTAAAAAAGTATTCATAAATTGTCTACAGTATATTGCACACAATAATGATGTTAAATGTAATAATAATTGAAGAATTTTTTTAGTTTGGATTTACCGGTAGTGTAAAAGCTTCTTGATACTTTCAATCTGGTTCAATGAGTTTTCAAACTTTGAAATATTAAAGCATCAAACCTTGAAATATTTAATGTAAAGATTTTATCTCTGCAGTCACCCTGGGACTGCTCAGAGCAAACAACCCTTACTTAGATAAATTGATAGGACAGGAATTATATATATTGCTTTTGACAGCAATATTCTCAGAATCCAATGCTTTTTTTCAAGTTGAGAGCATTTACAAGTATATTTAAGAAGAAAGAGTAGAATTTTTTTGAATTTATTCATTTATTACTGCATGGTGGCCAGAAGGTTATATGAAAATTTTTAAGTTGTTGTGCATTTCCACGGAGTTATTATGAACAATTAAGTCTTGTTTGACAAGATGCTTTGTCTAATGAAATGCTTTGAAACTTTTAGAGAGAGAGAGAGAGAGAGAGAGAGAGAGAGAGAGAGAGAGAGAGAGAGAGAGAGAGAGAGAGTCTAGATAAATGATACTACCGGTAATCATGAAGATTTTATTTTAGATAGATAATAAAAAAAGTAGAATTTAATTTAGAAGGATTTATATTGTAGTAAAATTATTTGATATTGCTCTTTCATTATTATGCTTTTTCAAACACATTTTCAAAAGTGGATGAAAATAAATGGAAAAAGAAAATTTTTTGTGGAAGTATGTATTGAGTACAGAATAATCATGTATTTGGAATCATCTAAAAATGTATTTGACCAGAATGTGATATTTTTCTGTATTGTTATTACATAATTTACATTATTTATTCTAATTTTTAAAGATATTTTATACTTTGTATGGTTATCTTTCCAAGATCATGATCATCAAACCCTTTAAACCAAAAAATAAATGTTCTGGTATTGGTTCTCAGTCTGCTGCATTGATTAATTTATTGCCATATTGAATTAGGGGAATAACATAATTTTCAAGATTTAAGTTTTAAGAAATGAAAATTGAGTCATTTTGTTACTTCACTTTTGCAAATCTTGCAATAAAAATAAAATACCTTCGTGCTTCTTTATATTTTGATTTTTTTGGCCCGAATTCCAATGTATTAATTTTTTTGGCCTAAAATGGTCTAGCATTATTGGAGTTTAAGGCACTACAGTTGCACTGTTGGCTTTGTTGTGATATTAAGACACTAACAGTTCAGTCTTTGTTAAATCCTTTTGTAAAGAAATAATTCTAATTTTATTCATGCTGAATTTGGACCCTTAGACATTTTATACATGTATAGAATATATTATTATTTATAGTAAACAAATTGAATATTAAATAAATGCTTTCTTTGGTGATTCATGCTGGATATGAAGGTGGTGCATTGCAGAAAAAATACATAACCCGCATTAGCGGGTAATGTAAATTTTTCCGGAAATGACCACTACCTTCATAATCCGTATGAATCATCAAAGTAAGCATTTTATTGTTCATATTTACATCTTTCTTTTAACAAATTAATAGATTGATAGTAAAAAGTAAGTTAAATTAACTACATGTAAATTGCTATTAATGTACATCAATACATTAGCTAAAGGAAACAGCCAAATCGTCTACTATGGGAATTTGAGTCTGATATCATCACGGTTATTTCGTGCAGTCCGTGATTTTTCTTTGGTAGCTGTAGGTTTCGATAAACGGGGCATGAAGATTTCAGTCCTGTTAGTTTCACATCGGTGTCAGTTGCTGTAGGTTTCGACCAATCGATAACTGTAGATTTCAGTCCTGTCAATTTCTATAGAGCTATGAATTAACAATAAGTTTCTGTAAGAAATAGAGGGAATCATACTTGGTAGATGTAAATATTAGATTATAATACATGTTCATGCAGTATATAGATTTTAGGCCAACACATGTACCGGTATGTCTGCGAGTAGATTTCCAAAGTATTGCAACAACATGATTTTGTTCATTTCAAATTAATCCACGTATTTTAGACATAATTTTTAGAAACAATATGGTTTGCTGTCACTCTTTTGACATTTGGGTCAATTTTGATATTTGTTATTATTTTTCCAGATTTATACAACTCTTTCCATCTGCTTGGGAACACCCCCTAAAACCATTACCTGGGAGTATTATGACAAATCGAAAAAATACCAGAAAATTGGACCAATCACCCCCCTCGAGTTCTACAACACAAAAGTCAAACCATTTTTTAATATGCAAGACAAGGTAGGTAACTCTATTTCAGTTTCATGAATATTTCATGCTTTTTTGCAGTTGGCTTCAGACTGAAACTAAGATCTGACAAACATCAGACTATGGCTGCAAAAGTGAATTTTAAGATCACTGATCACAATTAATAACAAAGAATTCTCATCATATTTACTGTTTTTGTTTTAAAGTAATTTTATAGCAACCTATTATGTATGAAAATTCTGTATAATCAATAAAGGACCAGTGTACAGTTCATAAAAAAAAATGTGTTGCTGTTAAAACTATATGTAGTTACTATACACGTCTATATGTCTAAGATAGATGATAATTGTGTAATCTTTTTCATTAAGTTTTTGTCCTTTGGGGCATTAGCTCTCTTATGCTTTGTAATTACCTCCTTTTTCATAGGTGTGCATTGTGAATGATCCACGAGCAAAGAACCCATACAACAAGCTATACACTGTGGAGTACCTGAACAACATGACAGGAGGTCGACCGGTGCTGTATGTGAACCAACCAATCGGGATGTTGAAGGATCTTACCATGAAGTCCATAGCAGATGGAGAGGTAAATAGTGGAGAGTTTGACAGTCAATAAGGCATATATCAAAGTCAGCTCAATCGATCTTTCTCATCTTAATGTTATTTTGAAATACAGTCATGTACCTGTTTGCTGAAACTACACTGTACAATGCATCTTAGAGGTTGGCTATTTTTTATTTTCATCATACATAATAGCATCAGGCCCTATACTAATCGTAATGAATAAAATATTTAAAGCAGTACATGTAAATAAGCGTCATGATAAGGCTTTAGCTAAATAAATTAACACTTTGAAGTTTCACAAATAATCTCAATCAAATCAAATTTCAGACATTTCTGGGAAAAAATTCATTTTAATTTCATAGTTTATAAGCTTTGATAACTTACAGATTTGCAGTACATGTATTAAATACATGTATAAGAAAATTAAAATAGAGATGCATATTTAAGTAATGTACAATTTGAAAGTACAGTGTACAATTATAGATATAACACTTTGGAAAAGGGAGAGGTATGGTATTTGTTCTTTTGTCCTAGCTTTATAGCCATTCTTCTTTGGACCTGCATACTACCACTTAGATAATCTTGAATATATATTTTTGATAAAACTGGTAGATTTTATAGTATGGTATATATAGCCATGAAGGACTTTGGGGTACATACCGTTAACTAGTATGGTAAATATGATGTTATATTAGAGTGGTTTTCATTGACATGGAATATTTTAACAAGTACAGTACATGGTTTATTCATGCAGGCAGTATGGTTTGGTTGTGATGTAGGAAAGTACAATAGTATTAAACCCGATGGAGTCCTTGATCTTAAAGCGTGAGTACATTGTGATGTTTATTTTAGATTTCTTGTGTTTTATCCTTATAGGTACTACAATTGTAAGTGTTACTCATCTCATCTTTTTAGTACATGTAATACATATACATGATTGTATAACTTTAACAATTTGAAGCCTTATTCTTGTCACTGAAATTCAAACACACAAAGCCACTATGAAAACCTTTGTATGATTTTATACTCTAAATATAAAGAAAACTCCAGGATCCTGATATATTTAATAGTTAAACTGAATTCTGTGACTTTATTATGTACAAAGCAATCGATCTTATTACAATTCATTTATTAAACTTATAGCTTCAGAACTTTATGAAATAGTGTAGATAAGTATATTCTGCAACTTTATGAAATATTGTTGATATATAAGAATAACTTTTTATTTTTAAGTTTGGATTACAATCTGGTGTTTGGATTCTCAGCCCTTGGATTGGATAAGGAGGGAAGGCTGAACTATGGGGAATCACTGATGACCCATGCCATGTTAATTACTGCATTCCATAAAGTAAGTGCTAACAGGATTTGAAGGGACTTGAACACGATTTGAGGTCAAAATGTATAAATAATATAATAATAATATAATTATAATTTTTTCATTTTCAATATCTAGAATGGTTAATAATGGTTTTTAGCTCACCTGAGCTGAAAGCTCAAGTGAGCTTTTCTGATCACTTATTGTCCGGTGTCCATCTGTCTGTCCTTCTGTCCGTCTGTAAACTTTTTACATTTTTGACTTCTTCTCCAGAACCAATGGGCCGATTTTCAATTAAGCTTGTCAAAAAAACAACCTCAAATTTGTTCAAATCATGATCCTTGGGAGTACGGTGGGGCCACAGTTGGTGGTCAAATTTTTACATAGGAATATATAAAGAAAAATCTTTAAAAATCTTCTTCTCAAAAACCAATTGGCCAGAAAAGCTGTAACTTGTGTGGAAGCACCCTCCGGTAGTGTAGATTCTAGATTTTTCAAACCGCGATCCCCGGGGGTAGATTGGGGCCACCATGGGGGTCGAATTTTTACATAGGAATATAAAGAGAAATATCTTCTTTTTGATAATCAGTTAAACAGAAAAGCTGTTACTTGAGTGGAAGCAATACAATACATTTAGAAAAAATATTTAAAAATCAAATAAAAAAAGATGTGATTATAATTGGGGGGGGGGGGGGGTCGAATTTTTACATAGGAAATAAATTTGATCATTCTCAAAAATATATAGTGTATAGTATTACTATTATGCAAGTATATAGACATTTGTTGATTCTCATTTGTGTAGACTGTGGCCCCGGATAATTCTTAGGCCACACAAGGGGTTCAAAGTTTGATGTAGGTTTGTATTTAAAAGAAGAGTTGTTTTAGATCTTTTTGAGAATGGCAATGCTCAATATGTGATATAACTATGAAATCATCTAGTTACAAAAGGGGCTTAACATAAGAACATCTGTAGAAAATTTTGAAAATCTTTTAATACAGGATCTATTTTACTTATTCATTGTCCCAAAAGTTTGGATATGACTTCATAAAGCTGATTTTATAATGTTTATTGTTGTTCAGGTGAGCGATGTGGCCCATGGGCCTCTTGTTTATGATTTGACAAAATTTGAAAGTCAAATTAAGTCAAATATCAAATTAAAGTAAGATACAGAGTTTGAAATTCTTTGTTATGTAAAATATAAACAAGCTCGAGTCATGTTATTGTTTACATGTGTAGTATTGGTATAAGTTTCAATCAAATATTGCTTAAAATTCTTTTAATGATAATATTATTTATGAACACATTGAATCAGTTTTTCTTGTTTGACACAAGTCATATTTTGTCCAAGAAACGAAAATTTCTTTACTTTGAATTATTTGTAAACAAATATAAGACTCGAGCTTTGTTTACATAACAATGATTTTTTTTTTATCTGTAACTCGCTTGTAATTTGACTTCTTACAATCAATTTTTCGTCAATCATTCAAAATGCACAAGTTAACCATTTTAAAAATAAAAAATAAGATTTTCATCTCAAATTGTGTCACCGGGTTAAAAGATGTGTGAATGTCAGTCAACATATCGGGTCACTGTAGTTCAGCGGCCCTGGGTTAGAGTTGCAGTTGAGACTTGACTTTTCACCACCTTTACAATTTATTTACATCTACCGTTATACATTTCAAATGAATTATTCATGCTGTGTACATGTACATAATGAGTATTACACTTAAGATTTTCTTGGAAGCTTATATTAATTAGAAATATTAACCTTTAATGATACATACTGAATGTGTCCCTTGGTATTTAAGGAAAATGGTGAATCTATAAAATGGAGAATAGAGAATTCGTGGGGTGATTCTGATGGCGACAAAGGTAAAGATACATTTTTTTTAATTCATTATTTAAAATGAAGTGTATGTACTGTTATATCTGTGGAAATTAGCATGCTTTGGGTATTAAAATGTACAGCTAGGTTAAGAATGCACACATTTTAGAAGCATAGATTCTCATTATTAAACACAAACCTATATTGTACTTTGACCTATGTAAGTTTTTTTTTTTTTTGGGGGGGGGGGGGGGAATACATTCTCAATTAGCATTATACATGGCAATATTTTCACCATATATACCGAAGTCGACCTTTATAAACTCTTTTTTATTTCTTTCACCAAAATCGGCTAGTTCGACCTATATACAGCATCGACTTATATTCCCAAAAATACAGTACCTGGTAAATTAATCTCCATTGTTACAGATTTTAAAACGTCATTTTCAAAATCAAATCCCATTATTTGTCTGGAAATGTTAGCATCTGGATTACTTACTGGTACATTATTTATAAAAATTCATACTGAAGTTCCACCATAAATGCAGACTGAGGTTGGAAATTGTACGATAAAGCAGACTATAAAGAGATGTAGTTTTAGACAACTCAATCTTTATAAACATACATGTATCATATTCTTGTAACTTGAGTCAGATCTTGTGATTCACTACAGTGGTTGAGGTACATCTGTTGCATTTGAAATGATCAGGGTTTCCAACTTTTTTGCAGTAATACAGTGATGATGGGTTTTTCATAGTTTGAAACTTATATTTTCTTCACTTGTAGGCTATCTGATCATGTCCGATGACTGGTTTTCAGAATTCGTGTACGAGGTTGTCATTGATAAGAAGTTCCTTACAGAGGAAATTCTGGCTGTGACCAAACAGACTCCAGTAGTTCTACCAGCCTGGGATCCCATGGGAGCTTTAGCCAAGCTCTGAGTGCACTCATGGGAGCTAGTGATAGAACTGTAGGGACATGTATCTTACCAGAACAATAACATTATATCTATGAAAATCAGTATTCTCTGCAATATTTGCTGAATTAATTACTGTTCATTTACATGTGTTGTCTTGAATTTCCTTTAAATTTCTTCTTCACAACAATAAGAGGATCCAATATCATAAGATCCTAGCTATCATTTCCTGACAGTATATATCAACAAATCTAGAAGTTATTTTTCGTACATGATTTACATATCATTTTCTCTCAGAAATTGAAAAAAAGGTGTACCTCTGTTACTGCATGTAGTATATAATGCATGGATACATTCAGGGCCATA
Source organism: Magallana nippona (assembly GCA_033439105.1). Classification (NCBI taxonomy): domain Eukaryota; kingdom Metazoa; phylum Mollusca; class Bivalvia; order Ostreida; family Ostreidae; genus Magallana; species Magallana nippona. Next base: position 17,720,311 of record CM065922.1, read on the forward strand.
TATACTAATACTTCGTATATGTTTCTGATGTGTCAACAAGTACTAGAACTGGTATATGCTTTTAGATATCACCCAAGATAGAGATTGATTAGTCTTTGCTGAATGAATACAAAAATTGTCTTTTGATATGGAATTATGATGTATACTTTGTATTTATAAATATACTAGCCGACAGAATTTTTTTCAATACTGAATTTTTTTAAATTTTACAAATTTGTTTAAAAGTATACTTATATTTGATTGAGATTAAAATGGACGATTTATAATTGTCTTGCTGTTTATTTGATGACATCGTTAGTCAGAAACCCATGGCCCAAAAGTCTGGGGTCTGCCCAGTAGCCCGAAGGTTCATTAAATCAAAGGTCCAGTAGTTCGAAGGTTCATTAGTCCGAAGGCCCACTAGTCCGAAGATTCATTAGTCCGAAACTTGATGAAGTAAATATAGTTAGGGTTAAAATAACTTAAATGGCCAGGTTTGATTAATCATTTTTCACCTTAACAAATTCTTGGACGTTTAGAACACAAAATACCATGAAAAGAGAGTACTATAATATGAATTGCTATCTCTTTATAGATCTGTAATATTATTTTTGTATACCTGTATGTATAATAACTTTTTTTCTGTATTCAGATTTCTGCCTCATCATTTGACTTTCGTTGTCCATGAACGTTATTTCCAGAATAGGAATGATATGTTTTCGAACTGGATTTTTTTTCGAATAGGAATAACAAGTTAATTGCTTATAAATCATAAGATTAAGGAATAAGAGTGATGCAATTTTCGGATAACAAAGATGGAGTCATCGGAGAGGCAACTCCTATTTTGAAATAGGATTTAAAAAATTATCTCACCCAACCTCTCTCTCTCTCTCTAAAATATGTTTTAGAATAACATCTTTTGGAATTAGAATGATAATTTATCAAGTATGAATATTTTTTTGCATTAAAAAACATCAACTTATCAAATAGAAATCATGTTTTATCGAATAAAAATTGTATGTTTAAGAATAAGAATAGCAAAGATTTTGAATAGAAATGACAAAAAAAGTTTAATGATAGAACGTTTTACACGCCATATTTAAAGTACCTATTAAGTGCGAAACGAAATCATATTGAAACAAAACCTAGTGGACATATTCAATGCGTTTTATGTCTCCCACTTGGTTTGAATGTTTATCTCCCGCAAAAGAGGGGGGGGGGGGGGGGGGGGGGTTGTAGTGCTTTATCAATCGTTTAGAAATAAAAATTAAGTAGGGATCATGATTTTTTTATATAAAAGTTCGCTGTAAAATTTATGATAACCGGAAATGCACAAACAGAATGACATACAGACGACGAACGGACAGAGCTTAATTAATATTCCCCACTTAGAATAAAGCAGGGGAAATTATATACATTGAAACAAAACGAATCCTTAAGAATCTACACAAACTTAAGTCAGAAAAATTAATAAATAAAATGTAAAGGAAGTGAAAAACAAACGAATATGAAATGTACAAATATTTTGACGTGGAAAATATACATTGTATTTTAGAAGTAGCGTGCGAGTTTGTTTATCTTACAAATTAGAAAATACAGATTTTAAAGAGGGGTTAAAACTTAGTATGCATGTACTTTGAGACTCTTGGAGAAATGATACTTGTATACACGCACTTAATTTGCATTAAATTAAATCCAAAGCATACAATTAAATTTTGGGTATTAAAAAAGAAATTGATTTAATATTAACTGGTTAAATTCGAATCATTTTAGCTATACTATTTTGCATTTAATTTGCTTATCATAATGACAAATTCTTACATGAAAATTGCTGGATGGAATTTATTCCGAAAAGAGTTCTCAAACTAAATACATGTGATGCATTCGAACTAATGAACCTTCAGACTACTGGTCATTCGGACTAATGAACCTTCGGGATAGTGGGCCTTCGGACTACTGAACCGTAACCGGCCACTCTTATACATATACCTACTTACCATGGGCCAACTCATTCAATTTTTCTTGTTTTTATGAATAATTTTTGTCCTTTTCTCATTGGCTCCTTTACATTTTCATGAAGGAAATCTCACCAATCATGTTTATGCCAGTCTGAATAAAACAATCCCCTTCTCCTTACACTCGTCAGGGTCTGACAGGTATCGATAGGAGGTCATCTTCACACGCCCTTTACTTCTGACCAATCAAGGAAGGGCTTCCATTTCTTAAGAAAATATATTGGAACTCTTCAAAAGGAGATAAATGAATGAATTCATTATTGTTTTGAAGATTTACACCCCTCATAAAACTGATAAAAGCATCTCTGAGATTGGTTGGGGTATATTTAGATTGTATGTAAATGTAGATGTGAATGACCTTTTATTGATTCCTGTCGGACCCTGACGGCTGACGAGTGTAAGGAGAAGGGGGATGGTTCTAACCTGACAAGTGTAAGGAGAAGGGGGTAGATTTTATATAATCAGACTGCGTTTATGCTTACGTGTGCATCCATTATCAACAGCATGTTTTCAGAACATCATCTTTGATTTTTTTTATCTCCAAATCAAAGAGTTTTGCTCTCACATTGGTGGACTGAGAATAATGAATATTCATTGTAACGCAAAAAGTTCAGTAAATTGGCACATGCACAAGCATAAAGACATTAAGACATTTGCTCTCTCATTGGTGCATGGACTGAGAATAATAAATATTCCACCCCCCCCCCCCCCCCCCTGGAAAATTCAATTTTATTAAACTCACATAGTAAAATTCCAGAAAATAGACCTTGGACCCCCCCCCCCCCCCACCCCCGTTAAATAAAATTATCCCTCAGCCCCCCCCCCCCCCCCCCAAACTCCTCCCGGAATTTTTTTTCGATCCGCGCATGCTGCAGGTCATGGGTTACCACCGGTGATTTGATTACATGTATTTGCCTACTTCTTGCATCTAGAGAGTATTTTTTTCCTTATCTCTTTTAAAAGAGAATCCATTGAAAATAATTTATGATCTAACCAGTTTCAATCAATTTTTACATATGATAAGTAGATATTTTAAAAGATTGTCCTCAAATTCATTTTTTGTTGTTGTTGTTGTTGCAGTTTTTCAGTTTAGTTATATAACTACATTATTTAATACTTGCATTAAAGTTGCAGCAAATTAAGTCAGACTTCGAAACAACTGTTTTACATATGATCTAAAAATTTAATACCGCATAACGTTACGGAAGATATATATGCTTTTTCTGCTATGGGACCTTCACCATACCTTTCTTCATAAATAATTTACATACATGAATCTGCTTTTGGTCACTAAATTTGGATATAGATAAGTAAATATAGATTTAGAGAGAAATGTAAATAAAACAGTAGAATACTTCTTTTGTCGTTCGTGTAAATTAAATTTTTGAAGTGATCGCTTCCTAAGACCTTTCATGGTTTGCCGGTTACGGATAGAAAACCCGTGTGTTCCGACGATGGCTTCCTATATAAAGATTAAGGGCTTAAAATTTACGCCGCTTATGGGCTGCGTTTTACCTAAAAAACGGAACTTACTACTTACAACCTCAAATTTTAATTATTTAATTACCATTGTCAGCGGATACTAAGGCCTTTAAATAAATGTTTCACTTTATTACTATTAAGATTGAGATCATTAATTTTGAATACAGTAAATGTTTTTGTATAAAATATAGAATTACTCCATGAGACTGACAAAAAAACTACGACTTGTCAAAACTACTTAGACATCTATGTATCTAAAACACATTCCTATTATATAACTGCTGCAAGAAAACTATTCGATTTTCCCGCCATAAAAAGTTCTGCACATCCGGGCATTTACTAAATCATACGTGGCCTTGTTTTTCGTTGAGGCGGAAGTACGGATAAGGATAAAATAACATCGAAAGTAAGTAGATTGTGAATACCATTTATAAAATCAGCCACAGTCACTTAATAGTAGGATTGATTTTTTGCACTTGCACAGAAATATCAGATTGTAATTCGGTGTAGTCTACCGGTATTCATGTGGTGCTCGACAAACCGTTTGTTTGTTTACCTTGTCAGAAAAGTATAACATTGATTGCGTCACGCCTTGAAGTAAAAGATTTAAACTGATCATTGTAAAAAATAATGCATGTTATATGCCGTATAGATGACAAATAGAAACTTAAAAAGTACAATTGTGTGCAATGTACTTACATACAGTACATACATTGTATTGAAGTAAAAGGTTTTTACATAAAATGTCATTGCATGTACTATAACATGTGCGTAACCCATTAGGCCTATGGTATATATATGCCAAAATCTCCAGTTTATCATTGTAACAATTATGCATATGGACAGCATATTTTATTAATTTTGTTGATACTTAGTAATATTGATAAACCAATATTTTGATTCTTTAATATTTTAAAAGTTGAAGTTAATATACATGTAACTGTATAAGTCAGTTATAAATGAGAATAAAAAATTCAAGTGCTAACATGCAAGTTTGTTTCGCAGCTAAAAGAATATTTAAGATGTACAAACAGATATATAAAGCCAACTAGATCTGTTCAATAATATACCTTGTATATGAATACCTAATGTTGCATGCACATATGTTTTTGTCACTTTATAAACTTGATATGTGTCACATAGATTTACATGTATTTCTCTCGCCAACCGGGACCAATCAGAGAGAGTCTAGTCAGCAATACACAATACGCTTGATTTGTTATGTTTGGGTTGTCAGTGTGCATAGATATCACAGGTACTGTAAATTCATACAGCTGTAGTTTGAAAAACCCAAAGAGGTAAATAAGGATTGCTTTACATTTTACGTTTGGATTTTAAATTTATTCTTAAAAAATTGTGTCTCAAGAGGTATGTATATTGTATAAACTGGAACTAAATAATTTTAATCAGAATACATATTAAGCATATGTCTGCTGCTCAAGCAGTATAGATAATATGTGCATCAAGATTAGGTAAACCTTTTGCAAGGACTATGGCAATGGGTATAAAATACATGTCATTATATCACAGCTAGTGATTCAATATCACAGCAAAATATTTCGATTGTAATATAAAAACTTAGCTCTTAATTAATCTAATGGTCAGTAAAATAAATGTTGTGTTAAATTGCCTTTGCAATTTGCTCTACGTACTACTACCTTTCTTTTAAATGAGAAATTTATTGACAAATTGACTAAAAGCGATTTGATAGAATGATATGAAAAGAAAAATTATAAATATTGTTTTCTTATCAAAACAAACCTCTTTTTTTTCTTTGCCTTAAATTATTTTGAATTTAGTGAAATACAAAATCCAGATGAATGGTTGAGTTAAATGCATTGCCCTTTCATCAAAACAATCTTACAGAATTGGCATTTATTTGTCTAGTAAATGGGGAAAATTTTCTGTATTTTTCAATTGGGCAGGGTCTAATTAGAGGACTGATATCGGTGGTTAACATCTCAGGTGCATCGTCTTTGTAACAGGAATTGTAAAGTTGTCTAAAGAGCAATCATGGATATCAATTGATAACAAAGTATTTGTGATTGTACGTCATCTGTGTAAAAACCAGACTAAACAAATTAAAAATTGTTTTTATCATTATGTAACAACAACTTTGTTGATGCTTTTGTTAGTACCAGCATTAATTTTGAGTATTTTGTAAAGGTATCAGGTAATTGATTTGAAATGGGAAGATCAAGCTGTATTCTACGTGTTCCTGATTTAATTGTTTAATTGTTTCTGATGGAAATTGTTTTTGTATCACCCTGTAATTATATCATAGTTGAATGGATGAAAACAAAAACAGCAGGAGTGTTATTGCTTAAATGTTGGTTTTTTTTTTTTTTTTATTGATTCTAAGATATATGACTGTTCTTGCGAAATTGATAAATTGATTTGAAACCACATTCTTGTATATAAACACGCAGGCGTATACATGTACTAGCTTATTGGACTTGCATTCTATGAACCATTAAGATTCAATTAATTTTCTTTTCACCGTATTTTCAACAGATTTTAATTTATTTCAGAGAAGATTACAGTTCCTTTTATAAAGCCGCTAATTACGGTTTTATTTTTTACATTATAGTAAAATGGCGGATGGATTTGATCCTTGTGAGTGCGTATGGAATCATGAACATGCTATGCAAAGACTCATTAATCTGGTAAGTCTATGTATATCACTCTATGATTGCAATTGTATAATATTATATATACCATATATTTTCGGCTTGTTTTTATCAGTTGATAACCTTGATAGGTTGTTATTATAATTTTTAGCATGTTTAGGGCTGTGTCGCATGTATGCAATTTGAATTCTTCACAAAATAACATTGGGATATGAATAGCTGCAGTCTTCTGTGGTCTAGGTATTCTACTACAAGATGTTAAAGTGTATGCTATCATTAGAAGCATTTTAACAAGACCTTGGATTTTCGTTAGAACGTAACTATCTATTTCTTGCATCAAACAGGTTAAAATGATGCTGGTTTCGAGTGAAATATGCATAGATTGCGTAGTCTAAGCTCAAAAGCCAGACAAATCTTGTTGATTTCAAAGAGCCATGGCCAAGTGGCCAGCAATGAAATAGACATGCCTACGTCACTTTGCTGTTTGACACAACTACCTAAAGTCCAAGCTCTTGTTAAAATGGTTCCAATAGGTTGTGTTGCGTATATATACATGTATATATATTAATTTTAAAATCTACCAAAATAACGAAGAACGTAATATGCTGCCTCTTTTGTGGTCTATATATTCTACTATTAGTCTTTTACGCCACAAGACGTTAAAGTGTATGCTTTGACCTAAATTTTACATCCACCTGACAAATTGTTATAACTCACTTTCGTTCAATTGTACTTTCATTTATTACACAATAAAATATGACTCCATCATCCATTTATATGTTGATGGCAGGATACTGTTTCATAAATCAGTTGGACAAATATTTGATCATCAATGATTGTTTAAACATGACAAAGTGCAATCATCATTAGGGGCGCAATTTGCAAATATAACGACACTAGAGGCGAATATGTGTTAATCAATGCGGAGCAGAGTAATCCATGATAGACAGTTTCGATGTTCAACAAATATGGCTCCTTTTTGTGGGACAAGTTTGATGGAGCCCTAATGTACGCCATTTATCTCTCTTCCTTTTGGTGACAGATATCAATAAATTGACAAACTATATTAATTATTTCATTGAAGGGTATACCTTTTTTCTTTGATATGGTGTAGAGACTTAATTGCATGACCTCAATGTACTGTTATAGAATTGAATGGTTTACTTTTCATCAAAACTTCATGGGGAGCTGGACTTCAATATGGATTCTCGCTAGGATGTGTCCAACCTTTACTGATAATTTTTTACATGCAGCTTTTGTTCATTTGGAATTCTGCTTGAAGTTTATCGACCTACTGTGTACAGTCTATGTTCTTGATCAATTAACGTGTATTTTAAACGTTGAGTCACCATACTGCTTCATTTAATATTTAAGATCCAGATAGGTTGTAATCGGAAGCTGGATTGATTTAATGATTTTTTTTTCTCTTGAAAGAGACATTTCATTGTGTTAAGTAGGAGTTCAATCAATCATTTATTACATAGCACAACAAATTTTGGTACTCAGTGATGAGGGAATTTGAATGGAAAGAGATTTGGGTGGACCTTGGAGAAAATATCAGTTGCTCTTCTTATAGCTAGTCTGGCCCATTAACTTGGAAGATATCAAACAGTTTTTGATTAGCTTATGTAGATCTCTGTTGTTACCAAATAAGGCAGATAATTTGTATCCTTTGAAAGTTTATATCTTCCTTGATTTTCTTGATTTATAAAAATTGAATATATACAAGCTCATTTCAAATAATAATTGACTTTCATTCTATTCTTTTAATCTCATTATGTACATACAGATATATAAGCTATGTGTCATCAGTATTTTTTTTTCACCGATTATATATATGGAATTTTTGTATTGATTTTCCCTCTGTTCAAAGAATCAGTGTGTTGTTTTGAAATTCTTAGGAAATGTGCTGGGTATATAAATAAGTTGGAAAATCCTTTAACTTGCAGAATGTAATGTGAACAAGTATGTCAAGAAAAAATGTTTCAATTTGATTTTAATTGAATTTAATTAAATAAAATGAAGTCTGTTCTTTTGTCACTTATCAGTAGTCTGGAATTCTTCTCCTTAAAAGTGAAGTTAGAGCTATAGTTTCACAACTAAAGTTGTATTAATTGGGAAGTCTTTGAATTGTTTCTATTAATATTTTTTTGTTAATTGGTCCTCAAATCGACTCGGATATGCAGTGAATTCTTGTCCAAACTATATAATTTCTCCAATCTGACTTGAATTTCATCTGCAGAGTGCCTCTAGGTAAAGGGTGTTAAATGATCTTTTATGCAGTTTCTTGGTCCAAGTTAAAGGTCACCTGAGAAAAATCCTTGGCCCTATATGGCTCATATTTCACATAAAGTGTTTGTAGGGAAAAGGCATGTACAGTGACCTTGAGCCATTTTCTAGGTCAATAGTTAAGTCATGGCAAACCGTTTTGAATCCATTTGAAGACCATATTGTTACTTTCCATGGTTTTATCATGCTCAAACTCTTAAAAATTACTGTCTTTTGGTAAGGGTTGTGCAGTGACATTATATCAAGTTTATAAGTTAGATGTCAAGGTCCTAGGAAATGTTTGTACGAAACCTTTGGCTGGATTCTATATTTTACCTTGTCATTTAATATCTGTTTTTTTTTTAATTGAAAAATTTGTATCTAGACCTAAACCTAAGTTTAATTGTTTGTACTTGAGATTATATAATTATACTACATGTATATCATTTCATCATTTACAGTTGAGGAATACACAGTCCTATTGTACAGATAATGAGTGTCTAACAGATTGTAAGTACATGTATTACCGTTATTTCATTCATAACAAATTCTGTCATCTCACTCTCGATGAGATCCCTTTTAACTTAATTTATTCATCAAGTTATGTGTGAATTTTTGCACAGAAAAATGTGACTTTTCATAAAAATTTGATGGGTAATAATTCTAACAATCCGTGGTATTCTTGATGTTGGTACACTGGTCAGTGGATTTTACAACTTTTGATCATCATTTTGTTGGTCTTTCAGTGCCGGGGTCCAATACAGCTCCTGATGGAGGATTCAGTTCAATGATGCTGATGATGCTTGGATGGTTAGTTGTAGCTACCTGTCTCTATCTACTACGTCCCAACAGTCTACGTAACCGAGGCGATATGAAACCATCCAGAAACAATGTATGAACTCTTATTTTAATACAGTCATGCATGCACTTAATGGTCCTCTATTCACCTAAATCCAAAAATTCTCAAACAAGTACTAACTGGTATAATCTTTTAAGATTTGAATGAAGGTAATTAAAAAATGTATAGCAATTTTCTAGAAATTTACAATTTTCAAAACTTTATTAATAGGGGAAAAAAATTATACTGATATGTCAGAAGTTCTCTGATAATATAAAATGTCATTTTTGTAATTAATTTTTGTTTTGATTTTTCAGGACCCTAGTCCCCCTCCCCCAGGCCCCTCAGTAAGTTAAACGTCTACTCAGTAACTTGGGATTTCAAACTTGGCTCACCCTAAGGACCCAGCCCCAGAAAACAACGCCATCATTTCTCTCGCGTCCTGTCTGAGGAATGAATGCTGCTGTGTGGTTCCACATCATCTCATCATTTGTACACACAGAATATCATTTTTCCATCTATCCATAACGGTGCAATCAGAACTGTGTATTTATGTATCAGCATATTGAATATTGATGTGGGTTTGTTTTTTTTTATCTGATTTTTACACTTGTGCTGATCAATACATTCATACACTGAGTGTGTGTTTGAGAAAGGTGAATGCAGATATGAATTAGACCTAGTATGTTAATCTCAACATTCAAAGATAAAAATGTTGTTATGCATTTTAAATACAGAATTTTGATATAAGAAACTTGAACTTCAAAACATTAATACAATGTATATTAATTTTCTATGAAAAGAAGTGTAGGAAAAAAAATATTTAAAGTGTTATCCCTATGAAATTTTTCTGATTTGTATTCATTGTTATTTAGTTAAAGTTCTGGTATTTTTGCTTCACACATATAATATTTAATGTCATGTTTAACAGTTGGTGCATTTTAAATGGTGATACTTTAGGTACAGGTTTTCTTTTAATTGTGATTGAATCAACAAAACAGAATGTAATCTGCCCATTGAGGGTTCAAATTTTTGACTTTTTCAGTGCTTTCATGTGATGGTCATGGTGTTGGTTTAATATTCTATGCATCATTTATAAATACATGTGTATAAATCCAATTTCTGCATCATAGTTCAATACATAGATTCAAAATTTTCTGTATAATGCTCCTTGTTTCATTTTGAATTTAGTTTGTTAATCATTATATCAAGGTAAAACAGTAACAACATTATAACAATTTTATTTATTTTGCTGTTATAGTAACATAAGTTTTATTTGTTTTGTTCCCCAGTTATTTGTTAAAATTTATATAAATTTTGAATAAACACTATTTAGAATACATGTACACAAAAAATGTATATTAATTTACACATATGTAAGTTCATAATTTATTACAGAAAAAAGAAAATGCAAGCTTATAAAAAAGATATGGTTCTACAAAATAGTGGGAATATCTCTTAAATTAGTATGGTTGTAATTGCTAATGATACATGTATCTTGTTGAAATAAGATTTCTTTGTTTATGAAATAAATATGTTTTTGTTAACGAGTAAGATTGTTATAAATATCGGGTATTATTCTGAAGGCTAACAACCGATCAGAATGATCTATTCTGCTTCAGTGGTTAAACCTCAAGTCAATCTTAACCAAGCAGGCCAGTAACTGTTATACTTGATTGTCGGACACCACTAATTGTGTGTTTCAAAACTCCTACTAGTGCATTTAACTAAGGTTACAGGCAAAACTATATATTGAAATAGAGTTTTAAAAAAACCAACAACACTATATTCTTTTGGAAGAGGACTAGGCATCTGTGACAGAAGCTGAGCACTGCTTGATTGGTCAAAGGCATTTAGCTAGTTACAGAAAGGTTGCTGCTTCATTTCCTATTGTTTGTATTTGATGTTAAGTATTTGGACAAGGTGTCCAATGCATATCATTTAACCAACAGATCCTGTTATCAAAATGCTTTTGGTCTAAGGAGAAACTGTGCTCCCAATAGCTCATCACCTATACTTGTCTATAACCTGGAAGAGTCTCAATGCATAAAATAACAAAACAGCATGATAGTTGCTTCAGAATCTTTATCTGACAGCGTAAATGTACATATAAGCAAAGCAGAATCAATTTGTAGAACAAAAATAGTTTTTAATGAGCTCTCGGCTAGTCAAATGAATCACAAAGTCACTATGTACTCCTGATGGGTTCTTTTCAAAGATTCTTTATTTTCATTAAAGGTACACCTGCTGATATTGATAAGTCCATTACTTTGAAATTCACCTCAAAATAGCACCAGTAATTGATCAGATCACTTCAGTAAGCGGCGTAATGTTGAAAGAGACGAATCTCTATATGAACCTCCAAAATGATTCCTGAAAAAACAGAAGGGAGTTTATAGTGCATGTACAACTATAATGTTGAAATCATAAGCATCTCATTTAGTTATACATCCTAGATGAAAATAAAATTGGTTTTAAATAAATTACTGGTACATATATAAGTTATTGAAACAATTAGAAATAATCAGTTTGTAAAATATGTGTACATAAATTGTGTATGCATAAATTGATATGTATAGAATCATTATTATTTATTCTTTATAACCATAAGATCATGGTGTAAGTAGTACCCCACTAACCAATGATTAAGGTAATGGAAAAGTTTGTACAGATCTGATCGCTTCCGGAAACCTGCAGCACGGGGAATAACTTTGTGGTAATTTTCAAAGAAAGCTGTGGAAAAGCCTCCAAACATCTGGGCAATGGCAAGATCAAAATCTGAATGGCCGTAGAAACTGGCAGGGTCGAATATCACTACAACATAAACAGGTTAGTAGAATGCATGCATATAGAACTCATACAGGTAAACATTACTCAAATCAATACATGGTGCATGTACCTTAAAATGTAAAACTTTATTAAGGTTTTGGGTAATCTAAAAATCTGTGAAGGGAAATAACTCTTCCTGGGATTTTCATCAATTCGTTTTTTAATACACAATTTTCAAGTTAAAGAGGGTCTTATCCTTCATTTTTTATATTAATATACATCAGTACCTACAAGCTATTATTTTCCTATTTCATTTGAATTATTCATATGTTGATACAATCCCAATTCTACATACAGGGTCACAATGTTCTTTGCTCTAAAGCTCCTTACTCAATTTATAGGATTCAAATTGTTTTATATGTGCAATATGTGTTTATTCTATAAAAGACCAAAAATAGAAGCATTGAATATTTTTCCTGTAATTTTTTTCTCCACAAGGTATGCATATATAGTGTGAAAATCAATAATTTGTGGAAGATTTTCCCAAAGTCATTTTGAAAGATTAACATGACTGTATGTAAGTGCACTAAGGGATAAGTTGACTATTTTAAAGTTCAAATATGAGAATTGACATTAAAATTGATTCATCAGAAGTTCATGACATTTAATGTAAGTAAATCCTATTATACCTGGACCATCATCATCTTGTCCAACATTTCCTCCCCATAGATCCCCATGCATAAGAGCTGGTTGTATGTTATCCAACATCTCGAAAAAGGATGGCAGCTTGAGTTGTAGTTCTGACCATAATTCTCTGGCCTCTTTGTCACCAGACTGAAAGCCGAAACAATAAAAACAATCCAGGTAAAACATTCATATATATATTATGCATATACATTTACCCGTTAATACACATGAAATGAATTTTCATTAATATTTATGAGCACTTTTGTAGAATTAACAGTTACAAGGATATTTTAATCTTGTAATATGCACATAGCATATGATATTTTATTTTGCATTTGCATTTTTAAGTAAGACTGGCAAATTAGACAGTATAAGTTGATGAAATTGCAATATATCACTTTAATTATGACCAATATCATCATTCATATAGCATATCATTGAGTGAATATATGGCTATTATTACTTACATCTTTTTCTACCAAATCAAATTGCTGTTTCAACTTCTGTGCATAAAAATCCTGGAAAGCATACAAAATCAATTAATACAAAAAAGTACATATGTTTACAATATATTCATTAACAAAAAAAACACAAACAAAACAAATCTTTGGAAATACATGTATACAAATATCAAAGGAGCATTTGATTGAAATATTGATCAAATTTAGCATAAATGAAATTGCTTTTTTACATCAAAGTCACTTGATGTTAAAAAAAATGAAAAAAAAGTGAGCAAGCTCACATACCCTACACTCCCACTTTACTTGACACTACTTCAAATAAGAAATGACAGGATATACATTAATTACACAAAATAATGCAACAAATGGGCAAAATTCCCAGAAAAATAATCGCATCAAAACTTCCAGCAATACGCACATTTACACATTGTGTCTTTATTACCTACAAAATTTTATAAAATTCTGTGCAGCAGTTTAAGAAAAGTTGCGCTGACAAACTGTTTATTACTCCACTCAATAAATGGCTTAAATTTTAAGTTCAAAGGAGAAAATTCCCAGAAAAATATTGGAATTGAAATTTCCTGGTAACAAGCACATCTACATGTACACATTTTGTCCTTATTATCTATGAAGTTTCACTAAATTCAGTGCAGTGGTTTAAGAGGAGTTGTGCTGACAAAAAATAAAAAAACAAAACAGGGCCGACTGACTGACGGGTCAAAAACATTATTACCCCTGCAACTTTTTGTATGGGGTATAATATACTTGAGTAAGCCAAGTACATATCAGATCTGTGCATGTTGAGATTTTCAATAAAAGATTGACTCTATTTGCCCTTAAAAATCTAACATGATCAATATTTGTTGTATAGTTTTTATGAATTTCAATAAATGTATAGGAAAACTGAGGTACACAAATCTAATAACATGTACTGTATTCTCAAATACTCATTTTCACTTCAGAATAATATTTTCATAAAATTTATTAACTTTATTTCACAAACCCTCAGAAGCTGGCATAATTATGGGAATCAAACACAAGTTTTGATCAAAGAACACAGGATTCCAACACAATTATTTAATACATAATTATGATATATGTATGTATATATTGTATATACATGTATATACAATACCTATATCTGTATTGATTAACCTTGTAAAGAGCTAGATACTAACAAGATATTTCACACAAAAGTCTTGCACTGTAACCTACATTGAGATATTTAGCCATTGGCTTTATGAACAGCATTCATTATACTGTACCGGCCAGCTACTGTGCCATGTGTTGTTTTGGGGTATAAAGCCACAGCATGTATCTATGTCAAATCCAAACTGAGTAACAGGTGTCAAATTGTTTGCCTTTCCAACATAATTCTCTTTTTTCTTAGACTTTTCTATCATCTCTGAGTTTTGCAAATGCAACCTGTAAAAAATTCATGTGCAGTTTGAAAATGATATTGTGAGAATATTGCTACAAAGACATGTTGTTCCCTGCTCATTTTTTTCATATTATTTAATTTTCTGATGTAATATATTCCATTGCAGAGCTTTGCATTTTTGCATTGTGCCCTATAATAATATGAGAGAGAGAGAGAGAGAGAGAGAGAGAGAGAGAGAGAGAGAGAGAGAGAAGTAATAGATAAATGTGAAAAGAAATGGCCACAACTACTCAACCTTGCCATGAGCTCTCCCAGTTTTCCAGCTTGAGATGACAATCCATTTATCTGAATGTGTTGCATGGCTAGCGCTGAACCTCCCTCTGGTAGATCTATAACCTTAAAAAAATATTAAGCCAATTTCTTTCCCAATAATAACCAAGATGTACATTCTACCATAACCTGATTCAAATTTTATTTTCTATAATTCCATTAAGATGAATACATCAACATTTTTATTTGAACACTGAACAGTAAGTTTTATTTATATCAGTTAACATAATTATCACAGTGCATTGTATGTAACTTAATTTGTACACTGAATTAAGATATATATTAACGATTAGAATTTTTATTTATATCTTTTCAGCGTATCTTTTTTGTACAATTCATTAATATATAAATACTACATAGCCTACTTGTATATCTCAATCAATAATATTTGCTGTAGTACTGTTACAGTACCTTAATTGGCTTTGGAACATGGACAATGCCTGCAGCATAGAGGCATTCTAAACTTCTGAATTCCCCATCAAACATCGTTCTAGCCTACAATTGTATTCAGGTATATGCACATGAATATAATGAAAACATAAATGTCCCACTTGTAATTTGAATATCAACACATCAACAGTTCAAGTAGTGCATCAATCATTGTTGGATGTGTGTGAGGACTGATCAGATATAATCTCTTTATAACCTTTATACATGGATTTATTTCATAGAATAGAATTATATTTTTATACTCCTACTACTAGGTTACCCCAGGTTTGCTGTTGAATTTTATAAACAGCTTTTTTCCCTCTCCGGTTTGATATGTCATCCCTTCACTGATGCAACCTGAGCCACCTTTACCCAAACACTTCAAGTCTTCAATCCCCAATTCGGAACGCAAAAATTCCTCCATTGTAACAGTTTAACTTTTTTATGGCACAGTTAGAAAAAGAATATGATAAAGTAAATTCATATAGCTGTTTCATATATCATTTTTCTACACATTGTTTGTGTGCATGGTTAAATGCTAGCAATACACAAAACACAAGACTAAGTTGATTATTATTTAGGTCCAAAATGAAACTGGATGTGAAATGGGGGAACTAAATTTAAAACCAGCGATGATCGAAATAACTAGTTACGGAATTGGGGTATACAGTGTTTTGTTCGAAATTTTATGTACATTGAAAGAAGGCATTTGAAAGTTTTTAATTGTTGCAATAACGTGAAAATCAGTAATTATTTTTAGCGAAATATTTTTTTCTCGAAAACTAAAGGCTAGTTTTGAAAATTGTTGACATGGAATGGTTAAAAAAGAACCAAACATGCAAAGCCGGTAATCATGGTAATGCTTCTGCAATACCGAACAAAAGACAGAGGAAAGTGGCAAAGAAGAAGAGAGCTTACGTCATTAAGGAAACAGTACGTGTGCAGGGAAACAAACTCAGAAGAGAAGGAAGGGCTACAACAACTCAGGGACACAATAAGATCTCGCTTGAAGTCTCTATAGTATTGAATGCAGAGAAGAACATCAGCTAGGAAATATTAGTATAGTAAGCAGCTTTCATCCAAGATCCTACATGTAATAAGTTAACAAAATCAGCTATGAATGGTGTTAAGAATACTGAAGGCTAAAAAGGAAGAGATAGAGGAACACTTTAGGAAGAGTCATCCTTTATTTTGATGGTCACGCGACCATCAAAATAAAGGAGCCAGTGGAAGCTTTGATTTTAATCAGACTGAGTCATTCACACACCACGAGGGACAATCCACTGGGGGCTTTTATGTATTGCAAGTAGTACGACCAACAGCATCTTAGGATAGCAGATAACCAACGTGAAAAGAAGTTGTTAAAGTGGTGGAAGATGTAAAAAGAGCAAGATCTCAATCATCTCTTGGACCTAGTAGAACCCCATACAAGTGTACCAAGACTATTACAGCAACTGTGGAAACACTCACTTTAAGTTAAATGGAGAAAAGGAATCATTCTGGATAGTTGAAAAATAGCAGGGGGAGCTTCAAAACCAAAGGAGGAAGTAAGCCAGCTTTGAACAATGTCATTTCCGAGTGAAAAGGGAAAACTCTATTGGCTGCACTGGCAAGGAGACTGACAGCGTACATGACATATAATGGCTACATTGATACTACAGTGCAGAAAGGCGATTTCCAGGATGCCTAGAACATACATTTACCAGCAGTGCAATAGCACAGCTAATCAGATGAGTTAATACATGAACTATGGCTGGAGATGGCTAATCTGGCAAATGCAAATAGCTCCGTTCCACACTCACTCATCACAAAAGCCCTACAGTGCTACCACGTAAGAGACAAAATCCAGGAAATCACGAAAAGCTACCTCGACAACATATTAGTATTCCTTATATTCGATATAGGACAATTCACAACTGAATGACAGAGGGTAGAAAGAGAATAATATTTTTTTTTTCAATTTGTGTTACCACAGCACATGGACAAGATAAACAACAACAGAGAGGAAGCTGAAATGTAAAGAGATATGGTGGACGGAACCACGCCGTATTCAGGTTCTATTAAGATATACATGTGTGTTTGATTTATGACAGACACCTCCAACCTATACATGCATAGCCTTACAAAAACGTGAACCGTGATCTGTGTAGAAAAAGAGGAATCTAGAACATGTCTTGTCATCTTGCCCCTTTAATACATGACAGATGGAGATGGATGGAGACATGACCAAAGAATGAAAAAGCTAGCAGATATCCTGCAAAAAGGAATCAAAGAAGAAGAAAAGGGGAAAAGAAATAAGATATTCATCAACTTTGTAAGAGAAGGTGTCCCAGCATCAGTTAATGAAGAGACTCAAAGAAATTAATCCAAGGTTCAGCGACTTGGACCTGGGAGATGCAGGCGGAACTTGCTCTACAGCTGGTATTTCCAGACGTCGTTTAGACAAATCTCTGTCCTGCCATTTTTAATGGTCCTATGAATGTAAGAAGATCCTAATGTTGGAGCTTACTGTCCCATGGAAAGAGAGATGCGAGGAGGTCTACCAGAAAAAGAAAGCGAAGTACCAGACTCAGGAAAGAAGATAAGGAACACAAAGATAACAGTTTAGAAATCATAATGCTGCTTATTGCGGAGAAGAGTAGTATAGAGCTGAATTTGGCCAATCATTGCTGTCGTACCACCCTGGGGACGTTCCAGGTTAGGAATCGAAACAACTGACGACGGGTGGACGTGACTGACGACGTCTTTGGATTCAACAGTTACTTTACTGTTCTAGGTAATACGGTAATCTTTTTAATTATATTTTAATTAATAAAGACAATATTTCAAAATGTTATACCTCAGGTTGTATATTTTCATCTTATTAATAGTTAAGTTTGTAAACCAAAGTCAGTTCAGAAATGGTACAGTGAACTCTATTATATCATTTTATATAAAAATTCAATGTTTTTCTTTAAGCGATTTTAAAAGTCTGTTTTATAACAAGTGTTCGCTACAGACTATTCTCAATGGTTATTCTCACAAAACAACTGAAAATTTTTTAACAAAAACATATAGAAGTATAACAAAAAATTGATGAAAAGAACTTTTTCTGTACCGTGTGTGACACTATCAACTTGGAAGTTGGCATGATATTGAAAACAAAAACTAAACATGACCTTGAATATACTTTTTATACTTTCAGAAGTGGCCGCGCATCGTTTTGGGACCACATATATGAAGGAACTCTGCTTTGAAAATTACTATTATATAGTTTTTTACTCCGAGTTTACATCTTTTGTAGTCATAATACACACATATTAAAAAATAAAGCATCTAAATGTATACAATTTTGGACTTACATCCCTATTCAAATTGTCTATGTAAAGCAATATACTAGTAACTCAAAATGTTTTAAGTTCATATTTTTAATCTTGTTTATTTCAAACAGAAATATTTTTAAAATATCTTAATATTTTAAAAAGAACGATTGGTTTGTGGATGTTCTTTTTACGCTTGCATAATTTTTTCTTGAAAATAGCTAAATAAAAAAAAAGATAAAAATACAATCCTTGTACGTATGACTGTTACAACAATTTTTTTTTCAAATATAGTATTGAAATGTTTATAGCAATGAATAAATAAATACATGTATGTAACAGTCATATTTTTTTTGTATTTAAATAGGATCGATCTGTTGTATAGAGCTGCAGTGTTGTTCACTAGCCTGTAGTTAAGGAAACATAATCGGAACGACAAAGTTGGGTGAATGTTTGTTGACTGAGAAGAATATGAAAAAACCAAGTCGTCGTCTGTAAGAGCGCACAACTACGCTGACAACCGAATTTGAAAGATATCCAAAATATCGTTCCAGAATAGATCTCGGATACTGTCAGTAGCCAGACAAACGCAAGAGGCATGAGAAAATACATGTACATTCGTAAAGGTTTTTTGACACATCAAGCAAACGTGTTTCGTTGAATTCTCGAATTTGCAGATGAATTTACACAAATTAATTTTATAACACTTTGTGGGTAATTTCCAAGACGATGGTTCTGTATTGCCGAAGATGATACGAAAAAAGAAAAAGTCGGGGTAGCAAGATAAACGGTCCTGACGCTGTAAATTATGCTGTAATGATACAGAAGTTCTGACAATTTCCTCAAGGCCAGTTTATTAGGGAATGATCCGTCCTGTAGCCAAAGGTGGTTTGCAAGTTCGTACAAATGGAGAATTTGTAGAATTTTGGGGAATAAAACCAAACTGGGTTAGTGCAAAGTCGTATATAAATGAATATATAAATCCACAAATATTAGACTAAAAATGTAATTTGTTGATATAATATATTGAAACAAATACTAGAGTAAACAATCATTTACAGATTATTCAGACAATAATCATGATAGCATGCCTGTAAAGTTCGTTGGGAACAGCAGAGACATAAATAACAGATTGGCAACTCCGCCATTAGCGTGTTTTGTTGTTTAAAAATGTTACGGGACCAACCTTACTTTGAGAACTACATATTAGTAAACTGAGATAATGATCTTAAACCAAAAGTATATTGTTTTAATGAAAAATGTGCATAGGTTTTAGACGTTTTTGAAACAAAAAATTGAAAAATAAGATTAATATATAGAAAATATATTGGCCAGCTATAAAACATCGGCGAAATCTCAGACGACTGGTAGCCAACTGCCTCCTAAAACTCCTCTTTTAATATTGTTAATAAGACATAAACTCATGAAAATATAATGTGTTGAATGTTTTGGTAATAGGGTTTAGCTGTTTATATTTCGATATAATTGTTTATTAGAAAGATATACTGATTTAAACTGTGAATACTTTACAATAGGGACCGCGAGATTTCGCGAGATTTCGACCAGTTGCTAATCTCTGTTATTTTTGTCTCTGGGAACAGGTATATTTTTGTCAAACTTTTTGGCAAACTCGTCAAGTACGATCATGACTTTATATTGATCGTTTGATGAAGATATCTTTGTCACAGATTTCATACGTCGCTTCTGCAGCAATTGTTTGAACAGATTTGGAATCTTCTGTCACGGTATTGATTATACCATAGGTGGGTTTAAAATGGCGGATCAACGTATTCACTTTCGGTTCATCATAACTAGTTATAACGTTAAACAAGTGATAACCTTCGGATATCAAGTTTTCAAATTCGGACTGCAAGGTTCCCAAGTCTGACCAATTCCCACTGGAATACATAACAACTATTTTCCGTGAATCCAACCTCCCTCCATTCGAGGGAGAGAATCCAAAATCACGAACGTGCCGTAGAGCATATATGATATCAGAGTCATCGTCTATTTGGGGGAATTTGCTCAGAGCCGGATACAGAGTGTTATGATCTGTGTGCGTCGTCATAGAAAATTGATTGGTGACGTTAGTGGCATACGTCATCAAGCCTATCCTTGCTTCGTTCATGCCAAAACTGAAGAAGGACGAAATCTCCCTCATAGTGCGACTCACAGAGGCAAGTTCTTGTCCTGTCTGTGTTATGTCCACCAAAAATATAACGTCAGAATCCTTACGCAAAATGCAATCTAAAAGCAAATAAAACAGTACTGTAATTTTTTGCAATAATTACTAATAATAATTTACTTTGAGCCTGGATTCAGCAAAATGATACAAGGATGTTTCATGGTCAAGTCTCACCATTACAGTCTTGATGTGACGTTTCTTTGAGTATGGTATTCAGCATATCGTCGTTATCAGGTGAGAATACGTCATCAACGTCAGAGGAAAGGGCTATTAAATCAGCGTGGGACACAGAGCTACCAATTCCGACCCCCATCACCCGAACGCCTCGCCACTGCATGAGTCTGGCTAGGGTCTCGTATTCCTGTACATCTGTAGCCAGCCCGTCTGTGAGAATCACGACATAACAGGGGACGGAGGGTCTTCTTCCATTTGCTGTACCACTAGAAATCTTTGAAAGAATAGAAGAATTTACTTACTCGTTCTTTGAATCTGACATAAGTAGAACAGCCCCCAACCCATGGAAATTATAAAATACTTGTACATATAAAATGCTAATTGCATTACTTAAAATGCTTCATTTAATTTATTGACTGATTCTAAAACGTTCAATAAGAAGATCACCAATTGTTTAGATATGTCGGAAAACCATACGTTTTATTTGAATCGAAGTTGCCAATTTTAGCACATACCACATTGTTATAATTAGTAATACTCTCTTGATTTTGACATACGGTACCTGTTCCGCTAAGGCAAGTGCTTCTGTCAAATAGGTCGAACCATGTTCTGGCATGACATCATTCACAGCGTCAATAAGAGACTGATTGTCCCTGTACTCATCAAAGGCAAACTCCAGAGAGGCGTTCCATGAAAATGTTACCATAGCTATTTGGAAATCATCGGGCCCGATCGAGAGGTTTTGAATAATGCTTGATACAAACTCCAAGGATCTATTAAAATCCACACTCTCTGAAGAATCCACAACAAAAAGGATGTCTGCAGGTCCAGGTCGGCAATCTGTTGTTCAGAAATAATTAGGTTTTTGGGGTTTCAGACTAATGAGTATACAGATTTAGAGACATGTTTTAAAAATAGAATCAGTGACAAAGTTAAAGAAATTAAAACACCAAGAAAAGTTAAGCCTATTTATGTAATAATATTTTATAACATGAGTACAATATTATACCAATACCTTTTTCACAAACAGTTCCATTATATCTTCCCGAGCAAGTGCATTCAAACCGATTGACCAAATCATTACAACTCCCGCCATTCTGACAGGGTGAGCTTTGGCACTCATCAATGTCTAAAAAAGGTTTGCACCAGGTTATATATGATACATCATAGGTTTAATTACGTATCTGTAATACATGTATGAATGCATACCTATTTCACAGTTGGTTCCCTGGTAACCTGGTATGCAAGTACAGGAGTATCTGTTCACATAATCCACACACTGGGCGCCATTTTGACAAGGGTTGCTGTCACATTCATTAATTTCTTTAAAAAAAATGTTTACTTTTATTAATAAAAACCCTTAACTACATCTACTTTCAATTACATTTGGTTTCACATAATCTAACAAAATATATGAAAAAAGATATAGTTATTTTCATAGAATTAATAATTAAAAAACACTTCTTAATTCATTTTATATATTGAAAGATGTATTTGTACTGCCCGGGAGTTTTATTACCTGTCTCACAGTGTATACCCATGTAACCTGGCACACAAGTACAGGAGTATCTATTAACTTTATCCACACACGTGGCGCCATTTTGGCAAGGGTTGCTGCTACATTCGTTTATGTCTGAAACGTAAGTTATATCTTTGAAAAAAAAGGAATCTTATAACACATTTACAATGTGTAATTATCAGCAACATTTGTCGAAACACATTTAATAAGAGAATCATACATATTTTTCGAAAATTCTTTCTTGAAATAGTACTCTTATCCTAAATTGTAGATTTTGATTTTTATTTTAATTGGTCTTTTACCAGAACTTGTTATTGCATTACATGAACAATCAACTAGGGTTAAATAGATCTGCATGCATTAAAATGATTGCTTTTTAATATATCATATCCCTTGTATTATAAGTATAATTCATTTCGAGCATGATTCCAAGGATTGAATTCGGACTTTGGGTAGTTTACCGTCCAGCATTTTGCAAACCTCAGCTGATTTCGTTGACTATAACCGAAACATGCCAAGTAACACTTCAAATACGACAGAATTGGATGATTTTTCTATGCAATGTACAGATCGTCAAAAACGATAATTAACCAAGTTTGTTAATTTTTTTTTATGTATTATTGAAGGTATATTCAGAGACTATAAAAATATGCTTTCCTAAGTGATTCATTTATAAACGAAAGTAGAAAGCATCGCAGAAAAAGATCATATCTGTGTCATTCATTAAACATATACAGTGATTATGTTCAAAATACGATCCTTGTTTCAGATTATGCCAAATATCAACACTTGCTGCATAGCAAATATAAATTTCATTGGGTTTGTTTCGTTTTTTGTTTTGTGAAAATGTATGTACATGCATAGTTTTACTTTAATATTGTTTGTGTTTATTGTCTTTCTTGATATAACACCTTATGGCAAACAATAATAAAAAATCTAATGTTGAATTAAACATTTACTTCTTGTTATTACATATTTAAAAATACTAATATAGTACCTAGTTCACAGTGGGTACGCATGTAACCTTATACACAGATATACGAGTATCTGCTAACATAATCTACACACTGGGCGCCATTTTGTCACGGGTTTGTTTTATGCAATGTCATTTTTGCGCATTAATGTTTTTTAAAGGATTACGTGTACTCAGGGTTTGAGATTTCCAAAAAAATATCATTGACAAAGTTCAAAAACTGAAGTCAAAAATTGTTTTAAAAACACAAAATAGCACTGTTATAAACAAATATCGATATTGATTTTTTTTCTATTTTTCTCTTTATTTAGCAATGTATTAGCAATAGTTAAGTTTCTATGTGGTTTTTCGTATCATTTTTCAAATTTATGGTTGTTTTATCTCGTGTATAATTTTTTTAGTTTTAATTTTAATATCACTGGCTGGCACGCGATGGGAAAAATCTAAAAGATCCATAAAATTAAATCCAGACAGAAAATCTCGAAAATAAGACATTCGTATTTTATCATTTTCCAACCACCAAATTAGTTTATTTTTTCTGATAATTTCAAAATAACGAAAACCTTGGTAAGAGTAGACAATTTTGACAATTTTTACAATAAACATTCAGAGGTCACTAGCATAAAAAGTAGGTCATAGACTTACTTTTTTGAAAATGAAAAATAGCATATCAATCAATAGGGCTACAATGTACAATAAGTAGTTTTTCATACCTATTAGTGGAATATTTCGCCCCTGAGTAAACGTTATCTTTTATGTTCCAAAACCTTTATAATTAGTGTCCTTTTTAAATTGTTTTCCTATCGCCCATCATTAACATAAACGAATACTAACAACACAAATCAATTATGCAATGTTTCTACCTATGAGTGCATATTACCTGTCTCACAATGGATGCCCAGGTAACCTGGTATACAGATGCACGAATACCTGTTCACTTCATCCACGCACTGGGCACCATTTTGACAAGGGTTACTGTTACATTCGTTGATATCTAAAAGATAGATTAGATCTTTTTAGATGAAAAAAAAAACAATTTACACCCTTCTTTTAAGGTAAGACCTTTGATCATCTGATGATGTTGATTTTAAATTATGATGAGAATTATTAAATTCAATACTTTCATTGTTCAAAACATATCATTTTGAAAGTTTTGATTGTATGCAAGTTGAATAATGTATAAATTCTTACTGAATATGGATGTTTATTACCTGTTTCACAATGGATGCCCATATAACCTGGTACACAACTACACGTATATCTGTTAACTGCATCGATACACGAGGCACCATTTTGACATGGGTTACTATTACATTCGTTTATATCTGAAAAGTAGATTTTTTTCATAACAAAGCTAAACGTATAGATTATTTTCATCTCTCAACGAAATCCATCTTAAGTTTTTCTGTAAAAATCTTATTAAATATAATCAAATAATTTCATTAACATGTTGATTTATAACTGGTATACGTTACCTGTTTCACACTGGCTGCCCTGGTAACCTGGTTGACAGGTACACGAGTATTTGTTCACTTCATTAACACATGTGGCGCCATTTTGACAAGGGTTGCTGTCACATTCGTTTATGTCTGAAAATTAGATTATCGAAATGAAAATGAAAGAATAAAAATAAAGAAAATGATAGTGATAAATTCTTGGTTAAAAGTTGTTAAACAGATTGCGGCATAATTCAAGTTTTGCATTTCTATTAAAAAATATTAGGATATCTTATCTTAATATTAGGTAAACGTTTTTTCAAGGAAATAAAAATAACTTAAAAACGGAATGAAATGACATTGAAAGTATGAAGAATAAAAGCCTTTTCGTTTTGAAAAAAATAATTTTCATAATTGCTTGACGCATTACATAACCATTTTTGCTCATTGGTTGCATATCACTAACATATAAATGTTGTCAATAGCATAATAAAATTGTGTATTTAATACATATGTGCGCATCTTTATTACCTGTCTCACAGTGGGTTCCCTGATAACCTGGTACACATGTACAGGTGTACCTGTTCACATAATCCACACACTGGGCGCCATTTTGACAAGGATTACTAGAACATTCGTCTATGTCTGAAAAAAACCCATGATATTTATTTGAGAGAAAGGAAGAACTTACTTAACATTGTTTCTATCAAACCTGAATACTTGTTAATAAGCAGAAGGTTTTGACCTTTATTGAAAAAAAAACCCTATCAATGTTTCTGTCAATTAGAGTAAATTACCTGTTTCACAATGGGTGCCTTGGTAACCTGGTTGACAGGTACAAGAGTATTTGTTTACTTCATCCACACACTGAGCGCCATTTTTACAGGGGTTGCTATCACACTCGTTCATTTCTGAAAGGCATATAATTTCTGTGAAACCGTAAACATTTACATTATTTTATACATCCTGGATTATTTACTTTCCCCCTCTTTTGTAAATATCTATAGAATCATTTATCTCCACCGAAATCGTAGAGTTTAGGATTTGTTCGCAGTATCATTATTACATGTCCTAATATATATATATATATATATATATATATATATATATATATATATATATATATATTCCTTAAAGTATTTATTTTTCAATTAAACACATAAGACCGTCATCAAATTCTGTGTTTTTATATTACCTGTTTCACAGTTTTTGCCCTGGTAACCTGGTTGACAGTTACAAGAGTATTTGTTCACCTCATCCAAACAGGTGGCGCTATTTTGACAGGGGTTGCTACTACATTCGTTAATTTCTAAAAATATAATGATGAGAAAAAAAATTCAAAACAATTGGTTGATTCATGGTTGACAGAAAAGTGGGGTTGATATTAGGTAGGCGTGTCCTTTCATGACGCTTGCATTGTTATAAACCCATCTAATATTTTGATATTTTTATGATGATACTTTAATAGATAATAGCGTAATTACTTATCTTTCTTTTGGTGAACGATTTGAATTTGATTGAATAGTTTTTTTTAAAAATAATTTATAGTTTATAATGAATGATTAATAAATTAAACTAATAAATAAACAACTACATCGAACGTCATGTAGCTATTATTACATCTGAAGATACAGCGATATTTTGGCTCTGACTTAAGTTTACAAATGTTGAATAGCATTTTTTATTTTGTTTTAATCCTGTAGGATTGTTCTTATGACCAGGACTCAAGTTATATGCACTTTATATAGTTATTATTCAAGCACTGTATGTTAATAACACAAGTCCGATATCGTACAAAACACCACGTTAAAGATAAAAGATGTTAAGAGATATTCACAGACTTTGGGAGACAACATTAGAAGCGAGAATGATTTTTAAAGAAATATTAAAAAAAAAAAAAAGAAACAGGTTTTATTTTGGAAAAGTTTGCTTATCTCTGAGCGTTACGTCGAGGTCTTAGTTGCAACTTCTAAACTCTTAAGGTAACACTCAATATATTACAAGCAATGATTGAAAGCGTCCCTATATATTTTGAAAACATCATCTGCGTATGAAGAGCTAATAAAAACTTAAATATTTTTCAAAGTACAAAAGAAGACTTAGTATGTATGCGCACGTGCTTATTAAGCCATGTTGTTGATAAGATAATAAATCATTTATTTCTTATATTTTGTATCATCAATGTGCCACCTAGAAATGTTTATAAATGTATCTAATTTTTAATTTTAATTAAAGTTGTTATATTTTTGAATGATTGTTTGATTTTTAGATTTTTAGGGTCCATCATCATCAAATAATGTAACAGTAGCAACAGCAAAAACAAAAGTATTTTTAACTTTATTTTACCTGTCTCACAATGAGTGCCCTGGTAACCTGGTACACAATCACATGTGTATCTGTTCACTTCATCCACACACGTGGCGCCATTTTGACAAGGGTTACTGTTACATTCGTTGATGTCTTAGAACAGAAAACAAGAGCCCATGGGCCGCATCGCTCACCTGAACAACAGTTCCTTGTAACATTCATTTCGTAGCTGAATATGCTATTTCTATTTTTGAACCCCTTTCTGGGACCCCAGTATTGGCCCAGGTTGGTTTATTGTTGGCTTTAACAATTTAGAATCTACACTATATGAGTATCCTTGCATAGTAATCTCACAAACTGTAGCATTGTAGTTCACGAAAAAAAGTTTTTATACATTTTCCATATATATTTCTGTTAAACTTTGATCCCCTCTATATTAGTCCGGTGGTCACAGCTTTATTAATTTAGAATCTACATTATTTAAGGATGCCTGCATAGCAAGATTTTTAAACATTGTCCCTCTATATTTCTATGTTAAACTTTGAACCCCTTGTGGGACCCTAGTATTAGATCAAGGGTCACGACTTTTATAATTTTTTGAATCTACATTATTTAAGTATCCTTGCATAGTAATCTCACAAAGCGTAGCATTATAGTTCTCGAAAAGAAGATATTTAAACATTTTCCATATATATTTCTGTTAAACTTTGAACCCCTTCTGGGGCCCCAGTATTAGTCTGGGGGTCATGGCTTCCACAGTTTAGAATCTTCACAATTTGAGATTGCTTGCATAGTAATCTCACAAACTTGCATTGAAGTTCTTGTGAAGAAGATGTTTAAACACTTTCCTTAATATATACTTTTATGTTGAACTTTGAACCCTTTCTGGGGCCTCGGTGTTGGTCCTGGGGTCATGGCTTTTACAATTTAGAATCTTCACTATTTGAAGATCCTTGCGTAGTAATCTCACAAACTGTAACATTGCAGTTCTCGAGAAGAAGATTTTTCAAAACATGTTTTCTATATATATATATCTATGTTAAACATTGAACCCCTCTTGGTGCCCCGGTTTTAGTTCGGGGGTCACGATTTGAAAAATTTAGAATCTACAATAGCCAAGGATGTATGCATAATAATATCCCAAACCGTTGCATTGTAGTTCTTGAGAAGAAGATTTTTAACATTTTCCTATATATGTTAAACTTTGAACCCGGTCTGGTGTCCTAGTTTTGGTCCTGGGGTCACGAGTTTCACAATTTAGAATATTCATTATATATACAAGGTTTTATGTAAATATTGGCATTTCAGGTGCAGTGGTTCTTCAGAAGAAGATTGTTAAAAATGCACCCCCCCCCCTTTTTTTTTTTTTTTTTTTTTTTTTTTTTTTTTTTTATACAATTTCCAAGTTTTCTCCGCTTTGAATACTAACTGGCCTTTTATTTCTGCAATTTATATTCACCTTCCCATAAGGATGCTTTGTGCCAAATTTGGTTGAAATTGGCCAAGTGGTTTTAGAGAAGAAGTTCAAAATGTGAAAAGTTTACAGACGGACGGACGGACGGACGGAAGACGGACAAAATGTGATCAGAAAAGCTCACTTGAGCTTTCAGCTCAGGTGTGCTAAAAATTCAAAAACATTTAAAATGTTTCCATACGCTATACAGAATCATACGGCATCATTAATCATTTTCTCTATTAAACTATCCATAAAATACTCCTAAACTGTCAGTTTTGAAAACTTTTACTTTTTTGCCAATAATAAGTAGAAAACACATTAACAGTACAAGTGGAGTTATGACGTAGATGCACATTACCTGTTTCGCAGTGTGTGCCTTTGTAACCTTGTTGACAGGTACAAGAGTATCTGTTCAATTCATCCACACACGTGGCACCATTTTGACACGGATTGCTGTTACATTCATTAATTTCTGGAAAATATTATTTCTATGAAGCAAGTCATTACTATAGTAAAATGCCTTATCTGAGTAACACCTTGATTTTTTTTTTTAAATTAAGACTGATATCTTATGTTAAAGCCACTCCTGAAGGGCACCTACTTGTATTTGGGGTCACGGTTTGAATAATTTAAAATATATGATTTATCTGAATGCTTTCAGAATATTATATGTTAAACATGAACAATTAAGAACCATTTTATGATGCATTCATTCATAATACTTTTTCGAATTTTACAATTGAAAAGATTGCTACATAGATAGTTCTATATTTTAATCTTTGTTACCTTCTTGGAAACTACAATTTGTTCCTGGATAACGGTATTTTTAAAAAAAGTCATTCTATTTAATTACTTTTTATTGCATTCTTTTTGTAAAGCGTTCAGTTCTTGTTTTTAAAACAAATTTGATTACCGATTACATCTTACTACTTTTTGCAAAGTTCGATTAAAACTAGATCAGTGATTTTAAGTAGGAGTAAACACACAAAATTAAAAGGTTAGAGATGAACACACAGAAAGTCGCCAGTGTAACACCAAAAAGACCCCCGATTATTAAGACAGGGGCACATTGTAAGATTTATGACCTGGGTCAATTATCCATAACAAGTATGCTCCATTTTTACGAACTTATGTATTGCATAATATCTGAGCTCTACTATTCTCCCACCGTTTGTAATAATTATGATAACCATTATAACAAGAGGCCAATGGGCCACATCGGTTCACTTGAGTAAAAATAGCCATAAAACTGATCATATCAGCTTAGATTCTTAAAGATTTTCCTTTATTCAATCCTCTGTAAATTTTCATTGTGGCCCCACCTTACTCCTTAGGATCATGATTGGAACAAACTTGAATCTACACAACCTGAGGACGCTTCCACACAAGTTTTCAGCATTTCTGACAAATGAGTTTAAGAAGAAGATTTTCAAAGAGTCTTCTTTATATTTTCATATGTAAAAATTTAAAAACAATCCCACCCCGTGTTATTGCCCCACCATACCCCATGGGGATCATGATTTGAACGAACTAGAATTTACACTACCTGTTTCCAAACAAGCTTCAGCATAACTGGCCAAATGGTCTTTGAGAAGAAAGTTTTGAAAGATTTTTCTCTACTTATTACTCTACAAAATTCAACCATCCATTGTTGCCCCACTCAACCCCGGGGACCTTGATTTGTATAATCTAAATCAAGACTCCCTGTGAATGCCTTCACTTAAGTTTCAGCTTTTCTGGTCATATGCATAAGTTTTTTTTCAAGAAGATCTGTAAAAATGTTCCTCTATTTATTTCTGTGTAAAAATTCAACTGTCCATTGTGGCCCCAATCTACCCCTGATGATTATTATTTGAACAAATTTGAACCATACTACCTTGCTTCCACATAACTTTTGAAATTGACAATTCTTAATTATATCCCCTTGAAAGTAGGTGTGACCCTTCCTTTTAAAAAAAATTGACTTCTCTTTATGCAAGGAAGCTTTGAGCAAAGTTAAATTGAAAATGGCCGAGTGGTTCTGGAGAAAAAGTAAAAAAAACGGCAGAGAGACAGACAGAAAGACAGACTCACGCTAGACAAAAAGTGATCATAATAGCGCACTTAACGTTCAGCTCAGGCGAGCTAAAAACTCAACCTCTGCATATATACTTTTTGAAAAATGAACCAAAATAGCCTATTATGTTATAGACGGTGTATCACATGACGAGAAGTTGACAATAAAGGCAAAAACTTTGGTTCTGGTCAACTAGAAAATACATCTACTTTGTTTACGTCATCCTTTGATATTTCGTTGATTTTTTATATGAATTTTACCATCTCAATATATTAAAGAATACATATATTTTCTCCACAAAAAGTATCACAATACACAAGTTTAATTATGTAATGTTTATACGTGTTTGTTGACATTACCTGTTTCACAGTTGGTGCCCTGGTAACCTGGTTGACAGGCACATGAGTATCTTTTCACTTCATCCAAACACGTTGCGCCATTTTGACAGGGGTTGCTGTCACATTCGTTAATTTCTGAAAAGTATACAATTAATATTTTAAAGTAGAATAAAAAAAAGTTCTTCGGCTCTTATACCATTGAATATTTCTATGTTCATTCGAAATTCCATGTTTTGAATTAAGTTGGGGTTCAAATATGCTTTTTAGGTTTATTTCTCAATATTTACATTCAGTGGGTATTTCCCCTTATGTTTGCATTGGAAATCTGCGACGTTCAATTTTCTATGAATACACTTTGATAATTCATGCGCCATGTGCACAAATATAAACGTCTTCACGTGTTTTGAGTATATTTATTTTTGTAAGATTAAATGAAACGTCCAATCTTACATAACCAATTAGAAATTATTGTTATTATATTATTAGAAATAATCATTAAATTCTATCTACTCCTTCATAAAAAAGATTTTTTTCTACAAAGTTTCTGGCACTACATTTTTAGTCGCGGAAGCGAACTAAATAACATGTTAATATGGCTGTTCCATGTATGTTTCATATCCCTGACTGAGAGCTTATATAATGGCTTTACAGCGACAATTGCACATATATTTCATAAAAATAAACATCAGTATGAATATAAATATAAGCATTGAATGCTTATTTTTGGATGTCGTCGGTCCTGTAACACACCCAGCGGTGCAGACAAATTGAATACCGCGCGTTAGCGCTGGGTTTGTTACAGGACCGACGACATCCAAAAATAAGCATTCAATGCTTAAATGAAATCTTTTAAATATGCTTCTTAGGTTTATTTCTCATTGAAATCTTTTAATTTCTGCTTACCTACAGATGTATGAATAACGGAAATTTAAATTGCACGATCTTTTGATCGAGACCTTCTAGTAAAGACGTTTTTCATTCAAATAAATTGCACCTTTTATAGTCCATAATGTATTACGTTATATCTATAGTCACAATATTATTTGAACGTCATTTGATGTTGTTTGAAATAATTGGAGACTGTACTTTTTTGCAATTAGATAGTATATATAAAACAGGAAAAGCACTAAACGTTTTGACTGAGTTATTATAACGTTTACTGATATTTAAGATCGATTGATTTTACTTCTATAAAGGTCCTGTTGTATTACCCTTACAGCCATGCTAGAAGTAGAAGTTTTAGGAAATTTTGTTCTGGCAAAAAGAATAATAATTGAGTCAATTTTCTAATTTCAGATGTCTGTTGCAAAAGTCAAAGTAAACTATTTCAAAATTCGTGGTGTACTTAAATATCTACTTATTGCGCACATTGTCATTGAAATTTGAAAACCAAAGTTATTTAGCTTTTTATTTTGAAAAAGAATGACAGTTTGAATTTAAAATGTATATAAATAGTATAGAATCAATCGTATATTTTCCTACCTGAATGGTTATAATACATGTACCTGTTTCACAGTGGGTGCCCTGGTAACCCGATTGACAACTACAATTGTAACTGTTTAAATCATCCATACACGTGGCGCCATTTTGACATGGATTGCTGTCACATTCGTTAAACTCTGAAAAAAATATTATAAGAATCTTTTGTTTCACTACAATTGACATTTTTTTTTCAAATAGTAACATTGATTTGTTTCTTAAGGTAGGAAATACATATGTTTTGGTCATTCGAAGATTTCTCAATGGAATTTACAGTTCTTGAAAAAAATATTTTATTAAGTTTGCGAAGATAACGCTAACGACTCTCTTCATAAATGCAGAATAATTTGCACGATAAATACTTTACCAGTAGCGCAATTTGTTGCAGGGTCGTATCCAGCAACACAGGAACAAGAAAATGTGGAATCTGAGAGCTTGGTACAAGTCCCATCGTGTTCGCATGGAAAACTTGCACATGGATCAGCTGCGTGAAAATAAAAGACACTAGTATTATACAGGAAAGATAAAAATAGTAACGAAGATAGATTTCGAAATTTAAAATAAAACATCAATTTTGAAATCAGTGATAACAAGAAAACATTGTATGGAATAGGAAAGTAACTTCAAGCTTTTTAAGAAAAAAGTAAGACATTTTAAGATAAAGCTTTTTATAGGCAGAAAGTGTGGCAAATACCGACACAGTTGTCGATTCTAGACATTACACACCTATACAACTACGCGTATAGTGAACTGGACAAGGTGTGGACAGATAGCAGATCGTCCCCGAAGGACAAATGAATCCTATACAATATGACTCTCGTACAGGTTCATTTTGGTTCTGGAAATAGTTTATTATCTTAAAAGCAAAAAAAAAAAAAACACACACCCAAAAAACCAACAAACAGACAAACAAAAACTACATACCTGTCAACTTGAGTAAACAATTCGATTGTGCATTTAACATGTCAGTAAGGTCTACTAAGTTTAATGTCTGATATGACGGGTATGATATACTCATAAAACTTTACATTTCCATAGGTAAATATTCATTAGTACAAGTATTTTGAGTCAAGAAAATATGCCCATGACAAATATCAATATCAAGTACCTGAAAACAAACTTACCTGGCAGTATGGCTTGTCTATTTCACATGCGTATTCATTAAAGCAATCTGTGGCCCTTTTTTCTCTGTCCAATAGAAAAGAAGCTGATTGTTGATGAGAGATTTCGCCCGGGAGATAATGATGCCCCTTGTGGCAGGTGACACCTACATGCGGTCACATATACAAAATATAGTATACTACAAGGTAGTGGTAACAAGAGGAGAAATTAAGAGTTATATTCATTACCAGCAATAAGAGCTATTGAAAGAAAAAAATATTAGAAAGATGTCATTGTAAAGTGTGTGTGTGTGTGTGTGTGAGGGTGTGTGTGTGTGTGTGAGAGAGAGAGAGAGAGAGAGAGAGAGAGAGAGAGAGAGAGAGAGAGAGAGAGAGAGAGAGAGAGAGTTTGTATCTACCAGATATAAGAACTGTTAATGTCATAACCCAAAAAGACAACATCACTATTTGCGTCCACTTTCTTAAGCTTGTTTGCGAAAGATTTTCTCTTCCTGTTTCCAATAACTTTATATAGAAGTGGTATTCTGGGTTTTCCTTAGTTTTTTAAGTCTAGTCCACCAATAAAGTGAAGTGATTTTGTTGATAAGTTTAAATCTCAAGATTGAATAGAGGTACACAAATTTGATTTAAAAAGCTATTTAAACTATTTCATTGACGACTGTCCTTTAAAGGTAATTTGTTAAGATTTTATACAGCAAAAATATAAAGTCTACAAACCATAATGCTGCATTTGTTTGATTTTTAAAAAGATGTTCGATTGCATATTGGAAATATATGATTAAAGTGGTCAACTTCCAAAAAGTGACATAAAGTTACAAACTTTGGTTTGAGTAAGTGGTACAGATCTATATATATTTCAGAGGGTATTGCAAGAACTAACCATTCCAATAGTATGAAAACTTTTACATATAAAATATTTAAATGTCTTGTCCCCTTGGGGGGGGGGGGGGGGGTTATGTTATACACTTATATACCAAGGTGTCATTATAATCAAGTGTTTATATGTCACCTAAAAACAACAGTTATGAGAATTATCATAGATGGTATGACCATTATAGGTTATGACTATTGCATAAAATCTACCACTCAATGCGCGATACCACAAAAAAATACATACATGTACAAAAAAAAATACATACATGTATAATCATATAATTAAGGGTAGGGGTTTACACAGTACATGCCATTCTTACAGTCTCCGTTGCCATACACACCACGAGGTTTATGGTATCATTTTTAATACCAGTAAATAATTCATTACACAGACTATGTTTTTCAATAATCAAGTTATAGCTTATCATTATTTTAGAAAGCAATGAAAAGCATTACTATGAAAACCATTACCTATTACCTATTGTTCGGTTTATGTTGAAGGATTTTATCCTAATAATTTTATCATGGTTTTTCTATGGAATGTTATCATTTAGACTGCTTATTTCACGAAGACAAAATTATAATCCGTGTTGAGTGACTTTAATGTTTTCTTTAATTACTTGCAAATTGCCTAATATGGAAAACGTAGGCTTGTCTAAGGCACTATCAGTGATAACCAATGGAAAACGATGAGATTAGTTAACTGTTAATGGTGGCAGGTTTATGTTTTTACAGTTTAGCTCATCTAGTCTGAAGGACCAGGAAAGCTTTTCCTACCAGAATTTGTACGTTGTCTGTTGTTGGCTTCGTTGTCATCGTATACTTTTCAAAAATTCAATTTGTTCTCGAGATCCAAATCTAGATATCAATATTTCAAAATATATACTTCATCTTGTATATTGTCATCTCATAAATAGCAAAGATTGTAAACCAAAGTCAGTATAGAAATGGGACAATAAACTGAATGATATCAGTGTTTTCCTTAAAGTGTTTTTAAAAGTCTGTTTTATAATAAGTGTTCGCTTTTTACACTTCAGAATATACCCAAAGGTTATTCTAACAAAACCACTGAAAACCATTTTTAACACATCTTAAAAAACATATAGAAGTATAACAAAAAAGTTATGAAAAGATTTTTTATGTACCGTGTGTGAGACTATCAACTTGGAAGTTGGCGTAATATTGAAAACAAAGACTAAACATGATCTTCAATATACTTTTTATAATTTCAGAAGTGGCCGACAATATAAAGAATAAAATAGGACGCGCATCGTTTTTGGGCTACATGTATGGTGTATTTGTGAATATTCGCAGAAGGAACTCTGCTTTGAAAATTACTAATTTATATTTTTATTCCGAGTTTACACCTTTTGTATTCATAATACACACATAATAATAAGTAAAGCATCTAACTTTATATAAGTTTATATTTTCAATCTTGTTTATTTTTAAACAGAAATGTTTTAAACATTTCTTTAATAAAACAAAAACTGATGTTTCTTTTGGATTTTTACGCTTGCATCATTATTTTTCTTGAAATTAAATAAGAAAGATAAAAAAATTCAATCCTTGGACGTGTGACTGTTACAACATATTTTTATTCAAATACTAGTATAGTATAGAAATGTTTATAGCAGGTAAATTATTCAATGTGTTAAACAACTGCTTGATAATCTTTTGGCCAACTCAAATAATGTTTTAGATCTATAATCCAAAATATGGCAAACCACTGAACCACTGTCTGTATTTTTATTTAAATAGAAATCAATACTGAAGATGTTTCTCCATCTCCTTTAGGTCCATCAATAACCCAAATGCAACAAGGTATTGCTTGGACTGGAACCTCTGATATTGCAAAATAACATGCTTGTAGGTAGATGCATTTATTTTATATTTTCCCGAAGAGGATCATGATATAAGTATGATATAAATGTTTTAAACAAAAATAGTGTGACAATCACTGCACTGATAAGGAATATCCAAAGAACGATGAAACAAGATAGACTGAAATCTAGGCACACATATTTCAAAAACCCTCGATATTTGTAAAACGTTTACTTGTGTCTGTTATAACATCGCACATGCGGAAAACACAAACTGTGGCCGATCGTGCAATGAACGCATGGGTTTTAGATTGAAGAAACCGATGGAAACGATGTTTCGTTGTTACTTTCTTAGATTTACTTCATATATCTACTGTGTTGGATGAAGATCTTCAAAAAGATACAGAAGTTATGCACGCTGTATGAATGACACACGTGTTCACGGAATATATGATGTTTTATTAATTGATAGTTTCCTTTATTCATTTTTACACACATTTTACTACAACGTGTAGTTCATGCATATAGAAGTCCGTGCAACCTGAATACCTCGATCGGAAAGCAACTTTCTCAACCGTTATATACGTATACCTCAGTTGCAGTTGAGGAGCGATCGAAACTAAACTGGCGAGAAAATGCTTTAATGAATTCATGTCAGCTTTAAGTATATTGTCAACCAATAAAGTGACGTAAAATTGCTGATTAGTTTAAATCTCTCGACTGAATAGAGACACACAGATATGATTGAAAGGACTATTTAAACTATTTCAGGGACTACAAATCTACGTAAGCTACTATACAAAGCAATGAACTCGTTTGTTTAAAAAGTTTTTCGATTGCATATTGGAAATATATAGTAAAAGTACATCTTACAAAAACTAAAATAAGCTTATTACAAACATGGTGTTTATCATTCCATATATTTTGAATCTGGTTCGGATCAAGAAAAGTTTTTTTCAAAATGGAAATTGCAATTAATTTCTGCTTGATTTTGAATTAAATCAATGCATTTTATTGTAAATCAAAGCTACTTATTCCAATAGTATAATCAGGTGCTTATGACGACAGCACTTAAAAAGCAGTTAATGAGTTTTATAATGGATAATATGAACCTGGTAGGTCATGATCTATTTACGTAAAATCTAATTTTCAATGCACGATAATACAAAATCTTCATATTAACATAAACTTAATGAAAGGGATCATATTTTCATAATATACATGTATGACACAATAAGATAATCTCCGTTGTCATGTAATTATTACATGTAGGGTATCAATAATACGAATAAATAACTGAGATGAATAAAAACATCTACGTTTTAAACTTTTAATTTAAAAATAATCATTATTCTCAATATTCACCAAATGAATAAATTCTACTTTTAGAATGCACTTACTTACAATATTAATATCAAAATACATGTGTTTTTTGTTTATGCTTGTAGATTTATAAAATATTTTACAATGAATTTATAAATACAATATATATTATTAAGACTGCTTATGAACAAAGGCAAACCATGGGGTGTTGATGTTTGATTTATCTTTATATGTTAGACATTTACATGTATATTGTAGTAGATTACATTATGTATTAATGATATTGAAAGTTGGAATAAATTGATAAAGACAAGTGTGTTTCGATTTTTGATACATTTACGTTTCAATTTCTAATAGAAGGTTCGTTCAGAAATGCGCGTCAGCTTTGTTTTATGTTCAGAAAATTTTTATTTATTAAACTAATATTTCAAATTCTGTTATTCAGTTTTCTGCTTAAATGATGGCAAAATCATTTTCCCTGTTGAGTGACCTTAATGGGGTTTTTTTTTCAGTTATTCGCATATTGCATGATTTGGAGAAAAATCTTATAATTGCGTAAGGCACCATCAGTAATGATGAGATACGTTAATTGATAATGGTGGTATACTAGTACTATCTATGTTTTGACAGTTAAGCTCATCTGATCAAAAGGCTCGTGAAATTTTTTTATCAGAATTTGTACGTTGTCTGTCATTGGCTTCGTTGACATCATTTACTTTTCAAAAATTGATTTTATTCTCCTGGCACAGATCTAATCTAAACTCTAATCAAGCTTAGGATCATTATGTTTGACTTCAACTTCAAGCCAAATTTGACTGCCGTAAAAAAATTATATCATTTCGGACTTTAAGGTGTTTATCAAGAGCAGGTCAAATTACAGTACTGTAGTAAAAATTTTGCTTTTACCAAATTTATGCACCTATTGATAATACCAAACCTCTCTTTTGGAAACCTACAGACATTGAGGCTATTTTTTTAAAATTACATCTAGAATACCAAAACGGCTAGGGTGGCCAAAAAATGTTATGTGGAAGATATCAAACGGCGGTATGTAAATGACATTTCTTGATTTCTTGAGTAGAAGTTAAGAAGATTCGCAGGTTGTTTGATAATTCTAGTATATTGGCCTTAAATTGTTAAAGGAATGGTTAACGATTTAATTCCCGGCAGTAAATATCTAGCTATTCATGTTAGGTATTAAAAAACTTACGAAAGATAATTTTCATGAGATTTAACCTTAAGAAAAGCAAAGCCATGGTTATCCTTATTTGTATGGAAGAAACTAATTAAGTGCTTATCAAATCCCGATGATTATGGTGTGGTCTCAATATATATGATATTAAACGTTTGAGTAGGAAAATGTAGGATTGACATCTAAAATATCTTCTCCTGAAGAAAAGCACAGCCATGATAAGTAAGTCATCTGGAGGCATTATCAGGAAATGTACATTTAAGATTGATGAAATATAACACATTTGTATGGCGGGATCATAATACAGGTATTTATTCAATTTTTCCTCAATATCATATTGTATTTCATTTCAGTAACATTATTCATTTAGCGCTATTGTTGGGGCTTTCATTCCACTTTTAAAAGCTTAAAAACACTTGCAGTTTGTTCACAGCTAACTAGAATATGTTTTCACTGCTGCTGTGACTGTGTTTGTAGTTCAATATTCGATTACTCCAACTAAAAACTCTATCTTGGTGTATCTTTAAAGGTCGAAGACGTCTTCCACCTTAATTGATAATTTATAATAAAACAATTTAAAAAATCAAGTTATTTTCAATATTTTAAAGTAGTATAACTGCTGTGTATGATGATCTTATCAACCAAAACTAATAAAATATACCGGTAATGACGAAACAATATTAATTACTTATTTATTGACAAATAGAAGCTGCAGATGTTATCAAACTTCAGCAAGAATTACACATACAATTAAATAACTGTAGATTATAATCAAAACTTTCGATCACATTGATCTCGGCTTGTTGATCTTAATAGTTCTAGTACCAGTCATACACCTAACTTACTATGCACGTGCATACCTTATCTGAACCTGGTCACGTTTTACTTTTTACTGACAAAACTTTAGGTCAAACGCTATCAAGACTCAGTTAATCAATCCCTTACACTGAAAGTCCAGTGAAAATACTTTGTTACCGGCTCGATTGCAATGTGGTTGTGTCTTCATATTGCTCGTTTGGTGAAGATATCTTTGTCACAGATTTCATACGTCGCTTCTGCAGCGAGTGATTTAAGACCAGACTTGGTATCCGCTGTCAAGGCATTGATTATACCATAGGTGGGTTTAAAATGGCCGATCAACGTATTCACTTTCGCTTCATCATAACTCGTTATTACGTTAAACAAGCGATAACCTTCGTACGTTAAGTTTTTTAGTTCAGACAGCACGGTTCCCAGGTCTGACCAATTCCCACTGGAATACATAACAACTATTTTCCGTGAATCCAACCTCCCTCCGTTCGATGGAGCGAATCCGAAATTACGGTCGTGCCGTAGAGCGTTAACAATATCAGAGTCATCATCTATTTGTTGAAATTTACTCAAAGCCGGGTATAGTGTGTTATGATCTGTGTGCGTTGTCATAGAAAATTGATTGGTAACGTTCGAGGCATACGTCATCAAACCTATCCTGGCTTCGTTCATGCCTAAACTTAAGAAGTACGAAATTTCCCTCATAGTCCGACTCACAAAGGCAAGTTCTTGTCCTATCTGTGTAATATCGACCAAAATTAAACATCACAATCCTTACGCAAAATGCAATCTGAAATCAAACATACAGCACTGTTATATCTAAGTAACTATATCTGAATTTACATCTTCTAATTCTCGATAACGACACAGAAATGTTTTTCAAACCTCACCATTACAGTCTTGGTGTGACGTTTCTCTGAGTATGGTATTCAGCATATCGTCATAATCGGGGGAGTACACGTCATCAATGTTAGATGATAAGGTTATTAAGTCAGTGTGTGACACAGAGCTACCAACCCCGACCCCCATCACCTTAACGCCCCGCAACTGCATTAGCTTGGCTTGGATCACGTATTCCTGTACATCTGTTGCCGTTCCATCAGTGAGAATCACGACATAACAGGGGACAGAGGGTCTTCTGCCATTTGCTGTACCACTAGAAATCTTTGATAGGAAAGAAAGATTCTACTTTATCATACCTGGATTCTCTGACAAATGTACAACAGCCCACTTGCCCCCCCCCCCCCCAAAAAAAAATAAGTAAATTTTATATCACAGAAAATGCAAATTGCATTACTCAATTCTTTTAAACACTGTGTCATTTGACCTTCTGAGTAAGCTCCAAAAGACTTGACAACAAGATAAAAAATGTTGTGTATTGATGTTGGAAAAGCATACAGTGCGGCTACCAGTATAAGCACATAGCATATATATAGTGATTAAAGATAAAATATCCTTTTAATATTCACGTATCTGGAATCACGTTATCTGTCTTAGTCATGTCTAGCACAATTCCAAAAAATAATATACAAATACACGGATAATTCAAATTTCATTGATAAAATTCAGTTAAAACAATGTGCTTCATCAGACTTAAAAATTGTTTATTTCAAAATCACTAAATGCGAACAGACGGTTATGTTGATGTCACAAAACTTTAGATTAATTTGTGATCGCAGATTAAAATATAAGCACACACCATTGACGTACCTGTTCCGCTAAGGTGAGTGCCTCCGTCAAATAGGTCGGACCATATTCTGGCTTGACACCTTTTATAGCGTCAACCAGAGACTGATTGTTACTGTTCTCATCAAAGGCAAACTCCAAAGTGGCGTTCCATGAAAATGTTATCATAGCTATTTGAAAGTCATTGGGACCAATCGAGAGTTTTTGAATGATTTTGGACACAAAATCCAAGGACTCGTTGAAATCCGCGCTCTCTGAAGAATCCACAACAAAAAGGATGTCTGCAGGCCCAGGTCGACAATCTGAGAATCAGTATTATTTAGTGTTTTGTTTGGTTTAAGACTCTACACGTTTTGAAAATAAAATCAGTAACAAAGCAAAGAAAATCTAAAATAAATATTTAAAAAGTTTTGTATATGTGATAATTTAAGAGATATCAACATTGTTTTATCATCTAATGTGAGTAACCTTATACACCATAATAAAGGGTTTAAACAGTGCTTTTTTTCAAAATTTTAGTGTGATGACTTTTTATATCTTTTTGCTTTGTTTTAACAATTTAAAAATCTTTTTGTAGTTACAAATTACAGTTATTTATGTTTATAATCATTTCTTAATCTTTAGGTAGCTTTAACTTTAGACTCGTGTATAAACATATGTTAATTTTTAGATACTAGTAATTATTTTTCTTTTTAACTTTTAAAGATTAAACTCTAAAAAAAATACCTTTTTCACAAACAGTTCCATTATATCTTCCCGAGCACGTGCATTCAAACCGATTGACCAAATCATTACAGCTCCCGCCATTCTGACAGGGTGAGCTTTGGCACTCATCAATGTCTGAAAAAGGTATGCTTAGAGCATAAGGTTGATTATTTATTGTACGTATTTTGTATTTTACTACATCAATCAATGCATATATACATACATATAAATACGACAAAATAAATTACGATAAAGAGCACACAGCGGGTGTGACCGGTCAGCAGAGGATGCTCACTCCTCCTAGGCACCTGATCCTACCTCTATCTTTTTGGAGATCCGTGTTGCTCTGCTTTGAATTTTTATTTCGTTTTATGGATTTTAGAGATGGTTGACGGATTGTTATTGTCATTTTTTCATACATATATATTACCTATTTCACAGTGGGTGCCCATATAACCTGGTATACAATTGCAAGAGTATCTGTTGAATTCATCCACACACTGAGCTCCATTTTGACACGGGTTGCTGTCACATTCGTTAATTTCTGAAAAATGGATTATTTTTAAAAAGACAAACCCGACACAATTACATTGTTTCTTGAAAATAAAGATGTAGAATTCTTTCAAGCTCATGCATTGTATTGGTGAATTTGATTTTTCTTTAAGAAAAGTTTGATTTTACATTTTAAAAGTTACACTGTCGCAAGTTCTTTAACCAAGGGTTTAAACTACTTGTTTCATTATTGATACCCTGGTAAGCTGGGTAACAGGTTTATGTTTTTTTGTTCACATTAAGTTTCTTTTATCTTTATTATTTTAGTGTTTCTTTTTCAAAACTATTTTTTCTCATACGTTTTGAAGGTAAAGGCTTCTTATTAAGATTACGCTTCAAATTTGTTCACAGTGCCAACTTTGCTAGTGGATGCATTAAAACCATACCAGTAGCGCAATTTGTAGTTGGATTATATCCGGAAACACAGGAACACGAGAATGTGGAATCTGAGAGCTTGGTGCACGTCCCACCGTGTTGGCATGGAAAACTTGCACATGGATCAGCTTATTGAAAAGAGAGATTACGATTCTCAGAGTGACTAAAATAATTCACATTAAATATTTAAATGAACGATGAATATGCACTAGAATTTTATAATCTTTGAATACAGAAATACCTCAACTGCACTGTGGATAACATTTATGTCATTATGGTACTTCCTTATATGCTTATTCTTATATTTTTTTTCTTCCTAAGCTCTTAATCCCTCTTTATTGTTGATACTTATTTCTTTATTCGATACTACTATTTTATTGCAAGTTAAAACTCTGACATAATGTGTGAATATTATGTCATTATGCTGGTATTTTGGCTTTTAACAAAGTAAATTCTTCATCGTGGTGATATATAGAACATCAAACGCTAATATTGTTTTAATTGTTCTTTTGGATTGTATAATGATATTAGCGACTGAACTTTGCATGGATAATACATGTACTTATTTAAAAACACATTTTAAAAACATGACATGGGTACCATTTTTACACAAGTGGAAATCCTAAATCCTGTGAAATATGCACAGTTGTAACAACTTGACTTTATAAATATTTTTGAACAAATAAGACACAGGATTGTACAGCAGACTTTCAACATTTTTGGTCCCCTTTCTGATAAACACTTTGATAGATTTATTGAATCGGGGATGTATTTGATTTATTTACATTATTCCAGATTAGTGATCTTTATTTTCTTCTTTCATCTCAAACACAATGGTCCTGAAATCACCACACATCCATCATTAACTTCTGGATTCATTATTTTCTATTCATAAACCTTGATTCATTCATCTATTGTTCTCAATTTGATGGAAAAAAATCTTTCAAAAAGGGATAGCCAAACTCTTTT
Organism: Magallana nippona; assembly: GCA_033439105.1. NCBI lineage: Eukaryota > Metazoa > Mollusca > Bivalvia > Ostreida > Ostreidae > Magallana > Magallana nippona. The sequence goes on from CM065922.1 coordinate 17,764,231, forward strand.
CCTGATTCAAGAATAGCATCGTTGTGCCAATAGATTGTTAAATGTCCTTTCCAAATAATGTACAGCTATATCTTATTCATCAAGTGCATGTACTTTGAAGTTTTGCAATGATAAAAATTTGTATTATTCAGTATTTTCAAAGTAACAGCATAAAAAGATAACTTTGAACATGTAATATCAAAATACAATCATATAACAAAGTAATGCCACCTGGTTACAAAATGTCATCGGCATACAAAAATAAGTCATAAGTATCGATGCAGAGGTAAAATATCCGTTTATAGAACAAAGAAATATCATCATGTCATAAGAAAGTGATATCTAACATATCAAGACAAAGTATCGTAAAAGAATGAAAAAATAAAAACACATTATTAAGATTTATTGGCATATATAATGAAAAACAATCATTAAACATAGGTGTTATTTATAAAACAGTTGCGGTATTCCTTGAAAAAAAAATGTAATATCAAATTACAATGATTTTAGGAAAACATTGCATTGACTAGAATAGCTATATCTTATTACAAGGTTGGAGTTCATAATTCGAGCCCTGCAGAGAGAGTACATGTAAGTAGAAAACTTACCGATACAGCTACGTGTATAGTGAGCTGGACAAGGTGTGGAAAGATAGCAGGTCATCCCCGAGGAACAAATGTATCCTAAACAATAAGACTCTCGTACAGGTTCATTCTGGTTCTGGAAATAAAGGTTTTTGGATTTTAAAAGATTCACAATTATTTACGTCAACGTTTCACGTACTCTGCTTAAAATTAGAACCCGCGTACCTTTCTTCGTGCACGAAAGCAGATCAAATAACCTTTTGAGACTGCATTTCGGTTCTTAAATGGAGTGTACCGTTTACATAGAATAAACTCACTAAAACGGAAAATGAATCTTCTATTTAAACATTATTTAATTTTTTTCATGATTTTTTTCTCAAGTTACACACTTGATGCAAATAATTGGGCATCCAAAAGAGCAGTGATATCTTAAACGTACAAAGTTATTTTATATTCAATACGTATACTCATATTGCAATTATATTGAGCAATGTGTTTTCCCCTCCACGTAGTTAACGGAAATTAACTCACCTGGCAGGATGGCTTGTCTCTTTCACATGCGGGTTCATTAAAACAATCTGTGGCCCTCTTTTCTCTATCCAACAGGAAAGAAGCTGATTGTGGATGAGATATTTCGCCCGGGAGATAATGATGACCTTTGTGGCAGGTGACACCTACAAATAGTCATCTTTTTTAGTTTCAATTTATTCTTTAAATCAGTTTATCGGACAATAATTTGCTTTTAGTCAAACTTTAATATAGCAGTATTACGTATCGAATGTGCTAAGCAAATTTACTAATTTGAGCATTCTTGGTCTTTAAATTTAATTTTTTATGGATTTTCATGTCTGTGTGAAATGGACCTATGTGAATAAAACAGTGAAACTCCATTTAACGACATGAAGAGCACAAAACAAACATACTCTCATAGTTCTTGCAACATTACTGTCACGTCCAGCGTTATATTTGTCCTGGCCTTTAATAAATAATTCTAAACTTTATTTGTGTTGAAATTTATTTGAAATGAACTGGTTTTGACAGGTATTACTGCAAACCTATTCCATCTGCAACATTTAAAAGGCTGTCTTTTAGAGCATACAATAGAAAAAGATTTAATGCATACCTGTATCACTTATCCTTTATTAATGATTTTATATACAATGTTCTGGTTACATTGTTCATTGTTTTTTCACGAAAATTAAATTCTTATGTTAACAATATTTTGATAATCAAAATTCAACTATCATTATGGGGAGTCAATTCCTAAAAAGAAACTTACAAAACAAAATTATCAGTCTGTGAGATCTTTTTAGTGCCCCAATGTCTTATATGCTAGTTCAATTTCATTAAAACAGGAATAAGCGGTCAGTCTTCCTTTAGTCATGAGAGAGAGAGAGAGAGAGAGAGAGAGAGAGAGAGAGAGAGAGATATTTTAAAATGTATTACTTAATTTTAATATACAGCAAAGACACAAAAGTGGATACTATAACAATACCAATGCCTGGAATATATGGAAAGAGAGAGAGACAGAGAGAGAGAGAGAGAGAGAGAAAGAGAGAGACCTATACCTGAGAAAAGAGTTGTAATAATCATGAAGATCAACATCATTGAAGACCGTTTCCGACGTGCCTTTGGAATTGATTTACAAGTGTAATGTTAATACCCTTTTTGTCCAATCTATTTATATAGTTTTCGGGGGTTTCCCAACTTACAATCCACCAATGAAATTTTGTTCGTCAATTTAAATCTCAAATACTATTACTCCGCTGGCAGACCTACACATATTCGAATAATAAATTAATTCATACCATTCAAACAGGGAAGGAGTAATTCTTAGTTGTTAAAGGAATTGCAAAATGATATATTTTAAGTTATCGGTTCAAACTGCAGTAGGCCAGCGAAATTATAATCATTTATTGAGAAGGGTAAGGGGTACATGTAAAATTAATGTAAATGTTTGGACATCAAAGTCCATCTGCTTTGGGGAATACATTTTCAATAAATGGAAATAAGTATACTTAAACAAATTGAAAACAAAAACATGACAATTAATGTAACGACTGGTGGATGATTAATTTATAATGTATAAGTAGCTACTTTTAAGAGTTAAAGCATGCATTAAGCTATCTATAATCATACTCATAAAAATAAACAATATTGTACTGGAATCTAAACACTGTGTGTCGCGAAAGAAAAAAACTTGTCACGATACATGAACACTTTCTTTAAGAAAAGCATGATATATTAATTTTTAACACTGACTGCCTTTTTAGAAATCATCTTTTCATTTATATGGAAAATGAATGTTAATTTCAGCATCTTCTTTTCAAGATATATAATTGTCTAACTTGGAAGAACGTTAAACCAAAAAGATCCTAATTTAATCTAACTTTAACATGTTTAATTTAGCATTGTTGTCTGCCTTCAATTCTAAATACTTAATCGAAAACATGTGCATCTTATTATTTCAAAAACGTGTTTAGCATCGAAAATTTCGATTTCAGTTTTTATCGATTTTTACCCACAACCAATGCATCCCTACATATCGATGTATCAATGCATCCCTACTTGAACTTAAACAACTGTTAAAAAAAATAACAATCTTGCGTGGAGAAGTTGTACTTTCTTCAAAAGTACTTAGTTTAATTATTCATTATATAATCGAATGAAACACTACTTTTCACCCTAACAAGGTGATGAAATCATCATATTGCACGTTTGATGAAGACATCTTTGTCACAGATTTCATACGTCGCTTCTGCAGCGAGAGTTTTAAGAGCAGATTTGGAATCTGCTGGTACGGCATTGATGGTTCCATAGGTCGGTATAAAATGGCGGATCAACGAATTCAATTTAGCTTCATCATAACTAGTTATGACGTTAAACAAGCGGTAACCTTCGGACATTAAACTTTTAAATTCGGACTGCAAGGTTCTTATATCTGACCAATTCCCACTGGAATACATAACAACTATTTTCCGTGAATCCAACCTCCCTCCATTAGATGGAGCGAATCCGAAATCCCGAACATGCCGTAGAGCATTTATAATATTAGAGTCATCGTCTATTTGGGGGAATTTGCTCAGAGCCGGATACAGAGTGTTCTGGTCTGTGTGCGTTGTCATAGAAAATCGATTGGTGACGGTTGAGGCATACGTCATCAAACCTATCCTAGTTTCGTTCATGCTTAGACTGAAGAAGGACGAAATCTCTCGCATAGTGCGACTCACAGAGGCTAATACTTGTCCTGTTTGTGTTATGTCCACCAAAAATATAACATCGGAATCCTTACGCAAAATGCAATCTGAAATTCAACGATGTAGCTGTTATTTCATATATGTTTAACTAAATATACTTTGAGTCTTTAATTCCTAAATACAGAAACGGAAAATGATTCAATGATGTATCATGGTCAAGCCTCACCATTACAGTCTTGGTGTGACGTTTCTCTGAGTATGGTATTCAGCATATCGTCATTATCGGGGGAGAACACGTCATCAACGTTAGAGGAAAGGGCTACTAAGTCATTGTGTGACACAGAGCTACCAATACCGACCCCCATCATCCGGACGCCCCGCCATTGCATGAGTCTGGCCTGGGTCTGGTATTCCTGTACATCTGTAGCCAGCCCGTCTGTGAGAATTAACACATAACAGGGGACGGAGGGTCTTCTTCCATATGCGGTACCACTATAAATCTTTGATAGGACAGAATATATATATATATATATATATATATATATATATATATATATATATATATATATATATATATACGTGAGTTATTGATATTGGCTGGTCTAAACGTTTCGACAACAAGATCAATAATTACAATGAATGTCGCTAAATCTTTTACAAATATATGAGGTTTATAATGTATTTGTATGCTTGAAATATAGCTAGTGTTAGTTATTGTAATACATGAAACTATCGGGATACGTATTTAATAACGATATCATTTGCCACCAGCCACCACCCCCACCCCCCCCCCCACCCCCACGAAAAATCAAACTTTTTAAAGTGAAATATAGTAAAACTGCCGAAAATAGGCACCCCGTAACAAATAAAATTATCCCCAAGATTCATTGCCGAATCTGTTGTTAATGCTTTTGGTTGGTTATAAAAGATGTATCCAGGTAAATTTTCTGAGTAAACTTAATGCACAAATGTCATTTTCAACGATTTAAGCTGAAAATTTTCAAATATTATTTTACCGGTTTTGATGTTAATAATCTACGCTCCTTTAGAGGATTTCTTATAATCAACCGAAATCTGAGAGTCAGTCGTTGAGTTATAAGCAAGATACAGACCTTTCAACTCTTTTTATGTAAAGAAAGCTCAAAACATTCTTTTGTTTACATATTGAATGCTTAATAGAAAATACACATTTGCAAATAAAGAATGGGATAAACTCAAGAATATTTATTTGTGTTCATAAAGAACTACATGTAGCAAGGAGAAAAAAATATTCTTAAAACATACATTTTACTCGTAAATATTTCACAAACGTAAATAAAAACATGGCACAATCATTGTTTCCATGAGAGCTCTGTATCTTTCATATAACTCGACAATTGGCATCTAATTTAAAAGACCATTAAAATACCCAATGAAGCATTTTAATCACATAAAATGAAAATATAATTTTCAGCTCAAATGGCTACAACGTTCCTTTAAACATGTAAAAAACAAATTGCAAATGTAAGAGTTGTTTATTCAAGTCAGAACCAGTTAAACATTCAATTTAAATGATAGTGTCGAAGTAAAAAAGTAACTAATAATTACTGAGTATCGACCTTTCTTTTTAAAAATCTTCAAATTGAATATCGGTATCCGATATGAAAAGAAGATTAATTTTTGGTAGGATTTTGTTTATGGCCAAAAGTAACGGGAAAAATTTAATGATAATTCAAATCAATTGTGACATAGTTATGAATCTAGCACTAACTGTTTTGAAACTTACAGACCTGTTCCGCCAAGGTTAGTGCTTCTGTCAAATAGGTCGAACCATGTTCTGGCATGACACCATTCACAGCGTCAATAAGAGACTGATTGTCCCTGTACTCATCAAAGGCAAACTCCAGAGAGGCGTTCCATGAAAATGTTACCATAGCTATTTGGAAATCATCGGGCCCGATCGAGAGGTTTTGAATGATGCTTGATACAAACTCCAATGACCTGTTGAAATCCGCACTTTCTGAAGAATCCACAACGAAAAGGATGTCTGCAGGCCCAGGTCGGCAATCTGTGGATCAGAATTATTAATTCATTTAATAGGTTTCAGACCATACAGATCTAGAAACACGTTTTGAAAATAAAATCAGTGAAAAGCAAACGAAAATTAAACAAACCGCAAAAAGGTATTTATATGTAACAAATTAACATATCAACATTTTATAATATATTCGAGTACGGTAACTTTATACACCATGATGAAAGACTAAAACGTTTCTTATTCAAACATTTCATTTTGATGACTATATAGTTTTAAGCTCAAAAGTGTTTGTTTTGTTAAATCCTCCTGTAATAACAACCAAAATAGATTTATGTTTATCATCACTTTGTCAACTTTAATACTTTTTTCTATAATTCTCTTTCTCCTTCTCCTTTAACAAAACCCTAAAACATTTTAACAGTCATTATGTGTATAAAATGTCCCCATTTTAGTGTACTTTTAACCTTAGACAGGTTAAAACATTCGTAGATTTGATGTCATTTCACTTTTCACTTTTATAGATTTAAATCTAGATAAATACCCTTTTCACATACAGTTCCATTATATCTCCCCGAGCAGGCGCATTCAAATCGATTGACCAAATCATTACAACTCCCGCCATTCTGACAGGGTGAGCTTTGGCACTCATCAATGTCTGGAAAAGGTTTGCACCAGGTTACAGACATATTATACAACATAAGTTTAACTACATATCTGTAATACATACATGTACGGATGCATATTCATTTACCTATTTCACAGTTGGTGCCCAGGTAACCTGGTACACATATACAGGTGTATCTGTTCATTTCATCCACACACTGAGCTCTATTCTGACAGGGGTTGCTATCACATTCGTTAATTTCTGAAAATGATTATTTTTAAGAAAAAAAACCCAATACGTTTACATTGTATCCTAAAAAACATATATGTTCATGTATAAATTGTCAAAAATGTATTTTATTGGTGAATTTGATTTTTCTTTTGAAAACAGATAATTTTACATAAAACAGTTAAACTATCGGAAGGTCTATGGCTGTTAGTGTAAGTAAATAACATTTTTCACAATGGTTACCCTGGTAACCTGGACGACAGGTACATGTTTATCTGATACACGATTTTCCTTTACACTGTACTATTTCACTATCTTCTTATTTTTTCCTTATAAGATATTGACATTGAATGGCAGTATTGAGAGAAGTTATAAAAACACTTAGTTAAAAAGGAAAAGAATATTTGACCACTCAGGAGTGTATGCATAAATACTGTACCAGTAGCGCAATTTGTGGCTGGATCGTATCCGGAAACACAGGAACACGAGAATGTGGAATCTGAGAGCTTGGTGCACGTCCCACCGTGTTCGCATGGAAAACTTGCACATGGATCAGCTTATTGAAAAGAGAGATTACGATTCTCAGAGTGACTAGAATAATCCGCACTGAATATGTAAATGTAATAAAGAAACGAGGAATTCTCGCAAGAATTCATACTCTATAGACAGGTTAATGCCTCAACTGCACTATGTAAAACACTCATGTCATTGTGGTACTTCTCCATTGTATATATATACATGTATATGCTAATATTTTTTTCTTCATGTACTGATACATGTAATTATTCAATTATGTTAATACTTTGTCTTTATATGATGTCACTGTTTTCGTAACGTTTTAAAAAGTTGACATTGTGTGTTGATCGTGATATTTTGTCCTCAGGTGATGGTATTTTGTCGTTGTGTATGGGGATGCTTCATCGTATTGATATACATATATATCAAACACTACAGCCATTTTAACAAGAGCGTGGTACCGTAGGATGTAACTATCTAATTTGCTCATCAAAACATGTGATAAAGCTGGACGCATGTCGTGTTCTCAGAATGTTCTGGTTTAAACTTGTGGTAATCCAAAACATATTGAATGTACACTGTATCAATATAATATTTTTGTTTAAATTAGAAATAGGAATGGACAGTAGGCATATTTTTTTGTCCTCTCACTGATCAACACTGTGTTTCAAGATTTACTTTATCGGAGAAATATTTGATCTATTAACAATATTTTAATATTCGAATGATCATTTTCTTTCACTTTTCCCACATTATCGTTTTTAAGTAATAAATGATTTCTAAGAATAACTTTAAGGCAAATTATCCGAATATATCATAAAAAAGTATCATCACGCCATGAGGAAGTAACATACAGCATAAAAACATAAAGAATCACCTGTCCATATACTAAACAAGTGTCAGCACATAATCATTAAAATTGATTTATCCAAATAAGGCAGTTGATGTGCTCCTTGATAAACATGCATAATCAAAATACAGTAACTTCAGGAAAGTTATTCATGATTGTACACGAATATTTATTATATCTTACTACAATGTTTAAGGTCATCTTGAGCTCTTTTGAGTCAGTGAGGCACTCACCGATACAGCTAACGGTGTAATGGACAGGACACGGTACGGACAAAAAGCAGGTCAACCCTGAGGGACAGTTGTGTTTGGAACAGTACGACTCTCTTACTAGTTCACTCTGACTCTGAAAACATTTTTAATATAAATATTGAAAAGTAATAGATTTTGAAATAAAATTTCGAAGTCTTTTTGGGTGAGCGGATATTAAATTGCATTTCACGTCTAAGATGTGTAAACATATATGGCAGTTTAGGGCATTCTTACTAAACTGAAAAAATAAGTATAATACAGGCATTTAGTACGAATAAAGGCATTATAACGCAAAAAGGGACATCGGAACCGTTACAATGCAATATTCACGTTATTTACCGCATCTCTTTCGCGTTATAACGCCTTTGAATTTTTTTTTCAGTTACATAAATGATACAACCAGGCTTTTGTAGCATGTCATATACACATGATGTTCTTTCGGTTTAATTTCTTTGTACCAATATTGGTTCATTAAAACTATGAGAATGCATTTTCTGGAGTCATATAATTATATGTTTGTTTGCGGATTACATAAAATAACTCACCTGGCAGTAAGGCTTGTCTCTTTCACATGCGTATTCATTAAAGCAATCTGTGGCCCTCTTTTCTCTGTCCAACAGAAAAGAAGCTGATTGTTGATGAGATATTTCGCCCGGGAGATAATGATGACCTTTGTGGCAGGTAACACCTACATGTAGTCATTAAATTGGTTTTGATTTATTTTTTAAACCAAATGATTTATTATATTTATACATGTACCAATGCATAAATATATATATATCTTAAAATACATCCATCAAAACTTTACAGTAATATGTAGTTACTGTTGTTGAGATATCATAAAATTATTTTTAAAAATGTATAATGTACATTGCATCTATTGAATTTAAGTGGTTTAAGCTAGAAATTGCCTCGTTTTTCGTATTTTTTTCACGCATTTTGTGATTGAAGTTTACTTAATTAAACATATATTTTCAAATAAGCATTATTTTGTTTATCTGAGTAAAATACATGTATACAAAAATAAAAATAGCTAAATCAAACTCATTTTTCTTGTCATTATAGGCGATATACCAGAGGGTTTTTTTTAACTTTCCTGTAACGGTAAAGACCAATTTGATTTTAAAGGATAAAATTTAAGACCGCGGAACATTAACTGGCAAGATTGGAAATATACAGCTTACGTCAATTACACCTGCTACAGTCAAAATATTTTAAATGGGTGGGGACAAATTGAAGCTGACGTCTGAGAAAACATTGGATTGAAACTATACTTAAAGGAAGTGTATTTTCAATCCAATTTTCAATTCAGCGTTTCTAACTTGCTATATAAGTTGAAGCAATCGAAAAACATTTTATATATTTAGTATCAGCAAAGCGATTGAAAAACATTTTATTTCATCAATAAGTATATAATCAGCAAATATGAGAAGATCCCATTTCGGGAGGGATTATACGCAAGGCAAAGCATTGTCCGATGACTTCAGAGAATCAGTCGTCACAAGTCTGAAATCAAGTGGGGACATTGTTGAAACAGGCTTTATACCCAGAGGAGAATAATTCAACTTCGGCCGATTTATAAATCAAAATTATACCCAGATAATGTATACGAATATATATGCGCGTTTATTGTTTATCTAGTTATACACTAAAAAAAATACTTATATCAACATTGTTGAAAATTTCTGAGGTACGTAAATATTTATGAAAATTCCGTTACTGATATTAACGCTGAGGTGGATTGAAAATACACTTCCTATCCTATAACTACAGTTTCAATCTAATTTTTTCTCAAACGTCCGCGTCAATTTGTCCCCGCCAATTTCAAATGTTTTGACTGTAACAGGTGAAATTGGCGTAAGCTGTATATTTCCAATTTTGCCAGTTAATATTCCGCGGTCTTTAACTGTTAAAGTATTAAGCATAGTTTTTGATATTATTTTACATATTGTATATAATTTGTATACTTGTGTATGATAAAGTTTATCGTCATTTTGTTATCAAATGACCAGGTTAGATTCAGCTATGTGTTTTAGTTCATCATTAAAATTCAAACAAAGCAGAAAACATTCAGAGTGAAGAGTTGACAAAAAGACCAATTTCTATATTTACGACGTGTCTATTTTTACTGACTCTTAAGTCTATATATGCCGTTCCTAACGCTATTTTGGCTATGTTGGGAAGCAGACCTAAAGTTTGTCCGCATGATGAGCTGCATCAAAGAAAACAATGGCACATGCGACAGATGATTTATTTGTATTTATTGTGTACTAAGGATATTCAATGTACGAAGAAATTTATATTTCCTTATGCATATTTATAAACGATTCACACACGTGTTGATTTGCGCATGTGCGCGGGTAAAATAATCAAGAGAAACAGCATTGGTGGGGGAGGGGGGGGGGGGTGAGCATGATGTCCAGCAAGTTTATTTACAAAATTAATTAATATGAATAAACTTTAATGACGTTATCAATTAATTTATTCCCTCAAATTTATTCCCTCAAATTTATTCCTTACGAAAGAATAGATGCTAACAATATCAATAAACATATAGACCATTTGTTCATTGACCAACCTTTCCCCATGAACGCCATCAATACAGTTCTTAAATTCTTCTTTAATATTCAAACTTCAGCTACACGTATTATTAAGCGGGTTCATATGTCCTTACAGCAGACTAAAAACACAATTACATTTCTAGTTGATTTACTTAGCGTCTTACCTTTTTATCCAATTTTTTAAAATTTTGAATCCAAATTTAATTTTACCGAGAAAGGTAGTCCTTCCTGTAGTCTTCATCAGTTTTGGACTGACATAGTACGAGAGAGAGAGAGAGAGAGAGAGAGAGAGAGAGAGAGAGAGAGAGAGAGAGAGAGAGAGACAGAGAGAGAGAGAAATCTTTACCTGTGAAAAGAGCTGCTGTTATAACCGCCGCAATGGTCAACATCATTAAAGACATTTTTTGGCGTGCCTTGGGTGTTATGATAACTTGTTCCGTGTCGGACCCCTTTATATAGATTAAGTTAACGGGGTTTTCCCAATTTCTAATCCACCAATGGTTTGGTGCATGGTCAATTTAAGTCTGCAATTGACCAATCTACTTTTTCTTTCTCTTTTTGATTTTCACTACTGCTAATAGACACTTGTATCATTATGTTGTGTATAATTACACCCTTGACATTACTATTTAACGCAAGCATACCGTTTTGTACCTCATGTACAACTGTATATAAATAGTTTGAGGGAATAAAAGAATTGAAGACAAAAAAGGGTACACAGAATAATAACACTAATTATACCATTTAAAAAAGCAATAAAATTCCAAAAGGAGGAGTTACATATTGTTGAGAAAGGAATTGCAAAACAAAGCAAATTTTAATATATATATATTTATTCCAAATGAAGTACCATAGACAAACAACATTGAAACGATTCATTCGAGGGAGGCCGGGGGAAGGGGGTGGTGTCAGAGCGTCAAAGTCGATTTTAGTAAGGTTGAGGAGATAATGTAATTTCGACTTAGTTTAATTGACTATGTAGCTCTATATATACATGCATTATTCAGGATTTTAAAACATGCTTATTCGTGACACCTGTAGAAATAAAAACGCTGTGGTCAAGCTGATGCGAATCGAATCGTAAGTGTATACTGCGATCATCTTAAAAATGTCGGTTGATCTGAGCGGTATCTTAATTTTCACTAACGATTTCCTTTTATGCGCATTATCTTTTGATAATTAAGAGGAGAGACTGGTGTAATATCCGTGTAAGTTGTTATTGTTTGCTTTCATGAAAGAAATAAAATATAATACGGGTTGAAAGTTTCAAACTAGCAGTCTGATGACCCTATATAATGGATATAATGTAACTAAGTAATAAATACCAGTATACATGTATTATTTTTCATGATCAGTAGATTGATGGATTTAACACCATAAATATCTGCAGAAATGTTTACAAATTATTTTTGTAGAGTAGCATGCAGAGGGTTTTAGTTTAATATTGCAGGCGAAACAGTGCCAAACTATTATTAAATATTTACATAACTGATAGATGGTATTTAATTAAAAAAAATATCGTTAAAAAAAATAAGTACAATCACTTAAATCAATATTTTTATTAAATGTAAAATAAGTGTTAGTTTTTAACAGACAGATGTAAAAATGAATGTCACAAATCGATTATTGGATCAGATACTTTTGAGCAAGAAGTGAACAATGCATGCAATAACTGAATTACGACAGTGTTGGCTTTGGCAAAGAACAAAATACTAAAATGTTCAAGAGGTCCAAATCGACATCATAAATTTCCTTGTCGTTTGAAAGTAAATACAGGTTTTCTCAAATGTTCTAGAATACTTTGAAATAAAAGGAGACATTACATATATAACAAGAGTAGAATTTATTAATTTTTATTAAATGTTTAACAAGTACAAATGAATGAAAATAATAGTCAAATACAAAATTGGAAAATAAAAGTAGAAAAATGCATTGACCTGTATGTGAAAGAACTTTGAATTTTGAAATTTAATGCATTCATAATGATACAACATATAAAATGTTTTAGATATTGTATTTTCAAATATTTTTTGATCTTTTGAAAAGGAAAGATGATAGTACATCTGTTCATATTCATGTATTGCAAAAAAAATATATAAGAGGTATACATATTCAGAAGATCTAAAATCATGTTTTTAAAATATGATTTGTCCAAAATCTTAAATATTAAAAAAAACCCTGAAACTCAATTTTATGAAATGAATTATCGATAAACCTTGACTATCAGTTTAACTTTTAAATTATAAATCTGTTTAATTGGAAATAGCATACAGATCTATTAATTCTAACATGCGCATCATAACCTAAATAGAAAATGGCATGATACTTCTAGCAACATATAAATGGAAGTCTTGTCTGAAAAAAAAAAATGAAAAATTAAATGCCACAATATCGTTTCGACAACTTTATTATAATGATGAATTTCAGGTTTTTAAAACAGGCGAACAATTCAAAACATACCTAGTAGATAATGTGAGATTCAGCGTTAGATGAACTATCTGAAGAATATGACAGAAATATCAAAGTTTTTATACTATCCAGTTTGAGCTGAAATTATTATATTGAGCACCGTTTACTTGTTGTAACTTGTCACATTTACAAAAAATTAACTACTGTGAACAGGGTTATTTTCGCCCAGTGTAATTTTCGCCCTTTTCCCCACTTGTAAACAGTTTTTCGGCCCGTTTTCAATTCGCCAAGACACAGTTTTGTTCGAAGAGGGATAATTTGAAACATTGGAATTCTCCCTATCTTAAATTCGTCCGCTGACAACAAAGGCGAAAGGGCGAAAATAAAAAGGGGGCGAATATATCCCTGTATACAGTAGCAATTTTTAAAAGTACACAAATGCTAGTACAATATCTACCAAAGCTGACTCCTTCGACCTCCAGAATCGACAGAGTTCCATTGACTGAACCTGCTACCAACAGAAGAGGGCGCCCATTTGGACTTTCCTGGGGAGATATGTACCTATACAGTGCATACCAATAAGACAGAATCAGTGCTTCATTATGCTTTACATGTAACAACAAATACAATATTTCACGTTTTCGTATTACCTTAAGTCTTCTGGGTCTATACTACTTATGCTTCTTTGATCAAAAGCTTGATTCTAGGTTTGTTCTGAGTTTTGAATATTCCAAAACACACTTTCGAACTTAAGAGATATCACCATCCACTGAGTACACACTAATAGATCTTGGGCGTTCGTGTCCAATGAAAATTAGGACTTTGTCTCCATCATGACCGATAGCAAGGCTCTCGCTTTCAGGACCCTATTTTCATAAAGGAATGAACCAACACATTGTAGATTACGTAAACACGAAATGCTGTAAAGAATTCGAGATTCGTTATTATTTTTTCACCTTTTATGCCGATTGACAGACCACACAATTAATTTTATTACGAACTTATGCATTTTCTCTATAACATAACTTGATTCGAGCCAAGAATATCATTATTTTTATATTTGGTGACTGTTAATCACGCGTGGGTCTTGAGCAGAAACAGACACCACAATTCTGTTTCTTTACATGTTCATCAACACGATGCAAAGAAATACAGCTAGTAAAACATCCAATTTCAGGAAAATAATGCCATAGCCGTGGTAGACTTGGAAACAGAGAATATTACGGCTATACACGGACAATATAAGACACACGTTGCCTTAAGAACAGGTTAACTCCAAAATGTTGCGCAAGTTTTTATATTTTATATTGATGTTGTTCTTAAGTTATGTTGAATGTGAACCCGTCCATCTAAAGAAGATTTCCAGCTTGTACGTTCCATCTTCTTACTCGGACACAGGGACACCACTGTTTTCTCTAATTAGTGGGTCAGCCGAACAGTTGGCTTATGATCTATCCAATCTAGGCTAATGAAGTAAGCTTGTAAAACTCTCAACATAGAATCAACACTGCCTCTGTTTCACAATAGCTTTTTACTTATATAATGAAATTCAGTTAACTGTTGGTATTTGTCTATACGTATGCTTAAATTTGACCCCCGAGTCTGTTTACTTTTGCCCGGAAATAAAATGCATCGAAATTAAAAAGTCCTCGTATTATTACAAAAATGAGACGATTAGACATCTTACATTGTGATTTTATTCTCATTAAAACATTTTCCTCCGTAGCAAACCAAAACAACAGAAATCCAAAGGTGAATTTGGGATTATTTTATTATAATTATTAAATATAATTATTATTTTAAACATTGCTTCAGAGGCAAATTTTCTAAAGAGAATAAAATCACAATGTAAGATGTCTGATCGTCCCATTTTTGTAATAAAACGAGGGCTTTTTAATTTCGATGCATGTTTTTTTTTTTTTACGAACAAAAGTAAACAGACTCGGGGATCAAATTTAAGCATATGTATAGACAAATACCAAAATTTAACTGAATTAGACAAAAACGCATTTATAATTCTTATCCAGGCGAGCTTTACTGCCTCCGAAGTTGCCAATGCTCATAAAAATTATTCATGCATAAATCTTCTTGATATCAATTAAAATATGCCGATAATAAAGTAAAGTATAATTTTCTGTCCGAATACTCTAAGTACTTTGATGATTTTCCTTATTGGCTGCTAGCTTCTATGGACTTAGTGGCTGCTGTTAGTGGCTGCTAGCTTCAGTCTGGTTTTTTCTTTTAACCTACCATGGTGTATCTGTGATATGTTCGTATTGAAAGTCTAAGTTCCATATTTTATTATCCCTGTGGTTTAACAGGATGTTAGCAAAAGTTTAATGTATACTTTGTTTTCAGAACTTCGATGAATCCGACATTGAGGATTTTACGGCAGCCGTCAAAAGGTTGGCCATATCACCACATGGGCATTCATTGGCCTGTGACAAGGTTTGACATTTGCTTTTACAACCATATTTGGTTTCATTCTTTCATTTAAATATCTTTTTCGGGGGAGGGGGGGGGGGGGCTCTTGCCCGTTTTAAAATCTCTTTTTTGATTCATTATAATCTTATGACCTTCTCTAACAGCACAAAATAAACATCTATTTATAGTGTTTTTTTAATTCAAGAATCTGAACGAAAGCAAAAAATCCAGTTCGAAAGAACAAAAGGGTAACTCTATGTCCCGAACCTCAACGATTAAGGTACATGTACATGGTTTTTGTTTTAAACAAAATATTTCATGCACATTATATAACATATAATTACATATTTTTTTTTAAATTATGCATGGCACGGAGATAATACCTTTTACTCTGTATATTTATAGATACAGGCGCGACGGGCAGACAGCTTGAAACATAACCAGAGTCGAACATCTTCTGAGGTTTGGCGGCATTCTGTTTATACACATGTACAGGTATCATAATTGTGATTATATGTAATGTATCTACGATCGAAACAAATTTTAACACTTCTACTCATTCATGCATTTCTTAATTTCTAAATCTTTCCTTTTTCATAGGACCCAGCGTTTATGATCAAGCTTGATGAGCAAATCTCATCAATGCTTAAATCTATAAGATATTCTGTAAGTATCCTAAACACACTACAGCGAAGCATAGATATAAATGTTAATTTTAAAAAATGAGTTTTATAATTGTGTTTAATTCTATTTTCACACGTAAATATCATTGTCCCAATCTAAGGGTGCACAACCTTCAGGATCCTCATCGCATCAAAACACGACCATCCCGAAAAAATCCGATTCAACAACCTCCGCAGACCGGGGGAAAGGGTTTGGAAAGTGGGTAAGTCAAGAAACCTGCACTAAATAAAACAGACCAACCTTGTCTGGGAATGACCAATAAATATCCCTATGAAATTCAGAGAAATAATCTCACTTCTTTACCTTTTTCTTTGAAATAATACAGCACATTTCTAATTCGATAGCACGCAAGAATTCAAGATAGCCGTCACACGAGAGCGAAGAGGGCGAGGCCTTACACCCCAAGACGGGCAGCGAGAAACACCGTGAGTGGTCAATGATACAGATTGTTCTTACTTAGATATATAAAGATAATACTTTGTAAGCGAACAAGTTACACAATTGCTTTACATTTAGACCCACAATGTCTGTTGACTACTAGTATGTGTACATTTCAGTAAAAGATAATAAAAGTTTGGTTTCACAAAAAACAATTATTAATGAATATACAATAAGTTGACCATGCAACCTTTACGCATTTATACTGATTGTCTGTCTATAATTATTTAAACGCAGAATGCATGTCCCAATGTCACTAACAAACAAGTTGGCCATCTGACAACACGTATAAACTCACTATGAACAGCAATCACTGCTTCCAGTGCCCACAAAACATCGATTAACTCAATGCGACCAGCAACGATGCAGCCCGGGCTTGCTTCCAGTGCCCATCAAAACATTGACAACTCCGATAAATTCACTCAGAACAGCAACCCTGCTGCCGTTGCCATAAAGAAACAAAACGTACGTTGCTATTACTAAACGCACTTACATCGATGCCAATTCCAAAAATCCATGATTATTTAATAAACTAACATATTTTTTACGATATTTACTGTATTGTCTGACAGACTTTTCTTATTACAGTGTAAAAGCAACGTCGCCCAAGGGACCCTGGCACTGTCTCAAAAGAACAATGACAATCATATCAAGGTAAAGGTATTTTTACAAACGCAGTTGCTTATTTTACCGGGAAAAAAATTAATATCAAATGTGACCGTTTTCAAATTTTTTCCCCTTCCAACGACATCAATCTCGCAAGAGATACGCAGGATTTTTTTTAGAGATGATGCCCCAAAAAGACCAAGATATGAGCATGATAAAGGCTTCCGCATACAACTGCAGTTGTTGACAGAGTTTTGTAAAGCTGACGCCGTGATTTTATAGCACGCTTCAGTCTTCAATTACATCTTCAACATCATAAAGTCAGCGTATCTTACCCATATCCACAATTGAAGTAAAAATGATTGTAATTTAATAAAATTTTATTTTCATCTCCAACATATGAGTTGTTATTATTTTCCAGTTTAATCTAAAATATAAAATAAATTATTTCGGTCAAAATAAAAATCTCGTCTTATTTTGGAAGAGTGTGGCCTACAGTTAAGATTCATATTTTGACCGCGATGACAATAATTTTAAAAATTTGCAAAATTGAAAAACAAATTTTAAAAGTTCCAAGTAAAAGAATTTCTTTGGTTACACTTGTGGAATATCAATTAAAACCATTTTAGGTCTTACGCAAGGAAATAGCCAATCAAACTGAACTTAATTGTAGTTCCATATCTATAGAGACAATTTCTTTTCTTTCTTCCTTTTTTGGCACCTTATTTTAGGCATACAGTATTGATTTTGGACTCAGTGGCTAGGAAAATTGTTACTTTAGTGGAATTGTCACACTGATTTCAATGGAATTATTTTTTAAGATGCGCATGATGCAACTTCCTGGATGGTACTGAGTCTGTTTGTCAACATGTGAAACCCACGTGTATTTGAGGGTAGGTATGTTTACTATCAATTATCTCTCTTAGAAGCCGCATAAGGCGTTATTTTTCTGATCTAAAATTTTTCTTGAAGCATTTAACTGTAATTTCTCTTTCCTGAATTATATGCTGAGAGTATAGTTAATCAATTAACTTAATTAAAGCTATATAGTAACATAGAGTGAAATTAATTCCTTGTGTGAGACCTTTAACAAGAGCTTGGACTTTAGGTAGTTGTGTCAAACAGCAATGCGACGTAGGCCTGTCTATTTCATTGCTGGCCACTCAGCCATGGATCTTTGAATTCAACATATTTTTCTAGCTTTATGCATATTTCACTCGAAACCAGCGTCATGTTTAACCTGTTTTGATGCAAGAAATAGATTGTTTACGTCCTACCGAAAGTCCAAGGTCTTGTTAAAATGGTTCTAAGAAAGTTGTAAAGTGAACACTGATTTTCTTTTTCCTTCCATGATATTTTTAACTGCACAAATAAAGAGTACTGAATTACACGTCTCTCTATGCATGAATTAAATTTAAATAAACCGGATTTTTTTTCTTAAAACCAGTTAATCACCAGTATATCGCAAAGTAAACTTAACCAAAATAAAGGAAATATCAAAATTAATTAAGTTGACAATACTATAATTTTAATTGAATTCCCGATAAAGTTTTATATTTTTGAAAATACCGGTTCAATTTTACAATGTTCGATAAAGAAAAACATAATATTAAGGGCATTATAACGGGTTCTTGATCATTTTGTCATGTTGTAAATTTTGAATTTACTGGGTGGGTGTAAATACAAAATTTACAACATGACAAATGTTGTAAATTTTGTATTTACACCAACCCAGTAAATTCAAAATTTACAACATGACAATTTCATGCTTTTTTTTAAAAATCTGTGCAAAACATTGTTTAGTGGCCTTTAATTCGGACTTAAAAAGGGCAGGAGAATGCAATTTTTTCTACATGCACAATAGGGCGATTTACAAAAAAATTATGCATATCAATCATGCACCCTTGCCAAAATATGCTACTCTCAACTTCTTATATTTTTTAAAATTATTATTGAATAAATCGAACTATCCCGGCACCTTGAAGTAAAATAATTCTTAACAACTCCATATTTTATTTTTATAAAACAATATGTACATGTATATATAAAAATTAATTTCATGATAATATCAACTAATATTGTTTTACTTCATTTTCGTCTAAAGATAAGTAATTCAAAATATATCTTTTAAAATAATGAATATAAATATTTCTCTGTAAATATCTAAAAAAAAAAAAAAAAAAGTTTTTGAAGGAAATCTTTCTTCCATTCGGACTTCTTTAATTTCGCTATTTCTCTGATTCTAGATTCTCGAGTCATCCACACTGGTAGAGAGAACGGTCGGGGATGTGAATTTTCCCCTGGAGCCTTTCCTAAATAATAAAAAAAAAAAGCAACAAAGGGTTTTTATTTATAATAAAATGATTTGTAATAATTTGATTAAAGAGTCACATAAAGATTCCCCATCTTGATAATGCAGTATCATAAAACTATTTAATTTTCTAACGTATAATTTTCTGGATGGACTTACCAGATCTGTGACCCAGAAGTATGTAGTAAGTTTTCTATTTCAATCAATCAAGTATCGGTAATGTGACTAACAAACACCAGTAATTCATGGCGACCTTATAACATCAAATCGAAATTATAACCCGGATGTAGCTATAATATCTACTCTAGGCCTTTAGTCGACCGACGATTTTGGCATGTGTTGTAACCACTGTCCCCGCCCCTTCCAAAAAGTGTTAAGGAACACAATTGTAGTAACCTACATAGAATTAGGCTAGATTTATCAAAAAGAAAAATCCCCTACATAATTATTAAAAATCTTCATGAAAACCAAATTCCTGGGACCCCTGGCATAATTGATGCTTAAAATGAATTGTAGAATTGCTAACCTTGGGTTTGACACACTGGTGCTGGAAGAAATACTGATATCGTCCACACTAGAACCTTCCCTCGTGATACGATAGCGATCATCCAGCGAAAGGTCCGATGCTGCAAAACATGCGGGGAAAAAAACCCGGAAATACAGCATCAGTTTTAAAATTTCTCAAAATACAGAAAACTTCTAATTAAAAAAAAAAATCCTTACATTTGATCTTGACAATTCGCACCGTTTTGTCGTAAACCCACTGGACGCCGAGAACGATAAGCTGCGATATCACTATCATCTTGTCGGATTGAGTTATTGCTGTTGTTTGGTTTGTTCAGTTAGAATACCGACTTAGCAACGCTGTCAAAGCATCTGCTATCTTGGTTCAAAAACATATTCTTTTCATAACGTCACACGCATCTTACGGACGGATATGTATATTATGACGTCATAAAAGATTTCTGAACGGGAAAAGAAGGGTTGTAAAACCGAGGGTCAAAAATTGAGTAAATTCACAGTAAATATTCAAAGTTTTTCCACAATATACGTAGTTTGCTTCTTTCAAGTATCCAATTGATTGTAAATGTTAAATATTCATTGTACCATTGAAAACGATGTGCGGACGAATGGTTAGCACAGCTTTCTGTCTTTATATCACAGGATTTTGGTGGTAAATTTTTTTCATCAGGAACTAGCTGCAGGTCTGTAACTCCCGGTCTGAACAAAATCGGATGGACGACATCCATCCGATTTTTTTTTTCAGACCGGGAGCTACAGACCTGCAGCTATCAGGAACCGAATCGCAACTTATTGAAAGCCAAGGGATGTAACTTTCGTTATATGCACAAGACAAACTTAAAAAGGAATATAAATTTTATGAACTTGATATATTTTTTATTTCACCACTGAGTGATAAACACAGTATTCAAGATGTTTGGATAGAGTAGTCTACAGCTCCCATATAAGTCTGAAATTCCGGTGCATGAATCTCAATAGAAACATGACCATTTCGTGCGTGCAGACATGGCCATGTATCTAAAAATAGAAAGTAATTTTCCTATCACTTTGACTGCAATAAGTTGTACTGATTACAAAGTTACAATTTCAGCTAATACAACGATTCAAATTGTACATAAACATGCACACCTTTTGGGATAGCTTGTTTTGTGCCCCCTGTAACCTCATATAGCGTGAACATTTCACCACCAATGCTCCCTCCCACGCACACAGAATATGGAGCGTGACTTTCCCTCTTGAAGTGAATTATGACGTACTCCTTTGGATAGTTCCAATCAATGGTGCCATTCTTACAGCCCCCCGGCGCTACATATTCGCGATGCTCCCCGTCAGGGATAAACCTGAAGAAGAATGCCTATATATAAGTGTTACATTTATGAATACACGCAATGATTTCTTGTAATATCAAAACTATCAATCTTGGTTGGAAATTAAATAGTAAAATTCATCTTCCATGCACAAACACTTGTTTTTGCGATGAGGTTTATCTCCATTTTTTTAAGTTGTAGAAAAGCAAGTGTATGCGACATCTTTAGAAGTCACGTGTTCCCAATGATGTGATGCCATGATGCGTGACTATCACGTTGTGATAAGACTGATAGATAAAACATAATTTTGAAAAATTATTATCAAAACGTATGAACACAAATAGGCTCCTATTTGATCATAGATCTCCAACAATATTGCCAAACGCCATTGTGAATCGACTCTTACAATCAACATAGTCAATCAAACACATGTACACAAGTAATATATTTAAGGAATAAGGAATCATTCTTTGAGTATTATGAGGTGATAATTTCGGTCGGGGCGTGATCAAATTCAATAAAGCCCGAAGGGCTTTATGATAGATTTGATCACACCCTGACCGAAATTATCACCTCATAATATTCAAGGAATGATTCCTTATTACTTATATTTATATAATTTTCAGCAGTTGTACGATTAAATATTATAATAATAATTATGCAAACCCGCTTGCGCCCCCAACAATACGTCTTTTGAATTTATCGGGCTGTATAGTACAAAATCGATTCGTAGTGTTATCACAGACAGAGACACTGGAAAATGTAAATATTATTATATCATTGTGCCGAATTGAGCAAATCTTACCCCTGTGGGAGTATAGTACAGTGGTCCCCAAACATGAACGTACTCACTACTGGAAACAAAACCAGTAAGGTCACAACACCTTTCAGAGAATCCATTTCTTTTTACAGATAAGAACTACCGGAAGCGTAAAATCCCATAACTGATAGTCAGCAGGTGGATGGGTGTCTTGTTCTGCATATCTAAATCACGCCTCTTTGTGTAGTGGAGTAGAATTTTATGCGTAAATACATACAGTTCATCACCTGTATGAAAGGTCCGCTGGACTAATGCATCTAGAAGTTTTATTTTATTTCCTCAACTGGCTGCAACCTCTCAACGCACAAATAATGCTCATATTGATTTATATTACACTTAACCGACTGTGTCACACAGTCGCATAACAACAGAAGCAGGGGGCTCCCCTACCCTCCCAACTTATTTTGTCATTTTGTTAACCGACCCACATCAGGGGCAGATCCAGGATTTGAAGTTAGAGGGTGTGCCAATTTTAGGCAGGGGCAAAGTCCTGGTGGGGGTCCAGGGGGCGAAGCCCCCGGAAGCTTCTGGATTTTACAGATTTTGTAGGGTAAAAATGAAGTCTTCTTATTTAGACTTTTGCAATATTTCTACTCGTGATTATACTTAAAAGCAATGATATTATTTACAATTTTTAAAGGCGAAGCCCCCGGAAGCTCCTGTATTCTACAGATTTTGTCGGGTAAAAATGAAGTCTTCATATTTTAAATTAGACTGTTGGGATATTTCTTATCGTGATTATACTAAAGAGTGATAAAATTCAAGGTTTATAGATTTAAGACCTGCTGTGATTCCATCAAAACCCTATGCCTTGCAAAAATATAAGAATCTTTCCTTTTAATTTTTTCTGCGAATGGCTGTATATCAAGTTTTAAAAAAATGATTTAACTTTATTTTGACAATTTTAGGGGGAGCGCGTGCCGGGTGAAGTTGATATAGAGAGCTAATCTTAAGATATGAAGCGACTCCCCCCCCGGAACGAAGAAGGATTTCGACGCTTGGTTAATTAAAGAAATGTTTAATTTTCAAACTATGCTACATGCCTGTAAGATTAACTTAAATATTTACACTAACTGAGTATATACTTAGTCTAGTTTATGGGTCCCTTCTATTGACAATAAACAAGTACTTTTTAAAAAAAAAAGTTTCGACGATACATCATAATTTTCTTAATCGGAGTGTATCTTACACTATAATCATGATTAATTTATCATCTCTCTTTTCTTTTAATAAATATCCATGCCTGTACACTCTTGGAATACCGAATGCTATTACTAATTGATGGACTCTGAATATAATAAATGTAATATATATATTTATTCAGTACATGTATATTGCAATTACATGTGTTTTCTGTCCTTGATCATTTTAGTCAAAATAATGAAAAATCTTTTTGAAATGATATGATAAGCCCAAAACTGTTTTTTGAAAACAGACAAACCGACATTTATTTTATATAAATAATTTTTAACGAAACCCCCTTCACTTTCTTCGTTAAAGCTCGCACATAGATACGATCTAGATTAAATTATTTAAAAATCATTTTATTATAAGACAAGGGAATTAACACGCCACAATGCCCACCCCCACCATCCCAACCCCCACCCCACCCCCTCCTTCCAGGAATAAAGATTATGAGGATTATCATTAAGGAAGTAAGTGCCCCTTGCTTGCAAGATGTAAATTGTTGGGGTATTGTCTGGGTCTGCTCTCCCTCCCCACGTGGAAAAACGATGCTGATATGCACGTGCCTCCACGTAAAACCATAGGCGCTCCCCAGCTAATTTTGCAGCTGACGAAAGATATTTATTGATTTATATCTACCCTCAACTGTGGTATAGAGGGTAGACATATAAATAGATATTCATTATTGTTCGTCTTTTACAAAATTAGCTGGGGAGCGCCTATGGTAAAACTTGCCAGATGTACACGTTCCTGGTACGGTTATTACTTCCAAAATGAATTAACGAATTTTCTTTTCTTTTAATATCAATCAAATGAATATACTGCACCTTTGCATGTTGCAAACAGTGCTCATCGATGCGCCGACGTTTTAACCGGAATTTGTTTTTACACTTTTACGTTTCTACGTTTACATTTCATGGAGTGGTTCCTACATGATTTTTAGATCAACATTTGCTTGAGATGCGTACGTTGTTGTGTTTGTCCTTAAAAAGGACAAACACACAATGCAATCCTTTGAAAATATGTGGAAGACAACTTTCTCTAAGGTATTGTGAAAAATACACCTGTAAATTATTACCATACCATATGTAATTTTATGGCATATCAACCATAATGAAAATGTCAGTGACACAGTATCAGGTTCAGTACAATCACTAAAGAAGATGGATGGATAAGGCGTGTAAAGTGCCTATATAAGGACGGAATTAAAATATCAATAAATATGATAATTTTTTGTTAAAAATCATTCAAAACAGTTTATTAAACAAAACATCAATTTGTAACCCTTAAGTATGTTTCATACTTGGAATGTGTTAATTTAAACTGGCATTTGCATATAAAAATCTCCAAATATTGTCATTTTTTAGAACTGCGATGCCTTTTTCTTTTATAGAGTGGGTCTGTGCTTGACAGTTTGTTATCTAAATAAGGTCTAATGGAAAACAAACTGATTTCAATCAACAAGAGAGATGACCCACTATACATTAGAAATATCATTTTGTATCCCAACAATTGAACTTTTATCAAAAAAAAAAAAAAAATACAAGTCCATAAACTTTTGGCTAAAGTTGCATATTATAGCATTTTAACAACACACTTCGTTGTGACTGAAATGGTTCAGTGGTTAGAGCACCAGACACTAATTAACCTTACATGTAATGTATATAAGTTAACTAGGCTTTTTAGGTTGTGGGTTCTAACCGCCATACATGTAACCTAAGGCAATATTTTTTTTCTTATGTTAAAATATATTCAAAACTGAATATATTTAGAAATGATGCTTTTGCAAACTTGTATTATGACATTGTCAAATAGATTTAATTGGAAAAAAATTAAATTTGAAATTGTATTTTACGACTAAACCAAATAGGCATTTCAGCTACCTTATTCCCCTCATCTTTCTTAGCTACGTAGCTTGAATTACCTACAGCGTTATTTACCTAGGTTTAGCTACTCAATCATACATTTTTCTTAAATGAGCATTTTTACAAAAAGTTGCACTAAAGTGAAGAAATATTTTCAACTTTGAACTGATCTAAAAACAATTCATCAAAACATTACTCATGAAAATGTTGCTCCTGAAGGGCAATTGCAGTCAAAGTTCTTAAGGTTTGAGATTATGTAGAAAAGTTTATGTGTGACCAAACAGTTACTTTGTAAATGATTTCGAAATAACAAAGAAGAACAGTTCTGATTAACATGATAATTGATTAAATTGCTCAGAAACAGTGATGTATTATTGCAATGGGTTGCTTTTTTAAAACTATGTAGTGGAATATTTGTCACTTCCTTGCTACTCTTTGTCTGCATGTTTTAAATAAAAAGCAAATTTGCATTAAAGTAGCTAAATAAACCTACTTCAGGTATAAGTAAATAAAACTGTAGGTAACTCATGCTACATAGCTAAATTTAGTGTTTAAAAGCGATTTAGATATAGAGAAAACAAATATTGATTTCTATGCAATCTCAGAAATAGGCTAAATCAGGAGCATGTGTATTTTTAAAACTCCATTGTAATTGGTGCAAAGGGCTTAGGAGGGTGTATTCATTAACACAAGGTAATGTTGTAATTAAACTAAGTTTTCCTGTACATACATGTGTATACATTTTGTCTATAGTTGTTTAAAACAAAAACAAAAATATCATTTACATCATATCGTGATTACAAATGCTGAGTTATTTTTTGTAGATGTCAAGCTGTAGGACCTGCTATTGACGAAAAAGAAGACACAGAGACCTATGATATTGGACAGGTTGTTGTTTATAAAGTTTTACATTTTATCAGATGTTGATTTTAATTTCTATGAATTTATATATAATTAATACTATGTCAGCTGTTACATAATCACAGTCATTTTTTTCAGGAGGGGGGAGGGGTAGTTCACATTTTAGTATTTTCTATCACACTAACTATTTTCAATGTCAGATCATGCTATTATATCATTCATTACAGACATTCATCAACAAAACATTTGGATACAGAGGTGTAATCTTTGGACAGAATCCTGCTACTCTTCATATAACAGAACCCCCAGAACAGAACCTAGATAGTCTGTACGTATATCAAAAACATATCATATGTTTAACATATTTTTATTTTTATACTTAAAAATGTTTTGAGGAAATTGATATCTGAACAGGTTGGAGTAGATAATTTGATTTCACACCTTTCTGTCAGTTTCTTAATTCATGAAATGTATTTTCATAATATGAATGACATGGTAATATGCAAGATTTGGTGGAAGCTCCTTTCTTCAAAAACACTTAATGGGATAAACATATATTATTCTGTATAAATGGATGGAATGAAAAGAAAAACATATAAACACCCAACAATTGTTGGGAAAGTTTCTAGACAGTAGTTTATATGTCTTGTATTAAAACCAAAACACTGCCTTTTTCTGTAATAATTGTGTTGACATATGATATTTAAAGAATTGATAAGCACAATGTTTTGACATTTTGTCAACTGCTGTGCTTAGATTTTGCATCTTTACTGCATGACTTTGGAATCAAACCACTGCAATCTGCAATCAGTCGGACTTAGTCTATTTCTGAAAGAATTTGGACTCGGTCTATTTTTGGAAGGGTTCAGATTTACTGTAGATTCCTCATTAAACTCAAGAAATTAATATCCGTGTAAAATCGTGAAAATCACATCTCGCATATTTTAGAATCTCGCTTTTATTGTAAACTAAATGAAACTTTGCCAAAAATTTGGTGTTTGTGATTTTATATTCTCACCATTTGATGCAAAACGCGGAATTAAGTACACATGTACTCGCGTAAAATAAGGAATCTTTGGAAGAATTAAGTCTTAATCTATTTTTGGAAGAACCATACACCAGATCCTGTATGCTCACATTTTTATGATATACATAGTGACATATATAAACGGGAGCAACGAGGATCTGATTTTAATCAGATTGCGAACCACTCTCAATGAATTTCAGAAAAACAAATGGATTCTTTGGAGGCAGAAAGAAGGAGAAGAAGCATAAATATTACCATGTTTTATGTGATGAAAGAGACATTCGTCGTAACGATGTTAGTGTAAGTATCTTTCTTCATCATCTTACATAATCACCCTATACTGGAAGTGGGTTATTTAGATCTTTATTAGGTGTTCTCCTTTACACTTTGATATCTAGTAAGACTAGCAATCTTTAATCAAGAAAAAAAAAACCCCAAAATTGAACATTTTAAATTGAATTAACAGATACAACGGGTTTTTGCTGCAAGTGATGTTACCAACAAAATGAGTAAATTTTTAGTCCATGTAAGAGGTATGTTCTTGTATTGTTTTTCACTCTGAATATTAGAATAATTTTTAACATAAAAAGTATTGATATACATGTACAATATAATGATGATATCAATTAGATCGAATACATTTCAGAAATTTTGTTGTTCTGTATGTATTGATTTATAAGCTAGCTTAAAAAGGGCCAGGTGAAAAAATAAATAAATCTAATTTGTTTGGTGGAATATGTTTTCTTTTTTTTTTCCTAATTTGTCCAAACAATTTCTAATACGTCCTAACAAATAACTTATTTGTCCAAACAAATAAGATATATTTATTTTTTCACCTGGCCCTTCCACACTGCAGTAGATTTATGATACTGGTACATGCATGTATTATTCCAGGTGTTGATCTAGTTCCACATGAAGATGTACTTCCTTATCAAAGCACAGAAAATCCCATCATAGAAAACAAGCTGTTTTCTAAATGGCAGACAAACACTGCTGCTTTTATTGGTAAGTAGCTACATGTATATGCACTTTATGCAGCTTTAAATAAAGAAAATTCTTATACTCTTTGACTTTAAGTAGAATTGATATTTTGCATACAAATTCCTTAATCTTCTGCATACCAAGCCAGTTATTGATCATGAATTATTTACCAATATAAATACATGTATGTTGATCTTTTTATATAGCAATTTCCATTTGCTATACAATACTGGTAGTTGCATCCTTTTTACATGTATCTTGTCTTGGTTTTGTGGATTTATGATTCCAAAAAAAATTCGGAGCATTAAACTCTCATGTTGACTTCCTTTAAAACAATATTTTTCAGAGGAAATAAGTACTTTATCATTTATGAGGATAACCAGTGTCTTTCAAGAAACCACTGAGAATGTTCGAGTGACTGTGATGCCATTTTATTTGAAAAAGTCAGATTATGTAAGAGTATTTTTTTTTTACGGAATCACTTGTAATTCACCTGTATGTTACTCTATCAAATTTTATACGAATGCTGTGAATAACTTATTTTAGCAGAGCAAGCATGAAATATCTGGTATATGAATCAATGATCACAACAAAAGTTACAACTTCTACCAAATCGTCATATGATTTGTGATATCAAAGCTACACTTCATAATATATTTCTTTTACTGAATATTTGGGATTTTTTTTTGGGGGGGGGGGGGGGATGATAAATTGTCCTTTGATTGCTCTGACCTTTTTTGTAAGAAAAAATATAATTTTCATTATTTATATTTGATAGATTCCAGGCTATTTCAGTTTTAACAGCCGACGCCCAGAAAAGGCAGGACTCTCAGTAAGTCTTTATGATCAGTTTAACTGAGCAATTTTAATATAGTTTTATTAAATTAATAATCACAATTTATCAAAATAATAATAATCAATGATGTGTGATTGCCTTGCATAATGAAATACATTTATAATCATGTTTCAAAGAATAATAGTATAGTTTCAATGAGTCAGTGTATAAATGAGTATAAACTCAGTTTACCAGTGAATGATCCTAGTATATAGATAAATAGTCTCAATTTATTAATTTACAGACAGACACAGGTGGCAAACATTATGTAAGTATTCTACACATTATCTGTTTACTTTTTATGTCTGCATGTGATTATATATCTGTCTTTGATTGTAACAAGTTAGTTTTATTGTGTAACACAAGCATTTTGAAACCTTTTTATGTTTTTGCCCAAAATAAATTGCTTAATTTCTCAGGCATAATGATATCAGGGCAAATGTTTCTTGTAAAGGGAAATAACTAAATTTTTATTTTAAATCAAATTGAGAGTTTCCCCTCTTTTCAATCTTGCAATAAATACCCAGTACCTAACTGCAGCATTATATTTTGGCTTGAGAAACTTACAGTTCATTATATTTCACCTCACAATGATTTTTTTCTCTTATTTTACTTAGTGGCGTTATGTCATAAGAGTTGATAACTTAAGAGATGATGTCATTCAAATCCGGAACCGTAAATGGACAACTCTTAGTATTCCTAATTCGCAGAGGTGTTCCCCCCTCTCACAAGGAGTGGTTGGCATGGTAAGACTTGTTAATAAGATACCAATAACAATTAATGTAAGACTGCTTCCAAAGAAGCAAAAGAAATATGAAATAATTTATCTATGAATGTATAACTAATTTTTCGAGTTGAATCTTAAAGCACATAGTTCACATTATTTTTTAGTGTATATGTGCATTACTTAGATTTTATTTTTTGCAGATTTTTGATTTTTTTTTTTTAAATTAAGGTTACTTTCTATACATTAGACAAGTTGCTAATCTCAATTCAAAGTAAATCTTTTTGATTCAGCTTTTGAATTTCACATAAACACTGAAAAGCTTTACAAGTACTGGTACCAAATTTATATATCAGTAAAATCCATCCATATTTTGATATACAAGCTCTGGTAATGTTTTTTTTTTGTGTGTTTAGTTTGTATTCTCCTGATTTCAGCAACCTAAGATTAACCCTGGCAGGACCTTCCAGTATTGGAGCAATGTAGAGCTGGATGCTCCCAGTGGAGCAATGTGGTGCGTACTGATTTGTTTGTTAATGACAATAGGACATGGTCTTGTTATATGTGTAGCCATATAATATCATTGTATATTTGTTCATTCCTCATTTCCAACTAAAGATGAAACCGTTGATGATATATTGTATAGTGTATGTGGGTTTTTTTTATGTGTGAAACCTACGTAATATCCTAGAAGGGTTTTAAATGATTTTTATTTCATAATTGAATTCAAATCATGCCCCCTTTTATATCATGAATTCACTTTATTACTTAAATTCATTATCACTTGAAATTCTGGAAGACGTTTCCTCTAAATGGTTGTGGGATTGAAGGTATAGATTTCAAATTGAATTAAATTGTAAATTGTTGCATATATATCATGTATTTAACTGTAAATGCTAACTATTGCATGGTGAATAAGTTATTTGAAAAAAAATATTTCAGCGAAATATCCACTATTTGTTATCATTGCATACGCTGCAGAGTTGTAGCTCCATCGTAAAAATTGTTTAACAGTTCATTTGCAATTGTACAGCTTCCGTTTCATGTTCTCGTCATTTCTTGTCTGAAAAGAATTATTTTTAATCATTTGATTGGTGAATGAAATACCACTTTCTTTCTACATCAGGGCCACATACGGTGTAGAAAAGGAAGATGGTGGAATGTTCACTGTCAAAGTTCCACGAGTGATGCTGGAATCCAGGAAAGATAAGGATGATTTCCCTAATATATCACCGCCTGTCGGAATGGTGTGAACCGAACGTGTATAGTTTTCAAAATGGTTTCCATAGCGTATATCCTAGTATTTTTTGCATACTAGACGGTATAAAACAAACTGCATTCTTGATGCGGGTATTGATTTCAATCGCCATAGACTAATCTGGCATCTGTATTTCTAATATTTTGTAAATCCAATGAAGTGAATAGTTAAAATGGAGGGGCATGGTTTACCACTTACAACTGAGTTACAACAGCTGTACAAATACTTATCTACCCTAGATTTGTACATTATGTATTAATAAAGCAAGTTTTGATAATCTCAAAATATTGTTATCAATTTCTTTCGGTACAATAGTGAGGGACGATATTTTTTTAAGTGACAAACAACCTCACCTAAAGAGATTTTGAAAATGCTGTGGATATTTCCATCAACTACACGTATGGGTTTTTAAGTTTGTTACAAAGTGAATGTAATTGATTTATCAGCCTTTGTGAAAAATTCATAGGTTAAACTACGTGTAATATTTTACAAAACCTTACCTTAAACTTTTGCAGCATTTTTTATTGCATTATACACTATTTCGTAGCCATCGATCGAAACTGAGAATTTTTTTTGGACCAATCCAATGGATGTCGTCGTTGACCCATATTAATGGTTTTGCCCTATTTAATCATTTTTTCGTCCTTTTCTTTACACAGAAGAATTAAACTGGTGTTATAGCTCTTATTTGCATTTTGCTCATAGATACATGTAATTTACACTTTAGAACTAAACCCATAGAACTGGCATTAATTTGCACCGGTCTAAGAAGACTGGCAAATTGGCTCACTACTGTGGTTCGCGCCCTTCGTTGGTTTCTATCTTGATTTATTTTACAATAACGGTTTATACATATATATAGAAATATCCCCATTCAATTGGGAGAGTGCGTGTAGAAGACCTATATTGATTTTACCGTCTAATACATGGGTGTTTTCATTCATCTGAACGTAAATGAATCTATATTAACCTTATGGTCAAGGTGAAATGAATCATAAGGACAAAAAAGCCTTAATTACCTTTTAATTTTACCCCCCCCCCTTCCAAAAAATTGAAAAAAAACGCTCGAGTAAGTTAAGATAATTGAATGACATCAGTGACGAAATATTGCTGAGTCACAAAAACTGAACATTTATATAACATGGAAAGTTACCATTTACTTGTTTTGCATGCAATTGCCATTTATGTACGCCTGTTTGGTCGTTAAGAAAACCGCATCATCACATGACTTTTGTCGTAAGAATATATATCTTGCCTATATATACTATGTAGATGAAAACTGGGTCTTCAATCATGTACATATGTACATGTATGGATAAACATATTTTAAATTAGAAAAGAAATTTGATGTGGCGTTTATTTTCTTACGTCAATAGTTATGACATGTAATTTTGTTGCCCTCTAATATGGTGTATATATCTCTAGATAAATACTTTGCATGGACTTTCGGGAGAGGATAAGTCTAATATCGGTAAATGAGCAGAAAGGACCCGAGCAATATGGTGGGCAAGACGAAAAGCACAGCGAGTTAAATTAACGCACATGTACATGTATATTGATTATAGTGACACGTATTTCTTTTGAGTCAAAAGTTCATGATAATTATTTTATATATATTTATTAGGTTTCAAAATGGTGTCGTTGTTCCATGATCCTCTTGGATATAGAGAGATGAGTGGAGAGGTAGACATAAGGAGAGAGAGAGAGAGATTGAATCAATACAACGCATCTTAAAATATACACAGACATTTTAATGAGTAATTAGTTTTTGGCACAAATGATTAATCACAATTCATACTTTCAGATACAATACGATGCGACATTGTTTTTGTTAAATATGTAATTAAATGCATTAAAGTAAATTCGACAACACTTAAAATAAAATGATAACAAAGTAATAAAAATAATCATTGTTAATTTGATTCCTAAGATGATACTCTCATCACGCATTAATCAAACTGTGCTTGCTTTATAATCTTCCTTCGAAGATTCGTTCCTTTCAAAGGTCGCTTGATTGACTGAGAAGTGAGGGACAGAGCCATTCGCACTTGAGTTAACCAAGGCTTTTCTTTAAAGCTGTTAGCAATAGTCAATGATTTGATGGCCCGGTCTCTGGATGTGGACCCCTGGTGTTTGGTGACCAGGTCCATAATCGGGTTTACAACATCTTCTTCCCGTCTTCCGTTGTGGTAGAAGAAGGGCCTCGTCTGGTTCTCCTGACTTATCATGGGTAGAGGCACTGCCCCTTCGGCTGCCTTGGCTTGCGAGATCAGAGCAGCGGAAGTGATGCGCCTTCGCTTTCGGTTCTTCTTGTCGCTTTTAAAGGTTTTATTCGTTTCTGTTGGCGATGGAGGAGATTCGTCCATTGATGTTTTCGTTTTCTCCAAGGAATTTAAATTCGGTAAAGACGTGTGCATTTTGGGGGTTTGGAAAAACTTTTGTTTCGAGTCTTTGGTCCTTTCTTTGTGATCACTAGACGATTCTTTATCGGAGTCGTCCGCAGCGTTTTCGCTCACCTTCCTGTTGCGGGATATAACTATTGGTGGTAATTTTGTCACCTGTTTCAAACGATCTTCAGTTGGAAGCCTTGATATGGGATCCTCTTCCTCTATTGTCTCTTCGTGTTCATGCAGATCAGATTTAAGCTTCCGCAATCCTTTACTAGAGAAAGCGGGCTTTGCGGCGTTTTTTCTCTGTTTAATATCCTCATCTGCAACATTTCCAGATTTCGCCGTATTTGTTGTTTTTAAAGTTGGAAGCGGTACCACATTGTCATTGGTAGAGTCTTGGTTTGTGGTCTGAGTTCCTCCTCTTAAGAATTTCCCCATGGTTCCCGATGAGTCAATTGTGTTTTCTGCTGTCATCATTTCCTGTTTCAATGCAGAAGCTTTCGGAACACGTGGTACAGCTTTAACTTCTTTCTCTGACGATTCGCTTTCACTGTGTTCTTGGTGACCAATCAATCCTTTGGTAAAAGAAGCAGTCAAATCTGATTTATCAAACACGTTTCCCCATTTTGTATTCCTCCTTAGCTTAAGACTCTTGAAATTTTCCAAAGCTCCCATATTTCTGAAATAGACTTCAGGGTCCTCTTTCTTCAGTCCGTATACTTCATAAAACGTTTCCAGCGCTTTCTTTTTGTCTTTATCCTTTGTATCTGCTCGGGGTTTCCCTGTCATGGGACTCTTCGTGAAGCCGTCAACAACGGGTTCGCCATGACTCACCAGCGGACCACCAGAAAACTTCATTTTCTTCAGCGACGACTTCGCTGGACCAAATTTTGAGTAAGCCCTATCTTTCGCGCCTTCGCACCATAAACGTATGGTTCTTAGAGTCTGCACAGTTACGGATCCTAGTTTTCCTATGGGGACCTTTGTCCATTGTCTGGTCAATAGGAAAGATGCGCATGGCTTCTTGCTTCTTCGCAGTGCAATGTTAAGTGCGCACAAGTCATGGCCATCTCTTGCCATCACGGAGGTAATGTCGTGGTTGACAATCAAACGGAGAACGTTCAGTTGACCCTGCTCTGTCGCTTCGTGAATCGGAGCCTTTTTGGTCTCAATGTGGGCTTGGCTTGTACACCAAAGCTTATGAGGATGTACTCCTATAGGCTCATCAGCACGAACTCCCTGCTTGATCAGCACCCGAGCCAGATCAGCACAACCATAGTGCGCTGCAATGAACAGCGCGACTTTCTGTTGAAATCGACCGATCACTTCATCGGTAGAAATTTGAGCCAAAACTTGCGGGGTAAATCCCATAATGCACAAATTGATAAATTCGTTCCATCCATCCCAATTCTCTAATCGAATGGTGGCGCCACTATCAATTCCGTAATCATAGAGAACGTGACCGTCGTACATTTCTCTTCCGTCCTCTGTAACGAGGCGAAAAATTGACACCGGTAGACCCGATCTGTTTCCCGCTATCGTGCGTAGGTCCTCCACGGCCATAGAGAGCACGTTGAGGTGTTTGTCCACGATGTCGATCGTTTCTTGGTTGTAGGTCGTGTATATATACAGAGCGGGTAAGATTTCCTCCTTAAGAAGCACTTTTATGGTTGCGCCTGCAGGAATTCCCAAATCTGTGAAGCACCAACTCTCCTCCAAGTCGGAACCACTGTAGTGAAGAACAAGCACTTTGGTATCCTTGCGGTTCATTTCGTCTATATAAATATTAAGTTTAGTCTGAAACATCTTTTTGACCTCCCCAACGGTTGACCCGATGGGAACGTCTAGGGACACCCGGTCCCCTTCGAATAATCCGAAAACTAACATTGTAGGCGGATCTTTGACTCTTTCTAACATAGTAAGGAAAAACGGATTTTCTTTTCAGTAACACAAGACAACTTAACAAATCGACCGAGTAATGTAGAGCTCAAAAACAGTTTGAGCTCCTCGATTAATTTGTAGTTTTGTTCAAATCCTCAGTTAATCCCTTGAAGTAGTACTTAAGTCGCCGAAGAGCCTAATTGCTTGACCGCTGCAACTAGCCTCCAGACTGTAGAACCCTGTGAGTACCTGTAATCAGAAAAACGAGATTCCATTAGCAAGATAATCTAATATACATGTCCAATAATTTATTTCCTATTTATGGAATCATCATGGGGAATAATTGCTCAAAATATCGGAAATTCCCGGACATTGACATATTCTCTTCTCTCTCTCTCTCTCTCTCTCTCTCTCTCTCTCTCTCTCTCTCTCTCTCAATATTTATAATAATCGATATAAACATTCATGAATTCGATTTTATTCACATGCGAATTATTGATTGTAATTGATTTTTTAAGCTTATATGACTGGCAGAATTCCGAAATTTGACCCCCTCACCTTCCACAGCCCATCTTAGTAAACACTAAATTCCATATCATTGAAATGTACACAATATATAATGTAAACAAGTAGATGCTGTATTAGACTTCCTAACCAATAATTCTTGTTTATGCATGTACAATCTTAATCTGAACAGAGGATTATAAAAATACGCTCTTAATATTTTTTCTTATATATTATAGTCACGTACTTTCGAAAAGATATTGTGGCATCAAGTATATAATAAACCCATTTTTGTTTCCAAAGAATTTTTACAGACTCATTCCCCTCAAGACTTGAGTGGTTCGAGTGGATCATTGCAATAGTGCGAGATTTAAACCCTGTAGTTCAAAGTATATTGGCGACCGAGATCTGTTCAGTGGTGTTTACCAGAAGCGTGGAATCAAATATTTGCACATTACACCACAGTAATACGGAAATCTCATTAAAACTCAAAAGAGTG
This sequence comes from Magallana nippona, assembly GCA_033439105.1. Lineage (NCBI taxonomy): Eukaryota > Metazoa > Mollusca > Bivalvia > Ostreida > Ostreidae > Magallana > Magallana nippona. Next base: position 17,800,549 of record CM065922.1, read on the forward strand.
ACGCCCTTTGGCTTCTCATTAGTTCGATAGTACAACAGGTTATACACAGTTCCATAGAGCTCTTTATACAAGCTCATGTTTGTTTTACAAATTGCATAACTATCAGACACACTTGCAAATCAAAAACCCTCTTATTCAGAAGTGTATTTTACTTTAAAAGAAGATAATTATTAAGTTGAACTTAAGAAAACTCTTTGATATATTGAAGCATTATATATTCGCCCATGTGTGCACCAATCGCTATTTGATTAATTTGACATCTGTATAATTTTTTCATAGGCATTAATATGAAAGTTAGCAGTTGGATAGAAGGTATTTCTAGACATGTGTAAATTAAGAATATTAAAAGCAAAACTATAAATCCATTCTTTTCTAAGATGAAAGACCGATGAATACATCTAAGGAAAAACTGAACACCCCAATTATTTTTTCTTTGCAGACCAACCCTCACTTCTAAAAAAAAAAAGAAGGGTTTCATTATGGACCTATTCTTTCCAATTTATCTCATTTTCGATATAAAAATATTTCGACACCAATAATTTGTGTCATTTCATTGTCTCTTGATATCTCATCTCAGAGAGTTGCGTTACCATGACAACAGATAAACATGGCTGTTAACCAGCTAAAATATTGATATATATAGTCACTGGTTCCAAGTATTTGACATTCCGTGATCAAAAGTAGTTCACAAGTATTTTCATAAGTAAGTGAAGGGCGACTTTAGTTTTTATAAATGACTCGGCGATATTTTGAAATCGTGAATGGTGGAGATCTTTTAATATACTTCAGGAGCAAAAAATCTCAAAATTTGAGCATAAGGAGTGGTGGATGTGCAATTAATGTATAGTTGTTGCATGCTCGGATTCCGACTGTATCTGTTCGGTCTGTCATTCAAATTGTTCACGTAAAGACATAGTTCATTAGTTGAAAGGAATGCAGATTTTTAAATCTGACATGCTTTGAAAAGTGCCATGAAATAAAATTGGAACTTTGGTTACGCATTCATGAACTTTTCAATGCCGCCTTGATTTTGTACTGTTAAAAGATTGTTATCGTCTTGACCCTGAACCTTAACCTTTTGTCAAATACACTAATAGGCTTTGTTCAAATTGCAAAGTTTTAATTCTTGTGTTGCCAAAAGTATTTCCTTACGATTTTAGCTGCTTTACCATTGACATATCATTTATACATTCTCTAATGCTATTTGATTAAAAGTTAAGTCAACACTCAATCATTTTTCTCTCATGGTATGATTTTATATCAATGGTTAATTCATAAGAAAAATTAATTATAATCAATCAAATTTGCTGTCGGAGACTCTTTTCAGTTAATTTTTCCCCTATTTACTTCTAGATTCATTTCTTCAATCTGTAGAACAATTTGGGTTTTTTTTCTAATCTTCAAATCAGCACAGAAAAAAAAGAAATTATGGTATTAAATGACTTATTGCAATGAAAAACCCGTGGTGCGAATCTGTGGTCCCTTTCTTGCAGTAAGTATTTTCTCTTGTAATCAACCAAATGATGATAAAATACACAGAACACTGCTTCTATTTGCCCTTGCGACATCCATGCTTGAACCCAGTACCCTTTTTAAATATGCATGGCGTGAACGCTCGCGGTCGATTTGCCTATAATAATACAGTGCATATACATCGAAGTTAAATTAATTTAATGGAAATTGATTAAAGCTTCTAAAAGAATGGGCGAAATATTTTTTTAATTGTTAAAATCTGGACCGAAAGTGCAAATGTGTGAGTTTATTTGTATCAAATGTTAGATTTATGTTTATAGATCCCCTTGAGTTTGTTTGTCTTTCAACATAAGTTTTATAAACCCCGCTAGACGGGCTAATGTTGACAAAAGTAAAGGGCTGGCAAGTCAATATTTTATTTGCCACAGCGTTCTATATTTAAATAAACGGAGTATAACTTATGTGCCGTGACATCACAATCAACAACCTTAGTTAAAGTAGAGAATTATTTCTCAATTTCAATAATTCAAATACAGACACGAGATTATTAAATTGTCTCTGTTAGGCCAAAACTGAGATTGGCATTGACACGAAATGATATCTAAATACATTTAAAGGTTAATCTTATTCAATGTCAATTAACCATTTTTTTAAATAGTCGCTTGTCAACAGAGCTAAACTTTATTTGATTTCTTAGTTGATAAACATCATTTGATACCCTTTGTTAAATTAGGATCGATTGAAATGTTATATAAAATTGTATAATAAACGGGGTCTTTCTGCATTGGTGCTTTGTTTTCGGCTGTGAAGTTTAAACAAGCAGATAGGACAGTTAGTATTTCTTAATATTGCTTTACAGTCGGATAAACGAAAAAAAGGAAATAAACTAAATAACCGGCGGCTTTAATTCATTTTAGACATAATTGATAACCTTCCAATTCGTTACAAAGACTATGTACACGAACAAGTTATCAATATGCAAAGACCCGAAAGAACTGGCAGGGAAAATGCGATAACTTTTGTTGAAAGAATGCGATTATTTTGTCACGGGTGCGAAACGTCAATTAAAACCGTTTAAAAGTTCATTAGCACCTTTCCAATTTCAAGGTAATTACTAATGTATAATCCTACATTGACAGCTCTTAACGGGACAAACCATTAATGTAAATGACAGATTAATTAGGTGAAAAATGTCCTAGTTCAGGTTAGTTATTACCTGTCACCAAACACCATAAAAATCTTTACCTGTAGATAATGATGATTTCTAATATTATATAAGTTCATAATAAATATGCTAAAAATAAGAATCATAAATAATTGCTGTAAAGAAAAAAACACTAAATCAAAGTTGAAAAAAAAGATTTTTTTGGTAAAATTGAAATGAAAAAATGTACTTACTTATATTATGTATAGCCAACGGCGTTTGCGGATTCGACGGGGCGAACCCCAACAGGAATATTTTAAAAAGTCCATCATTTTCAAAAAAAAAATTAATCAAATCCAAAAATTTTATTCTATCCCATGGCGTACTTCACTGCAAGATACCAGATAGAAGAATGAACAATGGGCATCTAATTAAAACCTATTGGTAGTCGGTTGCTATGAGATGTACGATAGAATCTCCAGCTAAATGAATAGAGGTGCTAGGCGAACAAGCACGAGGGATGAAACAATGCATTAAAAATCCCCCGATACCGTACGGTGACAATGTTTCCATATCTTTGTTATGCAGACATTTAAATACATCAAGTCACAGTAATGTTCAATTTGCATCTTTAAGCCATTAAAGTTTATGCATGGACATTAAAGCAATATGTGCGAACAACGGGTGCTAGGTTTTTGGAATCTTCTTACAACCCTTTCAAGAAAAACAGCCTTATTGTTCTCCGATTTTTGAACAATGCACTGAGGATTTCGAGATCTATCTGTTATTCTAATAAGTGTGAAAGATAATTCTTTATAAAAACCTAAACAGGATCTGTTATTTCGATTCGTCTTACCGCAATACAGAGATCCCAGAACATCTAACAGGGCCAAAGATTTTTAGAGTAAATTAAAGATAAAAAAATTAATCTGCAACTAATTAAATATTTATTTACATTATGTAGATCAATACCACCCATCCCTGCCTCAGAATTTCCATGACATTGTTTTTCTGTTTAAAAAGTACAGAATAACGCACACAGAAATACTAGAAAGTACCTTGTGCATTAACGTAAAGAGATCGCTAGGTCTTAATACATATCTGCATGTATATACTATCATATTCAATGAAATAGAATTCATGATTTTGAATAAAGTACATGCATGCATTATTTTAAAGGAGGGGGAAAGTTTCAAAAGACCACAAAGAAACAAAATGTTAACAAATTGCAAATTGTCACAATGGTCAAATGTAAATTTTAACAATAACAAAACCCCAATAAAACCCTCGAAATCTTGCGTAAGGTATCCATTTGGTTTAAACCCATATCAAACATACAAAAATACAGTCTTATACCTTATAATACTACATGAATTGGGAACTCATAAATAAGAAGACCATAAAAACACATGGGTGTAAAATTGCAAAAATACCAAGAAGTAAAAGAAAGAGATATTTAGTGATCCAAAATGTACATGTATGATACCATTAACTTCAGAGAGTTCGGTTAGATTACTTCCCCAAACTATGTTGTTCCGAGGGGGCCACTTTGACCTTCGCACTTTTACCTTTAGGGCGAAGATGCGAGAGTGCGAAGATGCGATGGCGAAAGTGCGAAGTTGCGAAGGCGAAGGAGCGAAAGTGCAAAGATGCGACGCGAAGCGCGAACATGCGAAGGCGAAAGGGCGAAGGTGCAAGGACGAAGGAGCGATACTACTATCGCTCCCTCGCCTTTGCAACTTCGCACTCTCGCCTTCGCAACTTCGAACTTTCGCCTTCGCCTTTTTTGGTTATATTTAGCAAGTATCGGTCGATTACATAGAATTTGATGCAGGCACCGTACTCGCCCAAGATTTCCCGATTAATCTCCGATGTTATTGGTACGCATGCGCACGGCAATCGTGCTTATTATGAATATTTATTAATATTTTACTGCGCTATGTGACATACAAGTATATGTATACATGTACCAGTGCTGGCTATGCCTAATCATTATATACTGCTTAAATTGGTTCAAACACAGTAACATTTTAATTTCATCATGCGACATTCCTTGTTCATGCACTAATCTAGAGGGTGAGAGGGGGTACGGACCCCCCCCCCCCCCCCCCGGACCCTGGAAAATTCAATGTTATTAATTTCACACAGTAAAGGGGGAGAAGGGGTCCGGACCCCACCCCACCCCCGTAAAATTTAATACTATTAATTTCACATAGTGAAATTACCAAAAATATGCATCGGACCCCCCCCTAGAAAAAACTATACATCTGCGCAGGCTGTTGAAAATTAATTAAGTTCGTCTTCTGCCGAAGATGTCATTTTATACATCCAAAATTATCTTTATACGATATAGAGCTCCACAAACATAAAAAGGCTAAGGCGAAAGTGCGAAGGTGCGAAGTCGAGAGTGCGAAGTTGCGAAGGCGAGGGAGTGATAGAAGTATCGCTCCTTCGCCTTTGCACCTTCGCACTTCCGCCTTCGCATCTTCGCGCTTCGCCGTCGTATCTTCGCACATTCGTTCCTTCGCCTTCGGACCTTTGCACCTTCGCACTTTCGCCTTCGAAACTTCGCACTCTCGCATATTCGTTCTAAAGGCAAAAAGCGAAGGTCGAAGTGGCCCCATCGGAACACCATACCAAACCATTTGAAAACGATAACTTGTTTTAATTAGTATTGTACAATACACGTAACCATTCTCAATGCATAATACATGTATTTATATGATATTGTCAAGTTACATATGAATATAACCGTACGCTACAATTTATCAAGATTTCTATACCCTTTCTGATTTAAAGACATAAAATTGACATGTTGCACGGAGACCATCGAAGTTCTTGAACAAAAATCCGCTTACTAAACTCAAGATGTTTCCTAAGATCAGAAGTTTTCAAACTTGATCGTTTGTTTACAACACTTCTCCGACAATGGGGTCTATAAGATAGTTGACTTGCAAAGATGATAATCAAATAAATCAATTCGGGAGAAATTATTTGTGTACAAAACTGATAACATCTCAACAAGCTGTAAAGGCGACATTTCACCTCTTCAATTGGAAACTAGAGTTTAAAGCTGAAACGTTTTTGAGAAAATAATCTTCTCACAACAGCAGGATTGAATCAAGACCTTCAACGGTTATCTTTTCATCTATGAAGTTTCTACCGTAATTGGATTTTAAAAATCAGGTAGAAAAAAATTAAAAAGCATTGGGATTGAAAAACGTCTTAAGAAACTAGATCTTTAAAAGAATATACATTGATACTATTAAAGTCACAAGTCAGGGATATGTTTTTCAAGTCTATCTTTTTATGTCGTAATTGTACATGTAAAAAGCTGTAATTATAATGGTATAAATAAGCCGAGTTGTCACATGTATATTCTAAAATAATTTGCGGTCAGTGCACAAGTTTTCCAATCAATAAGAAGTTTAATTTGATGACATCATGAATTGGCCTGTTTCAGAGATTACACTAAGCCCCTATAAGCCTTCATTAACATATCATAAAGCGCCATTACATGTAGGACTTTTGAAGATCTATTATTGGGGGGGGGGGGGGGGGGGGGGGGGGGGGCATCTATTGATTTTGTCAATAGTGCTAAAATTTCCAAGGCCAATAATTATTTTGATTTTTTAGGGGGCTACTCTTCAGTTCTCTATTAGTGTTAGACTAAAGCTTAATATACTTTTTGTCAACATATGAATAGGCATTTACATGCAGGTTTTTGTCCGTCACACGTAGCTACTTGCGATCTCTCCCCTCCCCTTCTCTCTCTGTCTCTCTCTCTCTCTCTCTCTCTCTCTCTCTCTCTCGTCTGATCAATGTCAACTTTCTTTCTTGGTTAAAAAAATCCATATTAATTTAATTGCATCAATTTAAGTTTGTTTTTTTAACGTGAGCATGACAACAAATAATATATATAAAACAGAAACACAGATGACAACGATTTACTATAATTAATCAATAATTATCCAACTATTAGATCACTGAGAACATTAATGAATATAGTGCATTAAGTTTACTGTACTTTATCAGCATTCAATACAAAATCAGTAAAAGTCGTATAAATACAAACAGAAAGCGTTATTTACAAACTTACCAGAAAATGGTATTAAATAAATATTCCAATCGAAATCCAAATAGAGACAAACACCAACAAAATCAGGTAACGATTGCAAATTCACCGACAGAGAATTAAAACTTCATTTAAGCCCCCTTCCGTAAGTTGAAATGAAAACAAGTGTAAGCTTTAAACCAGGTATATAAAGTAGTACATCACGGAGAGAATTAAACCCTTTAAATATATGTATCTCGATCTCGCATATTTCATCTGTGGCCTTTGAAGACCGGGTTATAATCTAGAAATCGAGATACTTTGGAAAGGAAGGGTAGTGCATACGGGGCGGAAAGGGGTGGGGGGGGTTGAAATGCAGAAGATTAATTTGGTAGAGCAAAAAAAAAAAAAACTTAAAACAACACGGAGTTCCATTCCATAACTGCCACCACCACCAACTAACAGCGTCTGCGAAACATTACGAAAACATAGCTTTAACCAATCTTTTAATGAATCCCTGGAATAAAAGCATGTAATTGCTTTTAGGTAATGCTTTCCTTAACCACCACAAAGTCGTTATTGTCTAAAAAGCGTTGATAAAAGCCAGTCCGTGTATTCTATTTCAAACAGTGATCAATGGTATCAACAAATGAATACAGCGTTTCCGGCCTACTATTTATTACAAGGGTTTAGAGACCCAGATAAAGAAAATAAGGTTCATTAGAGATATAAATGGTCTTTGACCAAAAGTGAACGTTTAATCTATCGCCCGATCTGAAAAAAAAATAACATAAACTAAATATACAAAGTTAGCTTTTTTTCTCTTTTGAATCTCACGTAACTATGGATTAATTGATTCTAAGAATGGTCCTACTCTCGGAGAAAATCCAGAAATTGTGAAAAATCTTTTGTTTGTCGAATGTCAAATTATTCCAAAGTGTTTGCTGTTTTAAATAGATATTTCAATATATTCTGATTAAGTAGCGTATTTACCCAAGCAAGAGTCATGCCATCAATATTTAACGATCGTAGCATAGGCGTTTAGTAATGATCATTAAAAAAAAACTGTGTGCTAATAATAACCTCCTAAATTATTCACCCACCATTTTCCTGCTGGGATTTAGAATGGCTTGAGACCACATCGGGCTAGGGATTACTGTACCACAAGATCAACAACAAATAAAAAAAAAATTAAAATGTAACAAGACTAGTATAAGAGTCTTTCCTACTGGTATATGTTTTATTAATACCTGTATTTCAAATCCCTTAGGTAGGCGTCGATCGGGCTGATTGGTGATAGACATAGACGTTATAAGTCAATATATTTAAAATTTAATAGAACTCCATATTATGACACATGCATATGACTACCAAACTCAGTCCTTATTAAAGCCAAATAATTTTGAATTTATGAATTAATAAAGATTGTACACGTAATTCCAGTTTTATTAGTGTTCGTCGTGGATGGGGCTTGATTTAAAATTGATACTATGTCGCTATTGAATGAGTTTAATTAAATGGACTAAAATGCAAAAACTGGAATAAATTCCAGAAATATGAAGACTAATTAGGTTGTATCAACAGCAAAACTAATCATTGAAATTAGAATGGTAATGTCACTAAGTGAGGTTCTCTATCATTTACATAAACAACAATTGTGCTGCAACTTAATACTTTTTGCAAGCAGTACTTTCTGCACCCACTATATCACCACCTGCTTTGCACTGGTATACCCTTAAAAATATTCTGATACATGTATATCGTTGTTTCCAATACAAATTCCAACAAAACGAATGTTAATTCAGCCAGTCTAACAAATTCTATGTTGACCGGTCTGCTGGTCCAAGATAAAAATTGTTGGACTGCTTCGTCACTTCAAATTGATATTTGCCCGATCTCGGTGGAACAAAAATAGCCTAAAGGCAGTGCGGTATGAATGGCTTGTTGCTACGTAAAAATACACATGTATACTTACATCCATAATGAAACTAGGGTATAACAAAACAGTTGTTGACTAATATTTCGGCGACAAATGATTTATTGGACCTTCAGAAAGACATTTAATCCTCGGATCCGACATTGTGCAACATTTCAAATTGTGTGACTGTCTTCAGGCCCAACAAATTAATATGCTGCCCTCAATAAATACATACTGTGTAGTTCCTCCAGTTTTAGAAATAGGGTTTCCCCCCGTAAGCGCCCTGCAGTGATCACCCTGTCCGTCCGACATCGTTTGCCCGAAGCATACTTCCTCACACCTCGACTCAATCTGGCTCATACTTCATCCACATAGTGCCGTTGGGTAAAGAGTGTAGATGCAGTGACCTTGTACAAAGTTTCTGGGTCAAGGTCATGACAGACTTTTCGAAAAATAAAAAGCACATCCCCCCCCTTCAACTCAATTTTTTCATCAATTAACTCCTAGTATTAAAGCCATGTGATTTGACAATACCCCAATGCATGAACACATGCAGTTTATGCAGATATAATAAATAATAGTACATGTAGTTTCGTTGTTTATAAATTCTTAAATTGTGGTATGCAAGATAAAAGTGAAGAACTTAAACAAAATTCAAGCAAAGATTCCGTTCGATAATACATGTATGCCTTCAACGGTTCTATTTAGAAATAAAAATAAAAGAAGTAGATCCTTGGACACTATTTTTAATGTATGCATCGATAGTCTTTTGAAATAGTTTTCATACTGTGCAGAATTTTAGCTACAACATTATAAAAAGGACAATTCAAGTTTATCATTTTGTACATGAATGATGATGACTTGTTTGGGTTTAACTTTGTTAGCTGCGTTAGAAATTGATATTATTTAGCAAAGGCTAACACTAACGGAAGAGTTGTCACCCCTGCCTTACCTTCTGAACATATAATCAGGCTTTTTTTCATAAACTAACAAAGGTCAACTCAAAAGGCAATCATATAAGCCTCACTATCAGATTAGCTCACACGAAAACAATGCATTAATTTCAATGCTAAAAAAGTATTCAAAACATAAAAACAGAATTATGTATGTTTCGTTAATAATATACTGTGTAGTAGAATACGATGATAGATAACAAACACTATATTCTGTCTCTTATGATCGAGTTATTTCCCTTAGACTTTTGGTAGAAAAAAGCCTTATTCTAGTTCAAATTAGAAGAATATATATCAACAATCATCATTTCTTATTTTTAGTACCCAGTGTCGTATTATTACGGTTGGTCCTTTGTATTTTACCTTTATGAAATGAAATTTGCCATTTTAAAATGTATTATTACTGTCTCGTAGACTAATTTAAGATTGTGATTATTTACACAGTATGTCTATGGATTTTTTGTACAATTTATTTATGTGTATACCTTAAACCTATGAACGGTATGGTCCTTGGACAATAGACAATACAATTGACCTCTTTCCACAGGTGCTTGTTTCATTCTGTACGCTTATTTGCTGTAAAGATCAACATATAAAGGTAATAACTATATCTTTTAGTGTTGTTGACTGTTGATAGTAAATAAGTGTACTATATGCAACAAGCGCATGTGCTTCTATCCTGCACGTACCAACATCAAATCATATGATTCATAAACAAGGCGCAGGCACGTAGAATCGTTTTTGAAAATTGGGGGAGGGGTGGGCACACTCATCCAAAAAATCTTGGCAAGCATAAAAATATTTTTAAAAAATTCTCAAAAACCTGAAAATCCTAATCCGGGGGGGGGGGTAGGTGGGACAGTGTTCCTAAAACCTAAATTTCCTAACTTTCACTTCCATTTCTTACATGCTCCCAAAAAAGGGGGGATTCCATTTTAATTCATTTTTTTATACGTAAATTTAAGAAAAATGTCTTCTGCGAGAAAAAGTGAGGGGGGGGGGGGGGGCAGGGTTACCCCTGATACTACGTGCATGAGGCGAATAATTCACTTAAAACAGCTAGTTATATTCCAGAGTAAGAATCACAATTCTGACATTGCCATTTTCTAAGATTCTAAGAATGGTCCTACTCTCGGAGAAAATCCAGAAATTGTGAAAAATCTTTTGTTTGTCGAATGTCAAATTATTCCAAAGTGTTTGCTGTTTTAAATAGATATTTCAATATATTCTGATTAAGTAGCGTATTTGCCCTAGCAAGAGTCATGCCATCAATATTTAACGATCGCAGCATAGGCATTTAGTAATGATCATTAAAAAAAAACTGTGTGCTAATGATAATAACCTCCTTAATAACCTGCTTGTTTCGTTCTGTACGCTTATTTTGTGTAAAGATCAACATATAAAGTAATAACTATATCTTTTAGTGTTGTTGACTGTTGATAGTAAATAAGCGTACTATATGCAACAAGCGCATGTGCTTCTATCCTGCACGTACCAACATCAATTCATATGATTCATAAACAAGGCGCAGGCACGTAGAATCGTTTTTGAAAATTTGGGGAGGGGTGGGCACACTCATCCAAAAAATCTTGGAAAGCATAAAAATATTTTTAAAAAATTCTCAAAAACCTGAAAATCCTAATCGGGGGGGGGGGGGGGGGGGGGGGGGGGGGGGTGGGACAGTGTTCCTAAAACCTCAATTTCCTAACGTTCACTTCAATTTCTTACATGCTCCCAAAAAAGGGGGGATTCCATTTTAATTCATTTTTTTATACGTAAATTTAAGAAAAATGTCTTCTGCGAGAAAAAGTGAGGGGGGGGGGGGGCGGGGTTACCCCTGATACTACGTGCATGAGGCGAATAATTCACTTAAAACAGCTAGTTATATTCCAGAGTAAGAATCACAATTCTGACATTGCCATTTTCTAAGATTCTAAGAATGGTCCTACTCTCGGAGAAAATCCAGAAATTGTGAAAAATCTTTTGTTTGTCGAATGTCAAATTATTCCAAAGTGTTTGCTGTTTTAAATAGATATTTCAATATATTCTGATTAAGTAGCGTATTTGCCCTAGCAAGAGTCATGCCATCAATATTTAACGATCGCAGCATAGGCATTTAGTAATGATCATTAAAAAAAAACTGTGTGCTAATGATAATAACCTCCTTAATAACCTGCTTGTTTCGTTCTGTACGCTTATTTTGTGTAAAGATCAACATATAAAGTAATAACTATATCTTTTAGTGTTGTTGACTGTTGATAGTAAATAAGTGTACTATATGCAACAAGCGCATGTGCTTCTATCCTGCACGTACCAACATCAATTCATATGATTCATAAACAAGGCGCAGGCACGTAGAATCGTTTTTGAAAATTTGGGGAGGGGTGGGCACACTCATCCAAAAAATCTTGGCAAGCATAAAAATATTTTTAAAAAATTCTCAAAAACCTGAAAATCCTAATCCGGGGGGGGGGGGGGGGGGGTAGGTGGGACAGTGTTCCTAAAACCTCAATTTCCTAACTTTCACTTCAATTTCTTACATGCTCCCAAAAAAGGGGGATTCCATTTTAATTCATTTTTTTATACGTAAATTTAAGAAAAATGTCTTCTGCGAGAAAAAGTGAGGGGGGGGGGGGGGTGGGGTTACCCCTGATACTACGTGCATGAGGCGAATAATTCACTTAAAACAGCTAGTTATATTCCAGAGTAAGAATTACAATTCTGACATTGCCATTTTGCCAACATTAAACTTATTGTTGTATGGTTTTGAAGGATAATGTACCTGGAAGTGACAACAACACTATTTTTACAATGTCCAAAAATTCCTTGGCGATGTTAAAGGTTCTGAGTTCACCTGTTGTTTCACTGTATCTGTTATTGTTATATTGTACATTGTACATAGTATTTGTATGTACAGTAGTGTTGTGATGAGTATAAAACCTGTAGATGTAATATGTTCACAAATATATTAATAGGCCTAGCTCTACAACATAATATAATTCAATATCAATGTCAATTAACGTTATTCGTTTTTTATAAACATTTATCATATGTTTGTTACAAGTGGTTCAATACTCAATTCCAGATTTTATTCTTCTTTTCTTCGTTTTTTTTTTTTTATCTTTTCTTCTTTCCTTTTTTTTTTTAGCGGATATATACTTGAAAACTTCATTCACTTCTCATTTGTAAAATGACGTGAATAATTACTGAATAAATATTATTTAAACTAATATCTAGGAAAGCGATAATTTTCATTTTTTTTAGGAGGGGGGGGGGGTATTTTTACAAAAAAACCCTGTTACTTTCCTTATATCAGTAAGGCTTTTTAAAGTCAATTTGATAAGCAAATACTAGTTGAGAAATCATGTGACTATCTTTACCAGATAAATTATTCAAATTTCACTTGAGTTTTCAGGCTATATGTCCTAGATTTTGTGGAATGTGTCAAAATTAAAGTTTGAGACAAAAATAATGTCCTTATTATTTGCTGGACAATCGTAGCCACTCGGCCATAATTCAGTTCATTTCGCACGTCATGCGCGGATCCCAAAAAAGTCGGGGGGGGGGGGGGGGGGGGCTAATTTGTGAAACTTAAAATAGTTATATTTATTCCCGTAGTCGAGCCACGAGTTAGCGTGACGTCACAATCAAAATCACACGGTATAACGTCATAATCAAACGACGCAATCACTATCACTACAGCATACACAGAACAGTTGGCAGGTAATGAAAAATCGCATAGTTGTCGGTAGTTTGTACCATCAAATACTGCATGTATGTACGTACATAAGCATCATATTATAGGCGTTGTTATAGAAGGCATCTCTCATTTCAGATCACGTAAAATGGAGTCACAGTCAGATATTGGAAATGGCCCAGTTACCAATATGGTAAGTAAAATAACGTAATATACATGCATCATTGACTAATCATAAAGTTGCAACAGAATTGAACAGTCCCTTTCGTCTTTTACTTGTCTAGGAAAGAGTTCCAGTCATAGAGGATCAGGAGATTCAACGTTCATATGAAAAGAGAGCAAATGGAATCGGTAATGGAGAAATGCAACGTCGGGTTAAGAATATACCCGTATTGGAGAAAAGAAGACTCCTTGCGCTAGAAAGGCATATCAAGCGTAAACGGAGGAGACGGCCGTACGTTAAAAAGATGAAGAGTGCGGACAAAACAGAACATCAGCTTGGCAAAACTATGGTGGCTACCAATGAAAAATTGCTAGATGACCCTGGAGCGTTTGATTTAAAGGATGAGGTGATACAAGTATCTGGAGGGAAAGGAACAGAAGATTGCAGTCAGAGTGAAATCGAGGGTACTAGGATGGCAGCTTTAGATAAACATGAAAATGGTCAAACACCCAATGAACTGAGTGAGGATTTTGAAATTCCATCATCAAAGATGGATGCCGGAAAAGATAAGCAGCAAAGTGTACAGTTTGATAGCCTAGTTGAATACTTACTTGTCAGAGTAAAATCAGAAATACTGGAGAAAGTTGAGGGTGAATTCAAGAGTCAGAACGATGTAAAACAGTTGAATGTTGAAGAGGAAGGTCAAATTAAAAAGGATGAGGGGACCTGCATGGAGGTGAAAAGAGTAGAAAATATCACTCATGTGAAAAAAGTTAATAGTTCGCCGCCTAAAGATTCTAGGCATATAAATAATGAAGATTTGAAGAAAGAGAAAGAAAACTTTAAAGATGAAGGACATAAACGTTTGGAGAGAGCAAAGGACAATGAAAACAAAATTGTTCATACCGGGTAAAATATCTACTCTTTCTGGTACCTGTAAATCAGTAACTGTATTTTCATAGTTTTATTTATTTAAATGCATGACATGGCATACACAATATATAAGTTTTGAAAATAACATGTGAACAATATTCACAACAATTGGTATCATGTTTGATAGCATTAAATTTATTCCCAGAGATGAAAATGCTGAACAGAGTTCCAACACATCAAGTAATGGGTCAAAGGAGCCTAAACCAGAAGAGCCAGAAATGGAAGCCATCAAAACCGACCAATTGATAAAACCTGAAAGAGAAAACGGAAAGACTGGTTTCGATATAAGAAAGAAGGTATTTCCTGATTATTTTACATCTTGTTAAGACATATTTAAAGACCTGAAAAATTACTCTGATGAACTATTTATCTAAAGTTTTGTTTAATCTGAAAGAAGTGAAGAATTTAAGTAGATTTCGAATGGATACCATTTTCCCCCTGAAGTCGGTCTTAGTTGCACTGAAATGAATACACATTAGTGGAAACGTTTTCGTCCAATTTTTCTTATAATGACTCAATCCACTATAAAAACGATTCATAATTAATTTTATATTATAAATCGTTTAGTATCCCGGTAAAAGAATAAAATTTCTCTTTTCTATTGATTTTAGCTTGTCGTCGATGACGATGAAGAAGAAAATGATGATGAAGATGATGATGATGATGATGATGGCTTCATGCCGAGAAAATTGTTTTTCTTTAGTTTTTCCGAATTTAAGGTAATTCTTTACGTCTACATGTATGTAATACTCGTAAATGTTAATTTTACGGTAAATGCTAGTAAACACAATAGAATTGATTAATTTTGTTTGATTTTACACTTCTATCATTCAAACCGGTAAATTGCATTTGGCAGCTATATCCTTCAGTCTTTTATAAAATCTGATTTCAGCATACATCTTTTCACGTTTATGAATTCTATAAGATGTTTTTTTTTCATTTCGTTTCGTTTAGAAAGAAGAAACCTCTGCATAATGGAAGAAAAAGAATTATCAGCAAAAACAACATTCAACTTGAAGCTTAATATACTTTTTGTCAACATATGAATAGGCATTTACACTCATCTTCAACAACCGCTTAATTTGTTTAATAATGCTACGAGTTTAAGAAATAAAATAACATTCTGTAGATGTTGGCTATTTTATTTAAGAGCTGGGACACACCTATAGATTGCGATATTAGTACAATAACATGTTTTGTTCAGTGGTTCATTTGGGTATAAAGGCAACACGCATTACAGATAATAATAGTTACATGTGGTGAAAACGAACAGTGTTCAAATTCAAAAATCCAAAGGGAAATTACAAAACAGGAGCAGAGCAAACACGGACCTCTAAAAAATGTTGAGGTAGGATCAGGTGCCATGGAGGAGTGAGCATCCTCTGCTGACTGGTCACACCCGCCGTGTGCCTTTGTCGTAAACGGGAAAAACGGAAAAGTCCGTAGACAATTAGGTAATTGATTATGGTCTAACGATTAGTATGAAAAACGTCAGTCAGCATGCGACCCAGTGGAAGATTGTATTTGCTGACAAGCTTAAGGTCGTTGTGTCGACCTTAGAACTTACGAAAATATGACTTCAAACGAGACTGTTGATAGTCCTGTTTTATCAACTTGTTTGTCAGTAGCTTGCCTCGCCTTAGAAACTCTTCATACGAAGAGCATGCCCTTGTGTATCGAATTAACTGAGAGACAAAAATTCCATATGCAGGTGATGAAGGTATATTGCTACATAAGTAAGGAAAGCTGACTATAGAAAAATTGAAGTCATCACGTTTATCATGAAGTTTTGTTGTTAGGTTACCATCAATGTCCATTTCCAGTAAAATATCCAAATATGAAACAGATGACGCAGACTCTGTTGTGTCTTTTATTTTAAGTTCATTGGGATATATCGAGTCGACGTAAGTATGGAAGTAGCAGTTGTTAATTGATAATACGTCGTCGATATACTTGAATGTTGAGTTGAAGGCCACAGCGAGTGATCTATGTTTTTCACGAACAAGTCTTTGAATAAATTCTTCTTCATATGAATACAAAAATAGGTCTGCTAACAACGGGGCGCAATTGGTACCCATGGGAATTCTAACAGATTGTTGGAAGACCTGATTTCCAAAAACTACATATATGTTGTCTATGAGAAACTCAAGCATCTTTTTAGTATCCACTTCAGAGTACTTGTGTGCAAAATCCGAGTGGCTTTTAACAAAATATCTTTGCAAAAAACCGATGACAAGGTAAGTAAATTTACGTGATCCATTTTTATTAAAAAAGCAGCTATCAATGATGTCAAAAAGACGGGACTCTAATTTATCGTGGGGGGGGGGGGGGGGGGGGTATAAAGTGTAGAAAAGTCGCAAGTTTTGATGCTATTGAATTTGGTAAAATTTTTGGGATTTTAAGTTTTCTAAAAGTTCCTTGGAATTCTTAAGTATCCACATCTGATTTGCACCGCTTCTTGAATATACTGTTGCACAGTACTCTTGAAGTTTCTCCTTTACTGCAGTTAATATTTTGGTAAGGAGTAAAGAAAGAGGCTTGCTAGAAAATTTACTGGAACTCGCTATACATCTTTGTTTGTAAGGATTTTTATGAAGTTTAGGTATCCAATCTATGTTTTTGAAGAATTTCCTCCTTGGAAAGAGAGCTATGAGTATAAGTTGGATTTCCACTTGCAAAATTAAATCCAAGTTCTTCTAATATACAATTTATATAATGAGCCTTACAAACAAAGACAATGTTGTTTCCTGCTTTCTCAGCAGGAACCAGTACAAACTGATCGTGTAATCTATCTAGTTCTTTTTTTCACTTCTAAATTGTCAAATATAGAAGGATAGATGGTTTCAATACTGCGCTTTAATCGCTTATTACGAGATTTTAACATGCATCGAACACTTTTAGTCCATTCTGACAACGTGTTCAGGTCTTCTTTTTCATGTTTGGCCCATAGTATGTCGCATTCCTCCACAGAATTCATAATATGTGTGAAATTAGAATGCCAGTTGAAAGATCAGGGTTCCCTAAATTTTGGACCTTTAAGAATAAGTGATTTAAGGTCATCATTATTTACTCTATTTACGTCACCAGTAAAGACATGTCCAGCAGGACTATTGTTGAAGGGTGAAGAAGAACAAGAACACATTGGAGGACTATCTTTCAGATGCTCGATGTCGAGGCATTCTAGAGGGGTTTTTTTGGTAATTAAAAAGTTTGGAAGCAATGGTCCATGTGTAATTGTAAGAAATACAAGGAGTAGACTTCAACTTGAAATATGATGGAATACAAGGCTGGACCTTTTTGTGATTGAGGATCCGGATATTGCTATATTGAAGTTTAAAGAATAATAATAGATAACCCGCTTCAGCAATGCTCGCTACCGTCATACCCATATGAACCACCAAACAATTTTATTGTTTATATTTACATTACAAATCTCTCTTCAATCACTGTTTAAATGAATTTTATAGGGAATAAAAATGTTCAAACGGACAAAAACTGTGAACGTGAAGATCCCCCCCCCCCCCCCCACTTTTTTGGTGGTGGTGGTAGGGGGGGTCTTCTTAATAGAAGTTCAGCCATGTGATATTTCCATGAATACACCTTGTCAATGTACAGAGCTCTACCAATGGCGTCCCCTCTGTCAGAAGCACAAGTCGTAACCAGAACAAGGCAAAGCATCGCGCCCCTTCTGTTTTTTTTTACTTCGCCATCTTGGATACTTGTACCTGAACCTTCTATCGTTAAAACGATTTTTAAAAAAAACTCGTAGTTTTAATTTGAGATGAACATAATACCCATCATGATATGCTAAATCTTCCTTGTTTAGGCAGCAAACTTACATCTACCAACATATTCCTGCCACTAGAGAAGTTTTAATTTCAGGTAGGTCCTACGATGAATCCACTTAAAAGGCTGAATGTATACGATATTTATACAATAAAATCTAAATATTTTTAGAATAATCTTCATCAGCATCAGTACTATTACATAAGCTGCATTTTTCTAGTCGGAAATTTTCTTCAAAAAATTGTAGTAAGTTCAATAACAGTGTTATATAGCTAAAATTTTACTAAGTTTGAATTCTCATATTTTTATCATACTAGCCTGCGACTGCAATTTGGCTGTCTCTTGTATTCTGAGTCATTCATCTTTTCTTCTTTTTATATATACTTGTAAGTTGGTCTCTGTTAATTTTTTGTGCTTTAATACCAGTAAATCGGGAGAGAACCGTCTTTTCAAATTTAAAATGAATAAAATTCTCTTGCATGTTTAACCTGCTTTCTGCGCCTGGCCATAGAGATTATTTTTCAAGCTTTATAAATCAACCGGTTCAGTAAAGTAAACAACACCATGTTTTTGTGGATTTTTTTTCATTAAAAAAAGATTAATTAAAGTCTATACAGCTGCTGCTGTCTAGAGCTATATGTACTAGTGATGACACGTGATCTTTTTATACTACAAGCATCATTGTAGTTGGTTTGATTTGAACTTATTACTTTATAATAGAAACTCGCTAGTGGATGCAATATATTAATGCACATATTTAAGATAAATGAACTGTATTTCACTTTTGTAATTATATCGGAAGTATGTGAATGAACTTTGATAACATTTGAAACAAATGTATACAAGTCAGGTACACTTACACTACAAAAACAGGAAAGGTCAATGTTTCTCGAATGACGTGCATTTTCTTCTTACACTGAGAAATTAACAATGATGAAAACAGATTTCTTACGAAGGTAAATAATGGAAAAATTTGACATCTTTCATGAATTCAGAGCACCTCGCTCAAATTTTAACATTATCATCCGGATATTTTCATGTCATCTGCAAAGCCCAGTAGACTTTTTTTATTCAGCCTGTCAGGCTAATAATATGGGGGAGGGGTGTGGGTGTTTTTAGATTCTGAAAGTGTGAAAATATGGCATTTATGGTATAAAGCATGATTAAGCAAAATGTGATCGAAAACATATTGGGACCGGATACATGTATATGTACAAGGAAATTCTTAATCTTGTGGGCAAATTTATAAATGATAACATGCTATAGTACTCCTTTAAGTGAAATATTGTTGGAATTAACATTGTCATTTGCTATAATTGTTATACTTTAATAATTTTTATACTATTCATTGGCATGTCTTTCTCTTGTAATTATAATAATATGTCATGTACTTGTCTGTTCTGGACTCTGAATTAGTAATAAATGATCTGATCTGATCTGATCTGATCTGATCTGTATAGATAATCAAGTCAGACCTGCGGACAGGATAAATTCATTGTAATTCTCGAACATCCCCTGTCATGCAAAACAATAACCTCTCCGAACATTGGACGTATCCTATGAATTATTACTTGGCTCCCGATATTGCGGATAATGAATATTCTTATTGAAAGGGAAACGTAACAACTAAATAAATATTTTACATTCACTATCAAATTAAATCACTAACGGGAAAAAACCACATAATGGGTATTTGTTTTAAAACGTTTCAGGTTACATGCACATTTTAAAAGTAGGCTACGTTTAGGAGATATCAATGACTGAAAATCAGATCAAAATATCGCTAAATGAAGCCGCAAAAACAGTCAATAAAATTTGATTGGTAAATCAGAAGTAAAGAAGGTATATACTTTAATCAATCAATAGATATAGAAAAAAGAACAGATCATTCTATACAGTATTTGTAAACATGTTTCTTTTATAAACGTTTGCCATCTTTTCTCGCAAAACATTTTTCGTATGCGTCCCTCATCCGAGAATATTTTTGAAGTGATATACATGTACACATAAAAGATGATACTTTTCGAGTATAAATGTGTTTTTCGCTTCTTCTTTTTTTCGACTGCTTTCAGTTACAGTCCACATATATTTCAATCGTTTTAGTAAAAAGTATGGCATAAAAATTCAACACTTGTAATTTTTTCAAACTTAAGATGTATTTTGACAAGTATATTTGGTATAATTGTTCTTAAAATCAACACTATTTGAAGATGTGTGATCTATGCGTACAACGGTTATCATCATTCAATTTGTCCCAAAAATAGAACCTGCATAAAATTCTGCGTACTTTCGGCAGTTTATCCGCTTTATACCTCTATATTCCTTGCATCTTACCATTTTGTATTTTTTTGGAATTTACTGCCATTAAAAGCACACGTGCGGCGACAGAATCTACTAAACTGTGTTTATCACAACGATTTGTAACATGTAGGTTCAATGGAAATTCCTTTTCTATGTCGGTAAATATTCCCATGTTTTTATGAGAAAAGCAGGTCAAAGCGTAAAAGCTGTTTTTTTCTGTTGCTAAGTTGTTATTGAGCTAACCCAACAACACATGCTCCTGACCCGGTGTAGAAAAGTGTACACCCGGTGTACACTACACACTAAACCACTGCACTTGGGGTGTATTCGTTTGCTACCTCCAGAATTGGACCTGAATATCTCCAGTAGATCTCCAATGTCTACCTGCTATTTGGAAAGTAGACCATTTAGATATACCGTCTCCATACTGCAAACGAGCAAATTAGGATTACTCTTGCAGCTCTCCAATCGACCAAACGAATACACCCCTGATTAACAAAAGACTACACGGTGTACACCTTTTTGGAAAATCAGGCACGCCCACTACCTCCCATAGCAAAAAGCTGCAATCTACGGCGCACAAAAAGTAGATTTGGACTGATTAATCTTATTTCCGAACACATTCTGTACAATTATTTGATTCCCAAAAAATTCTCGGATATTTTACTACAGATATCGTCACTTAACTTGCCTCTGATATTCTTTTAAACACCATCACCAGCCCTGTAAAGCGAAGTGGTGTAGTTTATTTACATGTAAAAATGGTGACTCTCGATCTCGACGTAAAACACTTCATATTAGTCTGGTCCTGATTTCTAAAAATGACTCTAGAAATACGTTTTAACGGCAACTAATTATTATTTGGTCCAGCATGGTTTTTATCATAATTAAAGTATGCTGAGTCTGAAAAAATATGCTGGCCTTCCTGAAAATGGTGTTAAGTAGCCAGGTCAAAATGACGATTCAAAATGGCGGACAGCTAATCTTCAAAATTTTCTGTAAAGTCTCTTCAATGGGTAAATAGTAATGACACACATTAATGAATTGGTTCAGCAGTGTATTTCATCATATCAATGTGTGTTGAGTCTCAAATAATATGCTGGCCTTTCACAAATGAGGCTAATTAGGTCAAAATGGCGATTTAAAATGGCGGATAACCAAATTTTGTAATTTCTACTAATTTCTAAAATGGACAAAAAGCGTGATGCTAACAATGAATATTAGGTCCAGCAAAGTTTTTAATCATAATTTAGGTGTGGTTAGTCAGGAATAATATGCTGTCTTTAAGGAAAATGGCGTTAATTATCTTAAAAATTGCAATTCATGATGATGGACATTCAGTTTTTTCAATGTTTTCCTGTAGTTTCTTAAATGGAGAAAGCGAAAAACAACAATTTATAATTCTGTTCAGCAAATTTTTAAATCATAAATAAGGCATGCCAAGTCTGAAGAATTATGCCAGTTTCTACAAAAATTTGGCTTTTTATGTAAAAGTGGCGGACAGTCAGATTTCATATTTTCCCTTAAAGAATCTTAAATGGGGAAAAAGCATTAGACCAGCAATTATGATTTGATCCAGTAAAGTTTATCAATATAATTAAGACTATGCTGGCTATGACGAAAATTGCGTTAAACAGGTCAAAATGGCGTTTTGAAATGGTCGACAGCCAGGTTTCATCACTATCTATTTAAGCTTTTTAACTAGAAAAAAGCATGAAACAAACAATTATTGTCCGGTACAACAAAATTTTCATTCATAATTAGGGCATACTTAGTCTGGAGATATACGCTGGCTTTTACAAAAATGGCGTTATTTAAATCAAAATGGCGTTTCAAAATGGCCAACAGCCAGATTTAATTATTCTCTTTAACGCTGTTTAGAGGGGTAAAATGTGAAAGTATCAAATAATACAAATATGCACATTTCAAATTAGATCAGAACAGTTTTTAACGAAGAAAAACCCAAACAGTTCCACTCCTTACTAAAAAATGTTAATTTCTCCGTTTTGTCTTACTTAGGCATATTTCTTATTTAAAATTTTTCTGTTCATGATTTTAAATATACTTCTTTTTCCTAAATGATCTTTCTTGGGTTTTATATTACACTTTATGAAACGATTTCTTTGATCTGCCTTTAAAATAGTTAAGAAGATGTGGCTCACCCTGCCAATTCGTGAAATGCGACAAATGCTTACAAAGTTTTAGAAAGAAGAAATATTTTTGCACTACAAATTTGGTGTTTTTAGGCTTTAAAGACATCGGTATCAATAGCTTATATGATAACAGAGATAAAAGTGGATACTAGGGAACTGTGTACGACATTAAGAATTATTCCAGTGTCTGTCTGTCTCTTCCTTTAATGCCTATATAGCAAATAAATCTAAGTAATATATCATCATATGCTCTGGAAAAGCTCGTCATTCAGAATGTTCCCGAAATCAACATATTGTCCAGCTTTATGTATAGTTATATTAAGTATGCACAATATGTTTTAGGCAACCCTAAGAATTTTGCTCTTTTTAACATTATTAGGGACAATCTATATTTTGTATAAGGAATCAAGCTTTCCATGTCTTTGTGGAGGATAAAACAACCTCTTGCAAAATTGTCAATTGCAACGTGTGTTTGACCAAAATATGTTGTGGAAAGTATAGCAAAACGTAAAAAGCAATGCATGCCCTTATTTAGAGGAAGAATTGAGGCTTTTTTTATGCTAGACCATGCCAGTGTCAATTAGCAACATAACCTCACAACTAAGCTTGCTGATGTATGTTCGAACCTCTTTGAAGCTGATAGACATCCCTGTCAACGATGTTTTGTAGAAAAATATGTTCCCCTTTTCTAGATCTTCGAATTAGCATTTGGTTCATTTCATTCACTGATATGGTATGACACAACTTATTTTTACAGCATTTCGAGGAAATCGACATATCAAACGTATAGAAACAACTATGAGAAGGGGAATTAACTGACCACAAAATCAAAGAGTTCTTCAGTTATATGTATAACCAAGACACATTGCCCACTGACACGATTCAATTTGCTTTATTCATAAAATTTAAGAGCCCCAACTTAGGATATGCCTTACGTTGCTTATGAAACAAACACACACCAAGGTAATGATAGGAAGACCGGCATATATAAGCATGCCCATATTGCCATGCCCAGCCGAGATGGGATGAAAAATTTAAGTGATGTTATTTTGGTGCTGGAATTAATGACCTACGATCTCACACGTAAAGCTTTCTTAGATTTGATAGCTTGCAACTGCCCCACAGGTTGTAGAACCTTTATGTGTGAATGTAAACGTGCCAACTTGCAGTGTATTAGACATTTGCTAATTTCAAATCACAAATTCATCATTGGAAAATGAAAATGGTGTTAAGTAGGTCAAAATGACGATTCAAAATGGCGGACCGCTAATCTTCAAAATTTTCTTTAAAGTCTCTAAAATGGGAAAAAAAGTAATGACAAACACTAATGAATTGGTCCAGCAGTGTATTTCATCATATCCAATGTGTGTCGAGTCTTAAATAATATGCTGGCCTTTCACAAATGAGGCTAATTAGGTCAAAATGGCGATTTAAAATGGCGGATAACCAAATTTTGTAATTTCTACCTATATTTCTAAAATGGACAAAAAACGTGATGCTAACAATGAATATTAGGTCCAGCAAAGTTTTTAATCATAATTTAGGTGTGGTTAGTCAGGAATAATATGCTGTCTTTAAGGAAAATGGCGTTAATTATCTTAAAAATTGCAATTCATAACGGTGGATATTCAGGTTTTTTTTTAAATATTTAGCTTTAGTTTCTTAAATGGAGAAAAGCGAGAAACAAAAATTTATATTTCTGTTCAGCAAATTTTTAAATCATAAATAAGGCATGCTAAGTCTGAAGAATTATGTCAGTCTCGACAAAAATTTGGCTTTTTATGTAAAAGTGGCGAACAGTCAGATTTCATATTTTTTCCTTAAGGTATCTTAAATGGGGAAAAGCGTGAGACCAACAATTTAATTTGGTCCAGTAAAGTTTATCAATATAATTAAGGGGGATGTGCGGCCATCTTGTATATTTGAGGATAAGAATGTAAACATTTCTTGAACTGGCTTGTTTCGGCCCGAAACTGGCCAAAAGTGTTGCCAAAAGATAGATAAGCAATAAATATGAAGTCCTACATGTCATTTTGTTTGGAAAGTATGCATACAAGAACAGGGCAATGCCTTTCTAATCACTCAGAACAACTGTCGAACTGCGCAGGTACAGACTTATTTTGAAGATTAAAAAATCTGAAAAAAATATAAATGGGGGTTCGTTGGTGTCCTCTCTACAACCATTTGTTGAGAACAAGTTTGAATTTTGCTCATTTGAGTTGTAACTTATTATTATAAAACAAACACACACCAAGGTAATGATAGGAGGACCGGCATATATAAGCATGCCCATATTGCCCTGTCCAGCCGAGATGGGATGAAAAATTTAAGTGATGTTATTTTGGTGCTGGAATTAATAACCTACGATCTCATACGTTTAGCTTTCTTAGATTCTATACCTTGCAACTGCCCCACAGGTTGTAGAACCTTTTTGTGTGAATGTAAACGTGCCAACTTGCAGTGTATTAGACATTTGCAAATTTCTAATTACAAACTCATCATTGGAAAAAAAGGTTGTATAAATAACTTATATAGGCCCTACTGTAACTTAATAAGGGAAACCAGAAAAAAATAACGCTTTTTTATAATAAAAAGCTGGTGTTTTTTTCTATTGGTAAAAGTGTTCAAATTTGATTGTCAGTTACATTATAAGTATTGATATTTTGATGGTCAAAGATTTTCCCTTTTAAGAGCCCTTCAGAGATATTAATGAAATTTGGCTATACACCAATTTGAATTGCCATTCTGACAAAATTAATGTCATTTTAATGAAGAACAATACATTTCTTCAGACTTGGCACAACTTAATTATGATAAAGATGTTTTTTTGACCAATTTATGATTTTGTATTGTTATTTTTTTTATTCCATTGAAGACACTGTAAGAGGGAATGATGAAATCTGACTGTTTGCCATTTTACCTTTTTACCGCCATGTTTTAAAGATCAGCATATTTTGTCGGACTCAGCACACCTAAAATATGATAAAATACTATGCTGAACCAATTTATAATCGTTTGTTTCCTCAATTTCTAAGACTTTAAAAGAGAATTATAAAATTTAGCTGTCGACTACGGAAGCCCATTTAGGACCTATCAAAAAATATTTTTTTTTGAATTTGATATAACGAATTCTTGAATTTGATATAACAAATTTTAAGAACTCGTTATAACGAATTTAATACGCTATAACAAATTTTATGAATTGGTTTTTACAAATTATGAAATCTGTTTTAACAAATTAAATTTGAAATAACGATTTCTTGAATTCGTTACTTTAAAGTTATAAATCGTATTTTCGGTTTTTAAAATCTGTTAAAATGTATTTTCATCCAATTTGTGATAACAATTTTCATTTATTGCGGAAACAAAATAAACGGGGCGGACTTCATTTGTCCCACATAGATGTACGCCGAAATGCGCTGATCAATATTGACCGCCGTGAAAGGGCAATATGGCAAATGAAGTAAATCGGTGTAAAAATAAAATGGAGGAACATATTGTCACAGCTGTTGCTGTAACCTTGGTAACAGATATAACAATTCCAAAAGACACCTTTCTTTAACGGCTTTGCTAGAATTCCTACATAGATAGGAACTGTTAAATATGTAACAACGCAATTTCACCAAAAGTACCAGGAAATACATATTCTTTTTAGGGGTTTCTGTGCAAAATTTCAAAAATTTGTAAAATCAATGCTATCAATCAATGAGCATGCTGATTTATTAACAAATATTTGCATTTTTCATCTCATTGCATCACCAAACTTTGAGATTACGTCATACTTTAAAAAGCGACGAATTCCACACCGGTCTGGTATAGAATTGATATTTTATATAACGTAACCAGGCATTATAACTAGGATGTGCGCTTGCGTGAACCAACTTCCAATCAGGATCGGTAAACGTTTGGGAGGAAATTTGAAAGCTTTTTGGAGGAACTTTGACATGATATGTATTCAATTAAAAAAAGGAAAACGCGATTTTTATATCATATTGTCATTAAAAGTGATAAGAATGTTATGTACATTTGGTTTATACTAAAAAGAAATTAATTAAATATTTGAGAGGACAATAAAAGCATTGTTACAGGAATACAACAGACACGTAGCTTAAAACAAGGGGGGGGGGGGGGGGGGTTGCAAATGAAGTCCGCCCGTTTAAATTGTTCTCGCGATATATGAAAATTGTTATCATAAAGTGGATGAAAATACGTTTTAACAGATTTTAAAAACCGAAAATACTAATTATAATTTTGAAATAACAAATTCAAGAATTCGTTATTTCAAATTTAATTATTAAAACAGATTTCAAAATTTGTAAAAACGAATTCATAAAATTTTATAACAGATTAAATTCGTTATAACGAATTCCTAAAATTTGTTATAACAAATTTAATTCGTTATTACGGATTCAACAATTTGTTAAAACGATTTAAATTCGTTTTAACAAATTCAAGAATTCGTTATATCAAATTCAAAAATATTTTTTGATAGGTCCTAAATGGGCTTCCGTAGTCGACCATTTTGATCGCCATTAATATTTTGACCTAATTAATACCATTTTTGTCATAGCCAGCATATTTTTTCAAATTAAGCACGCCTTAATCATGGAAAAAAAACTTTGATGGACTGAATTGTTATTGTTTCTCTCATGCGTTTTCCCCATTTGAAAATCTTTAGGAAAAATTTATGTTTGGTTGTCCACCATTTTGAATCGCCATTTTGACCTACTTAACGCCATTGTCATGAATGCCAGCAAATTTTTTCAGACTCAGCATACTTTGATTATGATAAAAAAAACATGCTGGATTAAATAATAATTATTTGCCGTTAAAAGTTTTTTTCGACTTAATCGGACCAGACTATTTTCAGTGGTCGGTTAGCGTCTGAGGCAAAGAAAGAGACGATATAAGTATTAAATTGCCTGAAGAATTTAATGGTACTATTTTTTTCCACAGAATTTGTGTGCAAATAAGACTGATAAGTCCAAAACTAGCGCAATTTGTTTGTGCACCGTAAATTCAGCTTTTTACTATGGGAGGCACTGTAGCTCCCAGGTCGTCCATCCGATTTTTTTAGACCGGGAGCTACAGACCTGCAGATAAATTTTTATAATCACGCATCCTATTTAAATTCTACACAAATTTTCCGACTTCAAACTCACGCCCGTTTTTTTTTAGCCTTATAACCAAAATCACCACCAGCGTTTTATCCTTCTACATATGATTATGATTATTTTGCACGCATGTCTCTTTATTTAGCAAGTTCAAAATGTCGAATTGTCCGTCGTATAAACAGGTTGGCTTAGTTTAAACAATATTTATTGATATATTTACAATAGTAGGTACAGATAGTACAGCAACATTCGGAAATAAGCCAAAAGGCTTATACAAATCCCTCTCTTAGATAAGAGAAAATAGGTTGGCTTCTTTACCTCTGAATGTGTGCATGACGTCATAACACGTCGTAACTGAGACCTGTATTTACTGCAGGAGGCAATGCAGTATGTTACAATATTAAAATAACGTTCACTAAATTTTTTATTTGTATAAAAATATCAATTGAAATCGAGAGTTTATATTTAGTTTTTCATATTTCATCTGATATGTTGGTTTAATAGGTGAAAACGGGTGGTCCCAGCAACAACGTTATCTTAAGGCAGGCAGCTGTCTATTAATATTGCCTTTTATCTTTCGAAAAAAAATATATAAATGTAAAAAAGGGGAATAAAAAAGTAACTGAAGTATTTAGTTTAACATTATATCTGCCATAAATATAGAGATATAGATATTTGATGTAGAGATAAAATATGAATTACCACCAAACTGTGTAAAGTACTTTGCGTATCTAGTAAATCGACTGTTTCCTTACTTCTGATTATTTCGAATACATATTCTTCACGTTCTTAGTCTGATCCCACTGTAAACATATGAACGTTCTCCTAAATAAAGACTGACTTTAATCTGTAACCCAGAGATCTAAAAATCATGAAACCTAATTTCTGTCAGGGGCTTGGTCCCCTGAACCCCCTACCTGCTCAACCGTAAAAACACATTTTTTTTTTTATTTACCGCACCGATGCTTGTGTGTTCTGCACGTTGACATAAAAAACTAAAAGATCAAGCAACACTACATGTGAATACCCCAAAGTGTTGGATCTATGAAATTGATACTAGGCCAAGAAACCCAATATATAAAGCACTCGATATGACAGTCGGCAGGGGCGATGAACATTTTCAAATTTTAGGACGACCCAGCCGAATCCACCTTCAGGTCAAGTGCATAACTTACATTACAAATATTACAATATTTTAATCTTAAAAATAGTTCCAAAAATACCAGCACCACATGTACAAATAAAATTACAAAACAAACTTTATAGTTTATAAGAAAAAAAATGAAAGGTGAATCTTTAGTGCTTTTATTATTTTCAATACATATGAATTATAATAAACAACGAAATTAAACTCTGTAGGGAATGAGGGTGGATAAATAAAAATTGCAAATAAATCGAAACACCCCGCAGCCTTTCATACATAGGATAAAAATTTCTTACTTTAACTTTAACAAAATTAAAGCTTTTCAAAATTATTTTAATGTTTCTATTATAAGTAAATTGCAAACTTATTTAATTTATATCGACCATACAATTTAGGACTCAATGGAACTCCGTCCTTTATGATAAGTGCACCTGTCAGTTTTACATGGTTGCGTCATTTACTCACCATACAAGCTGTGCAAATTACAATGCATTGGTCACTGCAACCATTGCTCGATAAAATACACAAACCAGCTATTTGTAACATGTAACACTAAAGATTTTATCGTGACCCGGTTATTTTTCTGATCGATTTGCTGCAAATCTGGCGGTTAGTTTTCACATTAGACACGCAAAGGGATGAATGTTAATTGTATACAGAGCCGCTGAGAGATTTTTCAAAATATTATCCATTTTCTCTGCATGGATCTATGCGAAAATATGTTTTGTTTAAACCTTGTGCAATTATTGTTAAATGCCATTTACAACAAGTGAATCGACGTTAAGGGTGCGTTGTAGATCGTAGTGGACAAGATGACGTTTTTATTTAGAGGAATTTTATTTTTTTATTATTTTTATATGAAAATCAAATTCTGAAGGTAGCGAATTAGTACACAGTTTGATTTAAATATAAATTAATTAGATTAACACAGAAGCAACAGATATGTAATCATAATATATGTTTAATGTGAAAATATATTGAAAAGTTTATTTCAATCTACTTTTATTGAATTGAAAGTTACATTTTATAAAATATAATTTTTAAAATTCAATTTTACTGGCTATATACGTATGTATTTAGATATTGAGGAACGAATTCACCCCCTAAACGCAACATGTACATGTATGTGGTTTATCATAGTGCTCCATTTTATTTTGTTTCATTTCATTTCGGTTCATTTCTATTTCGTTTCGTTGCTTACAAATAATCCTGTATTTTAAGTTTTAAGCACTATACAATGACACGCAAATCAAAATAATATGTGGCTTTTTTATGGACGAAAAATCCTCGTATTTCAAAAAAGCACTTCATTTGAGATATTCAACAAGGAAATCGATAACAACTTAAAAATTCTATACTGAAAATGTATTTAACCTTTTTTATTTTAACAATTTACTATTTACAAAATTCAACGCATGATAGACGGAACAATCAATTCTTCAACCTATGTGAAATCACTATTGAAGGTTGAAGTTAGCACGTGTAATCCGTGGAGTTCGAGCTGTCAATACAAATAAAGTTTTGATCAACCCAAATTACACGTAATCCACACAAGGCCAACCTCAAAAGTTTTAAAACGCGTCTATTGCCGATGTATAATTTATACTTAAGAAAAAGTTGCATTTTCATACTGAATGAATTTCACGTATGGACAGTTATTGACCATTCAAAGGATTCTAGTTTTTTCCTGGTGCTTATTTATTTTTCTTCAGATTACATTTGACTTGCTTTTTAACAAACTATACATGTACATATATATGCTACACACTTACTTACTTACTTACTTACTTACTTACATGTACGTTACATGTTGACATAGTTGTGTTGTATTTATAGTTTTATATATTTGTTAATATAGTTTTAAATTAGGTTCGCATAAACTGTAGAAAATATTACTATTATGTAAATATATATGACTCAAATTTTAGAGAAAAAAAACCAAAATAATCAATCATCTTCCCTCTGTAGGATTCTATTAATTCGACGTGGTCAGGAAAAAGGTTAATTTTGACAGCTTACTAGTATTTAAATCCTTTACATAGTGCCATTAAATTCAATTCCATCGATTATACTTGTTTAAAAAGTCAAAAAATACAATTTTTAACTTAAAAGCTCATTAAGTATACATTTGCTTAAGACTGGCCCACAAAACATACGGAATGGGATTTATTTGATTCTCGTTTATTATTCCATTTTAGACGACACCGAACAATAAGTGAAACACAGCTTCCGTTTGTTTTTAAATGAATTTGTTTGAATTTCTCTCAATGCATCGAGGCCATACCGCGGGACTTTTACATTAGGCACTGCTTGTTCTAGACAACGGATCGTTACAGGTCAATATATTGTGAATTCAATACGAAAACGTAAGTTCTTCAGATGAACGCATTCAATTCCATTGTCATTAATACTGCCAACCATTTAAGGGTGTACATCGTTCATGTCATAATGTAGTTTTTTTTTTATTTCTCAATACTGTTTAGTATTCGAGGTAAGTGTTTTCTTTATCTTACAAAATTTATTTTGTATGTAATTGTCTTAATGTTTGATATATATATATATATATATATATATATATATATATATATATATATATATATATATATATATATAATGTTTAAATACTTAAAATAAACAAAATGAAGGATACGTGCTCGTGTATTGAAAGAACTTTTTCAGTATAAATAAGAAAATTAAAAAGACAGCTTACTCTGAGGAAGTAATAGTATATATGTATAAGTGCAACATATTTTTATAGCTCTTTCCAAAACTTAATTTGATTTTTCTCTTCATTTTTTCTTTGTTATTCCTAAGGATATACTAGCATTCGCTATTTTTGAAATTATTTTACCTTTCCTATTTATAAGTTCGGGTGAACATTTTTCCACCGTATCTATCATTTGACTTGTGGTTTGTGTTGTCTCTAAAGTTTCGGAATATTTAAAGGAAATAAAATGCGACCAAATGATAATTTTTTGTCATGATAACCTTTTCTGTATTTTGAGTAATGCATGTTTATGAAATAATATTCTAATTGATGGCCCTTAAACAATGTTTGACGGGGTTTTTTAAACGATGGCTTAAAAACCGTCATCTGCATTTTGGAAGGAGATACATTTTTTTTAAATAATAAAATTTTATTCTATGAAAATTGCTCAGGCTTAAATTTGTTTGAAGCTCTGGAAACCTTCAGTCCGTTGCAGGTACGCATACTGGCCGTGGGCCAGCTCATACAACATTTTATGAATGTTTATTTATTATTATTCTCCATCCATCAACGAGAAAACGCTTTAGTTATGAAGGTACAAAATGAAGATTTTTATATGAAAACAAGCAGTTTATTATATTAATACAGGCGTCAGCATTTGCGCAGGTTGCGAGGTTTCCTTCACGAAAGTGTGAAGGAATCAAGAAGAATACGGCATGAATTATTCATGAGAACGAAAAAATATTCTTTTAATTTTACGCATTATCAGTAAGGATATGATATATTGACCGTTGGTTTTCGACGATGATAATTCATTAATATAATATATGAATATATTTATTGAATGCATCTGAATTGATATGGAGAAATTTGATATCCATCACTATTATAACTGTTGTCCTTAAACGTTAAGTGAAATGTTCACATTTATATTGGAAAACATGTTCTTTTTGATAGTTTTGATTTAGTAATTAGGAAAATATGTCTAACCTTTACATTCATTTAAGGAGTTTTTATGTTCTCCATAAGTTGAATGTTTGTGTTCATTTTCGATTAATTGATGCTTTTTTGCGTAATTGCTACAAATCTGAAATCATTTTCTAACCTTAAACTGAAAGCAACTTTGAATTTGATGGATTTGCATTTTCTTTTTTGAATAGCTCACGTGTATAAATTGTTGTAGTATTTTATAATACATGTGCTTAAGGATGGACCACCCACCCACCCTCCAGTACCCTCCGTTTTAATTAAACGTTGGGATTTCTTCAATTTTTCTCCCTCTGAAATCATCCCTTATAATCAAATATCATCAAATATTGAATAAAAATCTCACCGACTATTTACACAATGTACTTGTATATAGCTTGTATAACTTTACAACAGGTTTTAGGTTTTTTGAGGTTTTAGTGTTCTATAAAAAGAAATGAAAAGACACCTCAAAATTGATATCACCCAGTAGAAGGTAGAGATTAGGGGTCGGTCATGACTTCAAAGAACGGTGTCGAAAGAGACGTAAATTAGGTGGGGAGGTGTATTCATAACTCATTATTTTCGCGCTATTGAAAATAACAAATATTGAGAAACGTTTTAAATATTTAGTATTCATTTTAAATAGATTAAGTGTTCAAATGAAATATCTCATATACAATGTTCATCATTGGCAATTCCGGTCGTTTGTCAGACTGTCTGTACCAGGTCCTACAAACATGTACTTACAGTCATCTAATAAATATAAAACAACCGGAAATCAACGACAGTGTATCACAGTCTAGCTGGGTTATATATCATCATGCCTAATTTCAGATCGTCTACCGTGGTATTATGCAATTATGGGCTAACTACGTCGATCAATGAACGTCGGTAATTAAAAGACGATTTCATTTCCATTTACATGTCAAATTGATTTATTCATTTGTTTTCAAATTGTTGTTTTAGATGAATATTTAGAACCGGAATCGAAAACTTAATATTTATTATGTACAAAATATTTTCATAGAGCCAAATCTTTGTTGAAAAGGTCTTTCACCAAGCCATTCGCAAAAGTCGTCGACTTTTAAATGTTGACTTATTGTAATAAATTTACTCCGGATAGAGCATTAATTGCTCTTTAGTTTAAACATAAACAAAGATGACCACCACGAGTGTAAAAAGATTCGATAATATCCATCATTCATTATAATTGTTGACCAGCAGAATATGGAAGTTACGCGGAAAGGGCAAATAACTCTACTGAAGAAAGCAAACACTTAACTATAGTATTTAAAAGACCATCAAAACTTAATGAATGGACCGGCCGTGACGTTATGGAGGCAAATGAGGCAAATGCCATACTTTTGAAACGACGACCAATTCTTTCTAACAATGTTTTTTTTGATGACACGGTTGGGAAGTTCTGAATTCATCGAATTCATAGTTATCAAAAAATCTAATTACAGAAAACATATAAATCTGGAAGATGACTATACAAAGTTCAGTCTCTATATGAACCTACTAATTTTTATCTCTACCTCAGGGTTGAGACATATCTACCTTAAGCGTCTAGCTGCTACCCTTCCCATAACCTTAGAGGTGTTCCATAAAAATAAATTACCCAAACTTGACGAATCTGTTCTCTGAAGAACAGAGAAAGGATATCGAAATCTCATCCGTGTGTTCGAGGCTATACAGCACACACAGAGCAATCTGCAATTGACGAGATAATAAAAAAAAAAACAACCCATGGAACCATTTTGCAATACAAAGAGATAAAAGACAATAGTATGGTTCCACATGTTACAACCTATTACTCCGTCCTAAAGAACTAAGACAGAATCTGTCCATTCTTTATACTAACGAAAGAAAGACATACCTTTCCAAGGAAATAGAAGTTGGAGCAAGACTAGACAACTCATTGCCCAATGGTGGAAATAAAACTTGTTCCAATGCAAGATGCCACGCGTACTGACACGGACAGATTTACTTACGTAACCCCCCCCCCCCGAAAAAAAATGATATTTTGCAATATATGTAAGCTACTTCACATCTCCATGAAACACCAAAAGGGAGCCATTTTATTGATTAAATATTTTTTCATTAATTTTACTTAATTTTTGTCTCTGAGGTTTTCCTATTGCTTTTTCTGTAGAACTTTCATATTTCTTGATTGAAACTATGATTGTAGTATAACATATACAGAACAACTCTTTATGCAAAACTTTCGGTCATCTTTGCAAAACAAACAATTGTAATTCACGAAAATCAAGACTAAGTACTTCGTGTCCAATGAATTATCGTATGATTTGATATGATATGTATAAAATACAGAGTTCTTTGCCATATACATTAATATAGAATTAATATTAACCGTTTCACAAGATAAATACTGTATATGAAATTGGCTGAAAAAAGTTGGTTGAATTCAAAACCATCGGTTTTAGACAAAAATACGCAACTTGAATTCAACATTACATCGGCGCAAAATAAACAGACATAAATCTGGGGGCAATACCTATTATTTCAGAATCATTAGTAGAAATAATTTCTTGGTTTAAAATCAAAGTAATGATATGACGTCAAATTAAAGACTTGATGCGCGACCCTTAACTTATGAATATTTTTTGCGTATTCAAATCTGTTTTATCTTTGGTTTCTTCTTTCAAAACATCAAATAATGTACTGTCAGACACTTTTCGCACGCACCAATGGTCACATTGTTTACAAATTATTCTAGACAGCTTTCCCAATAATGTTAGAAAGTGTTGGGAGGTTGCTACTTTTTCCCCGACCGGGACTTTCTCCCACCAATCCAGTTCTGAAAAAATCCAACGAATATTTGTCTTGTTGTGACCGATCAAGTTTCGAGTACATGTAATTGGTAAGCAATTTAACGGCATATGTTCAGTGTATTTCAACAACATTTTAAAGATTGTTGGAGCTATTAAGTTTTCTTAATTTAAACATTTTTGACAAATGTTTACGAAAAGAGATTTGCAAAACATATTGTTTTGAAAATGAATTGAAATTACTGATGGGCTTAACCACAACTATTTGCATTGTCGCAAGCCATAGGTTTTGTGTCCATTTGGATTTTGTGTCTATTCTAATTCCTGAAGAAAGGCGAATAGACACAAAGACGTGGCTTGCGACGATTAACTACTTCGTTCCAGAAAGATTTATTTTTCCAACTCAAGTGCACTTGTCTATCTCATCCTTAAAAAATAAAAATAAACTTACTAGATAGAACATTTGAGTAAAGAAAACTTTTGTTTTCATTGCTCATACTGTTTTGTTTCAGTCCTGTGTGCTGTGTTATAGTGTGAATTGAGTGTACACAATCTCAAATAATATTATGGTGATTCGATATCCTCATTTATAGCTTCATTAACCATGCATCTGTTTTACAACAATACGTTCCTCTTGAAAAACATTTTAAAACAACGCCATTTCTTGCCATTTTTAAAATCCCACATGACATCATTACAGGTACTTTTGAGTTGCACGTACAAACTAAAAATATAACAACAACGGCCAAACAAGTCAATGATAGGCGATGATATTTAACATAGTCTAGTATGAGATGGAAATTGAAAATGGCTTATCTGTAAATGGAATTTGTCAAGAAACTAAAACATCCATGTTTCAATGCAAACAGAATCGTTACGTCATTCAAAAATTACAGAACTGAATTTTTGAAATCTACAAATATGCTTTAAAATGATAAAAAAGGACGCTTAACTTTTCTTTAAAAAAAAAAAAAAGAAGACCTGTTACTGAAAATATTGATCATATATATAGCAATATTACGATTGTGAAGAAAACGAACACTTACTATATACTTTACAGGGCCATCAAAACTTAACGAAGGAGAATATGATTGATAAACAACACTTTGTGCAAAACAAATAGATATAAAAAGCAAAATTAACCCAAGGTACAATGGACTTTTTTTAAACGAACTGTCATCTTTGCAAAACAAGCAATTTGTAATTCGCTAAAAATCAAGATCAGATATTTCGTGCACGATGAATTATCATATTTGTACAAAATACAGTGTTCTTTGCCAAATGAATTAGTATAAAATCAATACCAACCGTTTAACAAGATAAATACTGTATATAAAACTGTGCTGAGAAAGTATATAAAAATCAATATCGTCTGTTTTAGACAATAGCTACAAACTTGAATTAAACATTACATCGGCGCAAAATTAACAGACAAAATTCTGTGGGCAATGCCTTATAAATTTGATTCATAAATATTTGTTTTTTAGTTTCAAATTTATGATACAAGTACATGGACGTCATCGAAATGTAGACTTGGTGCGCGACCCTTAGCTAATGAATAAATATTTCTTGTGTATTTAGATGTGTTTCATATAAACTTTGGTTTATCCTTTTAAAACATCAAAAGGTACTGCTAGAGATTCTTTGTTTCAAATTTTAGCATGACATTTTGATTAATCTGCGCTCGGCCACACAATGTTAACAAATTATTCTACAGTCTTTACAAGGAGGTTGGAAAACAAAGTGTGGGTGTTACTTCTTACCCATCAGGGACTTTCTCCCACCAATCCCATCTAAATAAATTTGACACATGATGTGATTCGAGAATATTGTCTAATTATAACCAATCTATTTTCGGGTAATTGGTTCCGATTATAAAGAAATGCGTTTTTGATGCATGTTCAGGACTTTTCATCAATGATATATAAAGTTTTATTAATTCTAACTTTACTGACAAACGTCTGCGAAAAAAGATTTGCACGCTTTTTGAAATGAATTAGAAATACTGGTGGACTCAATCTCAACTATTTGTATCGTCACAAGTCACAGGTTTTATGTCCATTTGGGTTTTGGGACAGACTGGACACACAACCTGTGAAGCGATGATGAATGATGAACTATTTTGTAAGAGGAAGATTTTTTTTGTCCAAATCTTTTGCATGGTTATCTTATCTTTGAAAGAAAATAAAGAGAGAACATTTGAGTAGAAAAGAATATCGTTTTTATTGCTTCAATGCTATATCATGAGTTATCATGCGAGTACTGGATACACTATCTGAAATAATATCATGGTGATTCAATATCTTCTTTTATTACTAAGTTTATCACGCATCTGTTTTTATAAACATTACTTTTAGATTGCCAGACATTTTTACGCCATTTCTGCCATTTTAAGAAATTAAAATTTTTCCAATTACCTCTGAGTTGCACGTACAAAGTGAAACAAACAAATATATGAAATACGGTGATTTTTAACCTGTTAATCCTGTTACTCCAATACCAGTGGTAAAATGGAAATGGCTTTTCCTTAAATGGAATTTGTCAACTCCATTGTAGATTTAATTCTATTAAAGCATGGAGCTGACTTTGAGACGTGCGAATTACTTGACGAATAAAAATATAGCTATAAATGTTATTTTTGCTGAATTGCGTGCCATTCTTCAAATAACCCCCTTAAAAAAACTAAACATCTTTGTTTGAAAATGAAGATAATCGTTTAAGTCGTTCTTAACGTACAAAGCTAAACGTTGATACCTAAATATATGTTAAATTGATAGAAAGAGACGCTAATTTTTTTTCTAGGACAGACATGGTACTGAAAATATTGATTATATGTAGGATCATTTAAATTATCCTGTATACAACCCCCTGGAGTTTGAGTTTACATATTTACTCAAGATCGGCTGCATCCTCCTTCCATCATCACAAAGTTGAGTGTGATTCTAACCTAAGAATAAGATTCATTTGATTCTATGATTTTTTTTACTTTTAATCTAGGCCTATATCCGAATATTTGATAATTAATATGTAAGCTTACTGAAAAAGGTTTTTTTATATCAAAATTTTGCATGACGTCTTAAAACCTTTTATGTTTTAATGCATTGCGCTCGATAGCTGACAACCCTGCTACAACAGTCAATGTGGAATTTTTTAAGATAAACACTCATAGAAATACATGTAGGGGAAATGTCCTGCAGTAGCACTATAATCTTAAGCGAATTGGAATTAAGCTTCAGAACGATTAAAGGTCAAGCCAAATTTCTAAAGTACACCTAAGAGGGCTCGATGGTCATGGCCATTTTTATAGTGTTTTGATTTCCTTTAGAAGAAGAGCTAAATTCTAAACTTTTAGAGCTATTACATGTTTATATGGAATCTTTCTTAACAAAATAAAAGTTATAGTTTAAAACATCATTTTTGATAATTTAAGGCAGATCTGATGGTTAATTTGTTGACCCCCCCCCCCCCCCCCCCCCCCATCCAGCATCTTTAAGGTCAGACGCGACCTTTCTTACATTATTTTAATTTTATCTCCACAATGTAAAGATTTTTCGCTACGTAATTCCAATACTATATTTAAATTTATATGATATTCTTTTTATTAGGATATATAGTTTTAATGGAAACTATTTATTGTGATTTAATTTATAAGCATTGAATTGCATTTTGCATACTATTATAAGTAAAATTCAAATATTCTAACTTATCAAATAGCCTGGTAATGTACCCTGGAATTGTTGACATTGGTTCAAATGCAAATAAACAAGGAATACTTTTCTCATGGAAAATTATCTGAAATTAAGGAACGTGTCGTGTTTCCTTAATATTAAGGTTACTGTCAAGATTCTTTAAATACTTCAGTCAATAGCTAAACCAAATTTTGGTAGTCAAATTTGTACATATAAAAAGCAGCTGCTAAACTTTTATTAAAATCTTTCATTTGGTAAATCTATTACGGCTTAATTGCAATTCAAATACTATTTAAAAAATAGTTTACCGCGTTTCTGCTATAGTCTTCATTAAATGAAGTACTGTATTATATCCTTAAAAAACGAGCAGCATACTTATATCTACAATTCATATTGACGTATTACAGTACAAATGGTTGAATCGGCGGGTAAGTAAAGTCTTAGTATGCCTTTATGGACAATATAAAACAAATCGACGTCATTTTTAAAAGATCAAATTAAGTATTAAATATAGATCGAGTTGTGCTATGCTGTTGACATAAACGTGCGGACGCTAAATAGACAATAAAATGTAAGTAACATCTCATGGTTTGGCCCAAATAATTTTTTTGATGACCGGGGAAGGGTTAAATACTCGTTAGCAGCGATCAAATACACATCGGTCAAGGAATCTTATCATATGTTTATCAATTAGCACCAAAAAGAAGTAAATACATGTACATGTAATGAACTTTTCGAAAATATGAAAGCAATTTTATAAAATATTCTTATATGATTTTTATGGTATGTTTACTTAAATATGTTTATGTACCGCATTTTATTTTTACGGTTGTTTAATTTTTTTTCTGTGTATGATCTAATATGCATCAAATTACGGAGCCAATTCTCTAAGCGTTGTGCATCTAGCGCGCTAACCACTCGGCCATCTTGCCAACAATAAAAAAGAAATGCTTTCATCGACGAATGACATCAAGATAAGTTGTCACAAATCACACGGACTTTTATATTAAGGTCCCTTCCCATAGTTTAAGTTTGAACAAACTTAAATCACCATATAAACTTGATGTATATAACATATACGAAAAATAGTTTTTGATTTTTGAGAGCAACTTTTCCTTATTTATCTATCTCTGAAAAATAGCTCGATCCTTCATTCGAATAAAACTGCATGACAAAGGTATTTCTTTACAAAGGCTCGATGGTCATGGCAAGTTTTAGACTGTATTTATCTCCTTTAGAAGAAGAACTCTACATAAAAATATAGCAAATATCAAAATTTAAAATGATGTATTTTTTTCTTTACTGAATAATAGTTAATAGCTAAACAAATTATATCTTAAAATTTTAGGTGAATCTCCCTAAACAGACTCCTTAAAGCTTCATTTAATTTAGAGTTTTTATAAAGACACAATCTATAACAGTATTTATTTATTTATTTATTTATTTTTATTTTTATTTAATATGGACAATTTCTATTTAACGATCTATATGTAAACACACAAAAACGGACACAAGTCTTGTTGACATATGAGGTCTGTAACTTAAGAACTGACGTTCGAATTCTTGCTAACCATTTGAATGCCCCGATTAGACATTGTTGGCATTAAAAATGGGTAAATATAATTAGAAAATGTTCCGCTTAAG
This sequence comes from Magallana nippona, assembly GCA_033439105.1. NCBI lineage: Eukaryota > Metazoa > Mollusca > Bivalvia > Ostreida > Ostreidae > Magallana > Magallana nippona. The sequence goes on from CM065922.1 coordinate 17,841,183, forward strand.
GACGACGGACCTCGCTTTGCAGATATATATCGCGCTCCTAAAAGGAGTGATTGTTACGAACATCAAATTCCATCCAGTCACAATCACTAAAACACAATGAAAAATCGCTTATGACGCAATATATATATGTAGCTGTTCTACGTCATCAATGCATACTTTATACAGTACAAATTGTGGCTGAATTTGGTATAATAAAAATACTAAAATGCGCTTTTCAACATTATTTAACATGCACAAATTCCTTTACGGAATGTCACAGTACTGTAGTGAGTTTTATATTAGCTCAAGTTATTTATACCATCTACAAAGATTAGTTTACAAAGTTTGAGCTAGTGAACAAATCATTTACATTCCGACCCGCTTCAATACTCGTATTGAAAAAAGAATAAAAACCTTCCCTGTGCTTATATTTTGAAGTATTTTGTCATAAGAAATGTTTAGCATACACTAATAGTTGTTTTGTTTCACAAATCGACCGAAAACGATGTGCATAACATTTTTTTTAGAGTTTTAGCAAAATTTTTCATGAAAATTAAAAAAATAAATAAATAATGACACACCCCACTTTGGCATATGCACCGAAAAAAATAAAAGTGATACCAAAAAATTTTGAAATGGTCACTACTAAAAATCCAATTCGATTTTTATGTTATTTTGGATTGGTTTTTATATATCTTTAGTAACTCTAACTCATGGAAATTTTTTATGAAAATCACTATTGTAAAAATGAATTGGGTCTGCCGTCCTTAAGATACAACTTTTTTTTTAAAAGGCATACGCTTCGAATAAGCCTTTCCTTTTTGTCCTAAAATGGTTGTAACCTTCGCTCTGTATCTGCGTCATCTCGCGTCCCACTCGTTGAAAAAAAAAATTCATACAAATTGAGAATAACCGTTGGAGCTGAAATAGAGAAAATCCCTCAATTAAAAAAAATATTCATTTATGGCTATGTAATCGTGTTTTATAATTAAAATATTGATGGTTTTAATCTCCAAATGTGTCCGTGTTACAAAGCGATCTAATACATCTACTCCTCTCAAATTTTAATTAGTTGTTTCTTGAAAGGGATTGAAATGAGTAGAGGAAAGACTTTGATCAAAACAATTACATCATTTTATCAGCAATTATATTGATGCAGGTTGCATGAAAAATCCCAAGTTTTTTTTCAACATATTTTGTATTGAATGTATGTCGTTAGTTTTCTGTCTGTTATTAGTAATCAAAATGAATCGTTATTGAAAAAAAATTCTACAAATTGCCATTAGAATTGCTTGAATAATTAAAAAAAAGATATGATCGTGAAATGGTTTGAATCTATCTATTAAGTTCCATTTTTTTTAATTTCAGATGAGGGTCGAGTGGATATTCTTAATTTCCTTTATTTTATGTAAGTAGATTTCTTTTCTAAGAAGTTTGTCCAAATTCAAATTAATGGTTTGGTTACCATATCAATTCAAGTTTTTTTTTATTTTAACAAGTAATTTGTATATTCATCAAATCTTTTGAAGAATAGAGTTTTTGTTTCCTTGAATAAAGGTTATTTTATGACCTTACAGATCCCTATCGATTTTGCAGAAATTTGGATTTTTTTAAATTGAAATTTGCTTGGCATAATAAAAGTACATATATGGTGTTTGCATATGTATTATCAACAAATGTCCTTTACGTCAAGACTCTTTAATTTATGTAAATATAAACCTGGTCATTCGTCGTTTTTGCGCAAAGCTACAACAAAAAATTTGAGAAAAGAAGAACCAATCAAGTTTCTTTAGTTAAGGAAATATATTACCAATTATGAAATTTTGTATTCAAGAAGTCAAGCTGTCTTGAAAGTTATAATATGCATGCATTTGCCGTTTAGACGAATTAATGATGTTTATGGAAAACTTTGAGTGACTTTTGAAATTCAGTCCTTAAAATGGATAGATCGATGAGTGATTTAAAATGAACATGTTTCCTCAAAAAAAATTTGTACACTACTTGGTGTCAAGGTACAGGTATTTCAAGTAATATAAAACGTTAATTATGCCTGATTTTATGATTACATAATGTGTAACGTTGATTTATATGTAAACTGCAATTACCACTTTGCCGGATAATAATGCAAATGCCAAGGTGGCATTTTGCGCCAATGGTGCATGTATCGAAAAATTTCAAATATGTCATATGATAAACCATTTCTTAAAGAGTTAAAACCCCTTTTGTTATTGATGTATCTCATCTGTAAGGTGAAATATTTACCTTTAAAATATAAATTCCTACAGGGAAAACAATTCCAACAGGAAATATAAATTTGTTTTAGGATAATTGGAATATTCTATCGGAATGAAAGAACTTCCCTTAGAAATTATATTTCTAATAGAATTGAACTCCCTTAGTATTTTAAAATTCAAGAGGAAATCTCATTTCCCTATAGGAGAACTACCTGTCTGCATTAAATTTCAGTAGGAAATACTTTTATCTTATAGGAAATACAATTCCTGTAGGATTTTCAATATTTCTTATAAGATAATTATTAAATATATCAAATATCTCACCTGTCGGGTGAGGCACTCAAAAATAAAAGTGGTAATATACTCTCTGGGCAATGGTCTATTCTTTTGTATTTTTTATATGGATTTTTACGAAACTGCATCTTAAGCGGGTGCAAAAATACCACCTTAGCACTGGCATAAATATCCGGCACAGTGTTAATGATTACTCAACAAATTATTGATTTCAACATGCACACCAAGTAAATGCTTTTATTAGTTTAGTACCAACGTAGAATGACATTTATTACCTTTGAGGTCAAGTTGAAACACATGGTTCTCTTCACGAATACTTGATGAATGTATATACATGTAGGTTGCCACCCCAAGCTTCAAAGAATATTTATCTTTTCATAGAAGTAGGTGTCTAGGGCTCCTTATAATTACCTTTGATTAAACGACCTACATTTTCCGATAATTCGATAAGTCGAATACTTCGAAGAAATGGATGGCATGAAAACAGAGACGTGTGTTGTAATTGATCAAAAGAAACACAATGTCTTTGTGTTTGGAGAAAGTGTGCCACGGATTGTGTAAATTGCTCTGCTATTATTGCAGTTAACCGTTATATACAGTTAAAAATAACGTGAAGTCGGGTACATAATATTGATTAAATAATTAGCTATGTTAATTAAACACACTTCAGATAAATATTTGACCATGTAATGCAGTTGGCGTTTCGATGTTAACCTGTTTTAACCGCTTCAAAAGGCAAAACCATTGAGCTATGGGGTTTAATATTGATAACGTGAATGAAACCCACGTGGTAATTTGCCACGTGTAAAAAAAATAACATATCTCTTAAATTTACATTTAATCGTGTTAATTTATATTTTCCTATTATTTATAATAAAAAATTACGGAAGTCCTTTAGGATTATAAAAAAAATTGAAATTGATATCACAAATTCGGAATTCATTTTAACAAATTCAGTATGTTAACAAATACGTTAGCAAATTATTTAAATCAGTTATAAAAAATACAATCATTCTGTTTTACAGATTTGCTTAGTTCGTAGTAACAAATTTAATTTAAATTTTTATTTTTTGAACTAATAGCTTTCAAAATATGTTTAATCGAATTGTTATAGTACCGATCTGAAGCTCATTTAGAACCTTTAGGAAATTTAATCATTTTGATGAATTTGGATTCTATAATTTGTAAAATCAAGTTGAATAAGATAAAAAGAATTATGATATTGAGTGTAAGAAATTGTTCATTCTGTTTCACAGATTAAAGATAACTTAGATTTAGATCAGATTTAGATAATCTGCTAATATAAGTTGATATTTAGATTAACATATTATTATAGATATTATAATAAAAACAATTGTATTTTATAATAAACTCGAATTATTTGTAATATCTTGTTTTTTAGGGTAAGACCGTTCAGAGTAGATAAATGTTTAGCTATACTGCAAACCTCAAATACGATTCTAAACAAAAAAGACAAAAGTCACATAAAACCGAATTAACAAATTTTGAAATCTAATTTGATCTGTCAAAACGAGTTCAATATTTTTGATATCACAGACTGAATTTGTTATAACAATTTATAATCGTTTTAAGAAATTTGCAATTGTAATTTGTATTTTGTAAAAATATTGGCTGGGTTCTAAATGGGTTTCCGTATGAACCGGCTTTGTCAGTGGTTAAAGAAACATGACTTTTAAAGAAAAACTCGAAACTACTCAGCTTATTTTTATCACACCGACAAGTCATGTATTATTTCCAGTGACATTTTTGGATACCCAAGTGGAAGCTGCTTCGTGTCCAAGCTACTGTTTCCATGGTGCCACCTGCAATCCGACTGGCTCTTTAACCCCCAGATGTGACTGTACAATAGGATTCACTGGCGCCCGGTGTCGGAAAAGTAAGTCGATAGACCATTTGTAAAAGTAAGCAAACAAAATACTCTATTAGTTATTTTAATCTCTTTGAGTCAAAATAATTTTTAAATTTAGATGCACATTTAATATAATCATTAAATCAAGCAAATAATGAATACATATCCTACATTCTAACGAGAGAGAATGGGAAAATTGAGAGAGAGAGAGAGAGAGAGAGAGAGAGAGAGAGAGAGAGAGAGAGAGAGAGAGAGAGAGAGAGAGAGAGAAGTGGGAAAAATTTAGAAAACAACTAGTATTGGGCTAATAGGGATAAAATGGATAAATGAAAAGAGGGCGACAATTCTAGGCCCTTTTTAACATTTAAAAAAAAATGAAAATTGTAATTTTTTACAGACGAAATGACAGCATTACGAAAAGAGATTGAAGCACGTAGCAGTTTTAATGCTGATGAAGCTAAAGCGTACACGGAAAAGGCGCTGGCTATAATTCAAGATCATATGCAGCACAACTTCGAATTGGGAATTTCAATTGTATGTCGTCTCTCACCCTCCACAGATTCGACTTTTAAATCAATAATTTATAGGACTATAAACCACGACAATCTTATTTTTTAAATGAGTTTTTGTTATACAGAAAGAGATGAACACCATATTGTTATTAATATCCTACATGATGGACTCGGTGGCAGAGAGCCAAAAAGATGGCGGCTTAGATATGTTTCCATTAACAGAAGGTCTCTCTCTCTCTCTCTCTCTCTCTCTCTCTCTCTCTCTCTCTCTCTCTCTCTCTCTCTCTCTCTCTCTCTCTCTCTCTCAGACTCTGAAACGTTGACATCTTTTATACTGGGATTTGTTTTTATTGTTAAAGCGCTTACTGCGATAAATGCTCTCGATATTTACTCAAACACCAAACTTACCTATATAACGTTTCATCGCGGGATTTAAGCCCATATAATTCACAAATTTGATTGTATGAGAGCAAATGATTTTTTTTCAATATGAAGCTCGACTGACGTTTAACTATACACTTTAGAATATAGAAATTGCAAAATATTGTCCTTACACTTACAACAAAATAAAAACAGAACTTACAATTCCATTTAAGGAGATATTGAAGACATAAATATTGTGACCTACTTTTTAATGAAATAAACAAAGAAATTAAATATGACGATACGTTCATTTTCTCGATTCACAACATGATATCAAACAATTTAGCAATACGTTAGCAATACGCTCAAGCGTAAGCAACCGAACGGTTAGTCACAAATTTGAGACCAAAGTAGGAGTTTACAATTTTTACCTTTCTAAGATATTAAGATATTTTATGGTTAAAATATTGTATAATTGGAAAAAAATTTAAACAATGATAATATGAATATTTTGATTATGAGAAACTTTTATTCACATTCATATCTCAAAGTATGCCATATGGCCTGAATTATTTTACAAACGTAGGCTTTTATCAGTTGTGATTTTTGCCTGCCCAAAACATAGAACCTCTTATGTTAATGAATATTGACGCATAATAAATTATTGTTTTATTCGATGATGATAGATTATGTGACAGTCCTCTCGTATATTGTAACTATTCTCAACACCAAGGGGTGTGAAATGGGACAAATAGTCAACTGCACGCTGAATCAAACAGAGGTATGTAACAAGTTTATATCATAACAACTTGGTTTTGAATGTAAAATTTGATTTGCAATAAAAGTATTTCTTTAGTGAATGAATAAAATACCGGAAGCAAATTTGCATTTTTCTCGTGGTGGTTAAAAGTTATAGCCGTGAAACAGTTTTTTTAAAAATGTATTTTGTATTTGTTTGAGATGGATATCTCAAAGCTTATGCTCTTATTCTTGGTCGCTAATATTAATCTCAACTAACCTGTGTATCACTGGTAAATTGCGAAGTAACGTCCAAGTAAATTATAGTAGATGTACAGTTATAAGTATGGAAGAAAAAAGAAATAATTGTACAACTTTATTCATATTTTATTTCAGTACTCTTCTATTCTTGAAAAAGCGGAGGAAAACATATATAAAATCACCAATACATTACTGAAATCAAAATCTAAAGATAAAGATGAAGGTGGTGAAGCAAAGACTTCTAGGATAACAATTGACAGGATGGACCTAGTTTCTTTGACTGTTCTCAAAGCTAAAGGAAAAGACTTGCCTTTTGAATTTCCTTCCACCTATGGGTCGGTTATTTTACCATATTTTGAAACTTTTCAAGATACCATAGGAGGGGAAGAAATATGTGTTAATGTGAGTGAAACATTTTTTTATTTACTTATAAATTCTATATGCTTAAAGAACGCATTTTAAAACCATTTAACTTATTTTTAATTCAAAGTTTGAGAAATTTTATAATGTTTTATTTTATTTCTATTTCTAGGTCTTGACATACGTAAGCAGCCCTTATGGTTATGTAAACAATACAAATGCTGTGGATTCTGGAATCATAAAAGTTGTTATCACGGACAAAAAAGGAAACAAGACCAATTTAAATGATATGGATGACCCTGTTGATATGACAGTGGATATGTCACAGGTAGGGCGGAAGTATATTTCAGTGTCATTGAAATGTTCTATCATCAATATTCGTTACAGGAACTCATATAATTTATAAAAAAAGAACAGAGCATCATAAGTGTGTTCACGCTTGACATAATTCACCTGTAACAGCAATAATTATTGCTTGTTATAAGTTTTATCATTGACGAAAATTCAATGCTAAGTTGAGATATATCAAAAATATTCATCATACCGTGAATCAGAATAGATGCAGAATTCAACCGTGATCGTATGGGATATGATTTCAAACGTTAAAATTGCAAACCGAAAAATCAGGAATGTGACAAAAATGAACTGTTTTCAAGGATTTCCAAACACGATTTAAGGAACTGTTATTTAGTTGAGCGATGTGGTTTTTGGACCTTGTTTTTATGGTTTTCACTACTACACAATGTATCCTTATCAATCCCTTGTTTGCGTTTACTAGTACTTCTTATTATTGAAACTTTGCAAATCATGCTTAGAACTATATATCCGTCCTTTCTTCATAGCGTACGTCTCTTAGGGGTTATGTTGTATTCAAAATAACTTTCTGCAAAATCAACAATTGAAAAATGATAACATGGAAACAATTCTTCTGCTTAATCTATCATTTGGCAATGAATTAAATATATCAATAAATAAATTTTTGGCAATCGTGAACTATTGCTCTTAAGGTCAGATGACATGTTCCTCAATTTAATCTTATTGAAAATAAACTTGAATTGCTGATATCATAGTTTTTCGCATATATATATATATATATATATATATATATATATATATATATATATATATATATATATGAAAAATTTTAATCATATTAAAAATGATAAAAAATGATAATAATTTAATTTGGTATATTATCATATCATTTATTATTGAAATACAAAAAAGATGTTCGAGGAACGTGTCGTCTAACCTCAAAGCAGTAAAACCACTAGGTGGCAGTATTAATTGTTTCTTTGCGGTTTCCTAGGTTTTCTCAGACTCCAGCTCTTGGAAGGACATGGAAAAACTGTCAGATGGCCGCTCAATGGTAGTTGCCTACCTCAACAAAACCTACGAAGCCTACGTTGTAGAGTTTGACATTCAGTCTGTGATGAAATGTACAATCTACGGGACGTACGGATACACGGGGTATCCAACGCACATCAAACACGACGTAGCTATAAAGACAAAGGGATTGAACCAAATCCTGCAGCAGAAACCCACCGGCCTACCGATAACATTCAACAACCAAAAGTTACAAATGACGGTGTACAACACTAAGTTGTCTATTGGTGAAGTCTTGGATCCATTAGTTTTAACATTGAGTTGCGAAGGTTGGCGAATAGATACTAAATTTCTTGTGCACAAAAATCCCAATATTATGAATTATGAAACTGTCAATTGTACATAACATTGTAGCTACTAACTAGGTAAATGACCCAATTTAAAGCTAGTGACCCCTGAAAGATAATCTAAAAATCGGTCAAAATCGCCAACACTTACCAAGCTTTTCTTTATTTTGAAATTATTACAAATAATAAAGAAAGTGAAGAGTAAAAACAGTGAAAAATAGATAGCTTTAATTATTTTAAGAAATATTCTGAACATCAAAGTTTGAATTTAATTACTAGTATTTCCCAATATCTTCAATAACTTTCTATATTTTTCCCATTTTTGATTGAGTATTACAAAAAACCGACAAATAGGAGCTCCAAACCATGAATGTCTAAAACACGACATATGTTGTTGATATTAAAATTTTCGAGATCAAAGATAAATCTTTTGAGATATATTATCAGGAATTGATTTTGTGTATTTTTCAGATTCCGCCTACAGTGTGTCATTCATTAATTTGTAGTACGGATACACGGCGTACTATACACGGATAAAACGACCAAAATATGTCAAAGGATATAACAAAACACATAGCAGTGAAACATTTCAATTGCGATCATAATGCTACAAAAACAAAAAGAAAATGAAAAATCAGTCCTAATTTTCTCTGTTTCAATAATAATCTATAATCCGTATCAAACAAAACATGGGTATTAGTATCCATATTTGTTTCTAACCTTTATTTTGTGTTTTAAAAATAATTTTTGACTTCAGATATTTAACTTTTAAAAACTTTTTTTGTAAATTTAAGTAAACGCAATTCGTCACCATTTTTGGTTTTAGGGTAGTTCTTGTTTCTTTGTAGAAGGAATTTAACAGAAGACAATTACAATTTCACAATCAATATAATGGTAAACTAATTATACTTTTTTCAGATGACATATCAAAGCGTAAGAAACGACAAGCAGGTAATTTCCTTTCATTAAAAAAATCATTATTTATTGCATAATTGTAAATATGTGATTTACAGTTTAAATGGCAAAAATAATAGTTTATGTTATAAGCTTCTGTTAGTTATATATTAAGCGCGAAAAAGGTATTTATACGCTCTTGTTGAAGCAAATTTAAACTTTTGACGTCCAGTACGGGGAAAAATTGCTATTTGATTCACTATACAATTTTTTTCTATTTAATTTGGTTTAATTGTATTCATCATTAACGTTTTAATAACAGTTAAAGTTGTCGTAAAACCCTGATTTTGCTGAAGAATATAATTCCAAAAATTATTAAAATGCTTTACTCTTCATTATAGTCAAAACATTTACTTTCCACAATTGTCTTTGCATGTGTCCTAAACTATAATATTTTGTACTCGTCAAGCCACTGTTCACAAAGCTCGAATTCAGGAGATAGCTGTGTATGCATTAAATGGTGCTATCTGGGAGAAGCCTCCATATGCACAGGTAATGTATCATGAATAAAAATAGACAACTGCCACTTTTTAATGAAGAAAAGAAATTAGTAGCATTAAACACATTACTGTGTTATAACTAGACTTTATGGTGATCAAAGTTTTATAGATTTAAATACGAACTAACTTCTTCATCAATTTATGTAACACAACCTAATACATTATATGTGCAAGCGTATTCAAGAGCCATAAAAAAAATTAACAATCTACGAAAATCGCCCGCCCGTCTCTCACGAAACCAGATGATTCTGATTGGATTATGTTTTTCAGCTCAGCAAGGCAGAGGGGAATTTTGTCAAATTTAAGAGTACATTTTTTGGTACGTTTGCAACCAACGGACTTTTCTTGCCTCCGACCTCAATCGATTTTGATTCCTTGTTTGCGAACTTTCTGGATCGACTGTTATCAACTCCTCATGTCTTGGCTACGTTCATTGTGTTGTTTACACTGTTGATAGTGCTTACAGTGGTTCTAAGACGAAAAGATAAAAGGGATCTTTTCATGGTTAGTGATAGTAAATATTTCAAAAATTAAAAACGCAGGTCGTTTTTATTGACAGAGTACCATGACTTTAAAGTTAATGAAAACTGTAAACTAATTATTTAACCTGCTGATTAGATGAGTATACGTTTTTAAATTATAGCTTTGTCTGCATTTTTAACATTTTACTTTTGAGAATTCAATTTTGAAAAGCAAACCTTGAAAAAGTATTTTAAATAAACATTGCAGTGCAAAAATTGACAAAGCAATTAGTACTAGTATATGTATTGAATGAATTCTTTATTAATAGAGTTCACTCTATTTTATAAAGGAGTTTTGGGTCATATTTAAACACCTAATACCTATCTGAATATTTGAATTTACAGTGGGAGTTCCTGCACTTGATTGACAACAAAACGGGCGAGGATCATCGTTACTGTATTTCTGTGTTTACGGCAATTAGGTCCTCCAGATACATCACCTCTACCCCATACTTCAAGCTGGACGGAAAGCTAGCCTCTACAGGGGATCGCATTTTATGTGATGGAAAGAGAATTGTTAGTTCAATTTACTTTATCTGATTTTTTTTTAAATAATACTATTTTGCCTCAAAATACACAATAAGATTAAACTTCTAATGTCACGGTCGTATCTAATGCGAAGCTACATACTTACACTTAATTTCATTTAAATATTTGTTTTTAAGAATTTTGGAAGTGGCACATGCAGCAATTTTATCTTGACGACACAATCTTACCTAGGTCAACTAGAAAAGTTAACGTTGTGGATTGATAATAAAGGGAGTTCTCCGGATTGGATGGTGTCTAAAATTCTCATCGTCGATCTAAAAACAGATGAAAAGTATGAAAAGTTTTAAAAGGGGTCAAAATAGTGCCCCATGTACAAAAGGTGGATAGAAAAAAGATAAAGTTATATTTTACACTCAAGTTCTCAATCTTTTATACATTATACCAGATTATGATTCTTAGCTCGGCAACACGTACCCTTTACACCAGTTCATTTCTTATATTAATAGCAGGCCCGATATCTTATGATTTTATGAACCTACCTTACATACATACTGCTTATTTGTGTCAGGTACGTGTTCCTGTGTGGCAATTGGTTATCTGAAAGATATGGTAAGTGTGAGACCTGGGCAGCGATGATACCCCTTTCAAATGAAGATCTGAAGTCGGAAACCATATTTAACGACGCCGGTCGAAAAGGACTCTTTGATGATCATCTCTGGTTTTCTATTTCAACAAGACCGAATTACAGTAGATTTACCAGAGTTCAGCGGTTATGGTGTTTAGTAGCATTGCTATTTCTGTCAATGATATCGTCTGCGATGTGGTTCAATCAAGAGCCTTCGAAAGACACTTTGACAGCCGAGGAAATTGAAGCTAACAGTGTACAGTCCATCAAACTCGGACCCTTTTCTTTGAACTATAAACAGATCTACGTTGGGTTCATGTCATCAGTTATAACTTTCCTACCATCTATTGTTATCGTTGCCATTTTCAAAAACCGTGAAGTGAAAGGAGAGAGATGCCATGAATATATTGAGGATGATAACAAGAACAAAGATCCAAAAATAAAGAAACGCCGTATGTTGCCTTGGTGGAGTATCTACATTGCTTACACACTTATAGTTTTATGTATTTTAGTACCAGGGTTTTTTACGTTCCTGTATTCTTTGGAGTTTGGACCGGAAAAAACGAATAACTGGATGTTCTCTTTTGTCTTCGGAACTGCCCTAGGTGTCTTGATACTTGAACCATTAAAGGTAAAAAGAAGTAAATAAATGCTTTGTATAAGTTAAAAACATTACTTTTATGTGCAATTTTTTTATCAATTCCTTCAAAATGTTGCATGTGATTTCATTCGTATCACGTTAAACGTTTGATAACACATAATCATTCAGATTTAGAATCTTGTTTTATTTTAGGTTCTCGTTCTAGCTGTAATTGTATGCTGCTGTCTTTCAAAAACGACCGAAAGACTATCAGACTTAGGTGATAACTACAAAATAAAAAATGGTACGGTAAAACTGAATTAGCTAAAAAAAACTTGATCAGAATATTCGTTCATGAATAATCTTAACTTGGACTAACAAACGAAAAGAAATAATATCATATTTATCCATTCATACACATTTGGGTTTCTTCAAAATTGCTTTGAAGTTTAATCTATTAGTAGACCTTTTCTTTTGACTATAAGATTTGGACGAAAGTAATAGAAAAAACCGCAATAAATACATGTAAGTCAATCAATTGCAGAGGATGAGAGCATGATCAACACAAAAGTGACTTACTTTCCATGTCCCAGCACAAGTGATCATGAAATAGATAACCAAAGAAAAAAGAGGCTTTCCAAATTAGACAATGAACTAGCTCAACACGTAAAGGCCTGGGTATTATGTGCTGCCTACGTTATCTTATTAGCCGTTATTTGCTCACACAACGTCACAACAGAAGCTTTTAGGCAAAATGAAGCACTGAAATTGTCCGTTAATGATAAATTTCAGGTATCAGTTTAAGATTATCAGTAGCTTTGCTTTAAATTTCATTTTAAAAATAGATTAACTAATTCCAGTATCCATTTTACATTTCATATTTTTTTATTCCGTGTTTATCCTAGCCAAATACCACTGGTGACATATGGACGTGGGTTTTCAACGACTATATTCCAATGATATGGCCTAAATGGTACAGCAATCAGCAACTTAGGACAGCTTATGAACAAAAATTTACATATTATGGTTATGACTATCGGATGTCCCTCATACAAATCCGTCAAGTTCGTTCTGGTGGTAAGCAAGTAAAATGCATTCATTATCGTTTATCAGCGTAATTAAATTTTAGACCATATTTTATAGTGAAATTCGTTTTTGTCCGAAAAATTATAATGAAAAATAAATTTTCAGGAAACTGTACTGGACCTGATGCTATGATTGAAACTGTATCAAAATGTACTAATGGATATGAAATTGCAACAGAATCTGTCAGTAACTTTTGTCCAGGTATATACATAAAGTAGTAAAATTACACCCATGAAAAACTTTAATTTTTTGGTTTTTGAACAACACAGATTCCTCTGTAAGAACAATAATAACATAAAAATTTTGCATTTAGGATGGGAAACTTTTAATTCCTCGTGTTTTGATGAAAACGAGCTTACCGACTACAGCTTTCTGTACAAGACCGCAAAAGACACGAAAGGACACACGTACTTCGGAAAATACGCTGTGTATGGAAAAGGCGGGTATATGATGCAGTTAGGACCAAAACAATCTCTAGTCATAACATTGGTCGATAGACTGAGAACAGAATCGTGGATTGATGGAGATACAAGAGCAGTGTTCTTCGACTTAAACACGTTCAATGCAAATAGTCGGTTGTTTAGCCATCTAAAAGTCGTTTTTGAAGTTTCCCAGTACGGAGCAATCTCCATGACAACTTCATGCTCATCATCAAATTTATACCCTTACATGTATGCTCTTGATTATATAATTTTGCTACTTCAATTTCTTTTTGTCTTTGTGGTAATCGTTAAGATGGTGTATTTTGGAAGTGGAATATTCAAACTAAAAACGAAATGCTGCACAACGTTTGGGATGTGGTTTTCTCTGGCAGAGATCATATTGTCCTGGGTGTCAATTATTTTCTTTATAATGCGCATCGATAAGACAATCAAAGCTGTGGAGGAAATCAACTCTGGAAATGGTATTTATTTCCTCATATCTTTATGTTCATAAATACAGGCAAAATATGCATATTCCAATTAAATGTAAAACATAATAATTGAAATAAAAGATCTAGAAAGATATTTAAGTTTTCAATGGAGTTTGAATATAGCACGCTTTATTTTTCAGGGGAATTCGTTTCATTTGAAGATGTCGAGGTATACGACTACATATACAGACTTTCTCTCGCTGGAGTCTTTTTTCTGGTCATTTTGAGACTTCTGGAACCGTTGTCGTTCAACTATCATCTTTATATCCTACAAAACACATTAAACAGATCCAGAGGAGAGTTATTCTCGTACGTCCTTATATTGACTATTGCAATCTTTGCATTTGCGTCTTACCTTTACCTGACGGTTGGTAAACTCGTCGAAGATTTTAAAGATATGATTACCGCGATGAAAACCCTTCTTCATATGCTTTTAGCAATGATTTCATTTCGATTCAATGTCCAGATGTCGTCTTTGCAGGCTCAAATCGTTGTGAGTGTCTTTGCGTTTGCAATATCCATTATTGGTATAAACATCTTCATCGGCATTTTAACATGGAATTTCTATTACATGAAAGTCTATGGAGACTGTGATGAAAAGGATACTGATTTAAATAACAGTGAAAATAAACGAAAGGAAAACAAACAAATTCTGGATAAACAAAGTGATAATACAAAGGAATACGGAAAGCACAGTCTTGAAGCAATAATTCACGAAAAACAGTGTGATGGAGTAAAAATTACTAATAAACTCGGTGACAATAACACAATAGACGAAAAATCAAGTCCAAGCAATGAAAACCAAAACGAATGCGAAAACCCGCAAAGTGTGCCAAAGCGATTCAACTATGAACTCAATGCTCATTTTTGGTTTAGAGTTAACGGAATTATTAAGCGATTGATTCCATCTCGTAAGAAATTATTTAATATTGCAATTTTAGTTCAAATGAAAGTTGTTACGCTAGTCATCTTGATAAATAATGTAAAATTGTGTTTATATTTCAGTAAACAAAAAGAATGATCATTTGAGTAAAGTAAGTAAATGATTAATTTAAAATGTTTTCCATTTAATAATTGTGAGTAAGTCGGCGCCTCAAGTTGAAAAGTTGTGTATAGAACTATATTATTCCGCATTCATTTAAATTGTAACTGCAGATAATTTATAATTTTTGCTGCTTGTTACGGGCTGTGTTAGAAAAAAACTAACTAGACTTTAAGGTTTTTAATTTTACAGCGACTAGAAAGGGTGTATAATCGCTATGATGCAATAGCGAGAGATGAAGTACGGTGGTTTATCATTGTAAGCGCCATGATTATGGCAGGCAAAAGAAGACCACCAAGAAGGATACTTCTGACCTGTAATAAATCTGCTGATAGTAGAGGGGTCCTGTACAGGTACATTTTAGAATGCAATTCCGGACAGTCTCAAGTCAAACGCATGGATATTTTACTATCCTTTGCTCTTTCTGATATGTTTACAAAAAGTCTTAATATCAAGGGAATACATGACTGTATATCTTTAGTTTACACATTTGGCAAACAGTTCACTTTTATTTTAACTTTAAGCAGGAATGAACATTCAATATGATACACAGTAATGTTTTTTATTTTACATATGTTTTTTAAGGTTCTACGAATTGAATTCACAGAGGACCCACATTCTTCTTTACTTGTCTTTCGTAAAACTGGCAGAGGCCCCGGATATAGATTGTTATGTGGTGGCAATAAGCCATGGCTCTCTGAATAACTTAAATATTCCATATAAAGAACTGGCAAAATCTTCACTATATGAATTTGTTCCTAGAGGCAGCCTTATTCCGCTAAAGGTAGAAGTAAACTCGTAGAATTATTCTAAATGCGTTTTATCTATTGTTTTAAAGAAAGTTAAGAATTTATTTTGAAAACAAATGAAATAAAACTTCTTGTATTGTAGTTTGGCGCAAAATTTACATACAAATGTTCTCCAGTTCATCCTGAGGATATAATGGCTTGCACATCTGATAATAGTAGGACATGGACTTACAACCTTCAAAGAGAAGTATGAAATTAATTATTCAGAATTGAAATTTTCATTTATCACTCCCGTGATGTACCTGTTTCACGTATGTAAATGTACCTTATTCTAACTTATAGTACGATGGATTAAAAACGTTTTCCTGCAACCTGACAAAGATACCTACACAAGCGCTCCTCATGCGGCGACAAGACAACATTAAAATCGATATCTGGGATTTGGACAGCTATCCTGACATTGAAAGACACCGCCTGCTTATAACAGGCCGTATTATTCGCCCCAAGTTTGATCCAAGAATTACCATCGCTATTCCAGCACATTCGTCTGAAGAACATGGCGACATAATTACTTTGGTGAGTTCATGGACTGGAATCAATCTTAATCTTCAGTTTGATGAAATCTACAAAAGAAACTTACGTTACAGTATGAAATTAACGTTGCTTGAAATTGTGTGTATTTTGTGTACGTCTTAAAACCGTACTATTATAAAAATATCATTTAATAACATATTTTGGTGGGATTTTTATTAAAATTAACATTAAACATTGATGCTTTTTAACAGAACAGATTACCAAAAAGTGATCAAATTTATTTTTAAATATTTAGTATTTTTCTTATACAGATTGAAAGACCTGTTGGGCTTTTATGTCCAATTTTGCATGTTTACTCAACACGTGTTATCAATGGTCCAATCGATGTGTGTTTACCGATGTTTCATGAGCAAAGCAATGGTTGGTGCGATCCTTTTATTATCATTTATATTATTTACTGAATTATTTTTTATATAAATATATCATTTTGATATGTTTAACATTTTCCCTGGTTTTTACTAGCCTTTGTTTAAATTCATGTCTGTGCTTTTGTTGTTTAATCTGAAGGAATAGTGCACTGTGTGTCGTTATCAAAAAGAAAATACAATTTGACAAATACACAAATAAAAGAAAAATAATCCATGTATAAAGATATAGAAAACAAAATTAAATTTTTAAAGTATTTGTAACTTATTTTTTTTATAATAATAATATTTTTTTTTATAATAATAGTATAATGAATTCCTAGCATTTTAAGGTAGATCTGATGATCGTAACCACCTTAACTTTTTAATATAAACTGTTATATTCTAGGCTCAAATAGTGATTTATGGGTGATGATTCGGGAGAGTAACAGAATGTGGGAAAAGATTAAATGTCGTCTGGAACCCGCTTACAATCAAATAAAACTTCGTCTAAATGGAATAAAAATGAAGTAAGTTAAATAAGAATCCACCTTGATGAAACCGAAAATCACCTGATCCAGATTTTCCTTTATACAAATTATTTTTAGTCAAATTTCTGAATAACCTGTTGATTTAATTTTCAGGACACCTACTGCGATATGCGTAAAGGAAATCACACTGCCTTGGGTATGTGTTAATTAACAAAATGTGTATGATTCAATAACTTGCTAATTAACGGATAAATGTGTCAAGGAAGTTTTATTTTTCAAACCATTTCTGAAACCAAATAAGGACCACAACTAAGATTTAACCTAACATTGACATGTACGACAAAGTAAACGATATCTTCTTAAGACACCAGGGGAGGGGCATAATTAATCAAAATGATTTAATAACAACTTACTATATAGACATTTGTCAGGAAATTGAGTGCCTTGAGTCAGAGTTGCATGTATGTGTATCACACAGTTTGGGTGTATAATTGTTTTCCCTATCCTTTTGGAGACAATTTCTACTTCTTCAGACGATCCTAAGTAGGTTGAATCTGAGAAGCTTGAAAAAGAGGCAGAGAGTGGGTAATGAATACGTGTTTATTAAAAGAGCGCAATCAAGTAAGTGATGCGCATTGCCCAACTCTCGCCTGTCGTAAAAAATAAGTTCTTAGAAATTTGACCGATGACTTTTGTGAAAATTGTGTATGTTTAGAAAAATGTAGGTAAAAAGACGATTAACGCCTAATAATAGTTCACACTTAGTAGGAAACTACTTTTTGATAAAGGGGACAAAGGGGATCAACTCTCGTGTATGACACCAGGTGTTTGTACAGTAAATTGGTTTACACATATTGGATAACAAGGAAATTAGTGACATCAAATAAATTTGAGTGTAAGAAGACACAAAATTGACTTAGAATAAATAAACATCGCCGAATGTTACAAAAAAGAATTTGCTGAGTACATGGGTCTTGGCCATCAAAGATGTAACCGGGTAGATTTGTACGGTACCAAGGAATTGGTCTGGAACTGCGTCCGTCGTGTGCAGTTCGATTGGGGGGAGTGAATGTTGGCGTAGGGGGGTACAAGGAATAGGTTGAGGCTCGCTGTGTGCTGTAAGGTAAAAACAAAGGTAAGGTATGCCGTGTATTCCCAAGGTCAACCAAATGCAATTCCAGAGAAATAGAACCAAGTGATGAAGGATTCAGTATTTATTATTGAGTTTCAAAGATGAACAATAACAAACAATAAAGGGACGCCGCCGGAAGTTGCCGGTAATGCGTCTGGCCTCCAAACCGAAGACTGGCAAATACCTTCCAGTATATATAAGAATCTAAACAATGAGTTAAAGTGACAAATTGATGACATCAAATGAATTGAGTAAAAGATTTACAGATATTAGGTAATTAGATAAACTCAATGAGTCGTTGATGGCCAGGACATAAAAAGCATATATTTATGCAATGTTGTTTCAAGAGATT
Source organism: Magallana nippona (assembly GCA_033439105.1). Taxonomy (NCBI): domain Eukaryota; kingdom Metazoa; phylum Mollusca; class Bivalvia; order Ostreida; family Ostreidae; genus Magallana; species Magallana nippona. Next base: position 17,859,839 of record CM065922.1, read on the forward strand.
AGAAGTTATTGGGAGAAACATCTGTCTGATTTGTAATTACAATTAAGTATATAGTCTGCCACGCATCAATGACTAATTCACTTTGTAAACATTAAATTCTTAGAATATATGACAAAATAAATGTTGTATTTGAAAAGTAAAGTTCGAAATAAAGTTAATTATAGAACAGTCAATTTTGCACTGTGATATATGTAAGTTGGCCGTTGTTGCTTTGTTAATCGAAAATATTTTTAAAATCAACAAGAAGTGATATACCAATAAATATATACCAGTATAAAGCAATGAATCTTTTAAAAATTTTTTGGAGAATGTTTCCATTTAAACTGTGATGATATTCATTTTTATATTATAGAAACCAGATACTAGATCCGGACAAGGTTTGTAGGACTTTTTTTTTCTTAATTAAAAATAAAAACATGCATCTTGAAAACCGTATGTACACTGTATGAAAGTCATTGAATTAACTTTTTTATTTATATTAAGGAGTATATCTTTAATGGAAGCAAAAATCAGGGGGTTTTTTTCGTAAAAAATGGTCATTAACATTAATTTATTGAAATATTTATATAATTCTACCAAAAAGGTCTTAACATTATTTTTTCAGAGGTTAAGTTTGCTAGAGAAATCAGTGAAATTAGTGAACTTCATGGAGTACAGATGAATTGGCGAGATTTAGCACAGAAATGTCGAGTCAACATCACCTCAAGGTTTGATTACCCCAAAAATGGCTCTATTTCTGTTGACAACAAAGTGTATGCTTTCACTATGAACAAGTGCACGTTTAAGAGGATTACAGCTCCACCGATGAGCGACCAGGAAAAGTGTCTGGTCATTCTGTCACTGTGGTTGAAGAGTCTACAAAACACTCATCAAGTGACATCACTTATTCCGTTGTTGAAGAGGAAAAATATCAACTATCTCACAGGTTGTGGGCTTTTAAGTTTTATTCCTCCTTTTTTGTCTTATTCTGTTCGCTTGTCATCTGTTATTAATATCATAAAAGTCGCATGCTGACTGACGTTTCTTCATACAAATTGTTAGACCATAATTAATAACCTTATTGTCTACGGACTTTTCCGTTTTTTTCCCGATTACGACAAAGAGCACACGGCGGGTGTGACTGGTCAGCAGAGGATGCTCACTCCTCCATGGCACCTGATCCTACCTCTATTTAAGAGGTCCGTGTTTGCTCTGCTCCTGTTTTGTTATTTTCCTTTGGACTTTTGTATTTGAACACTGTTCGTTATCACCACATGTCATCATAAAACTTAGAAAATCGCCATAGAATTCATTAGTTTATATACTATTCACCCATGAATGTCCCAAGAAACATTGTTTAACATAAATGATTTTTTTCAAGAGAATTATCTATCCACTATCTGTAACTAAAATACAAATGTTGCAAATTTCACTTCCCAAATATTGCTCCCGACAAATTTCAGATCGCTACATATTAACAATATTATTTTTGAATGCACAGTTTCATTCATATTTTCAGCCCAGGCCCACGTCAGCAAGAAAGATTCTGCAAGACCTTGGCATTGAGACTCCGACGAAGATGACTTGTAAGTCATCAGACACACAGACAACGGACAAATGTGATATAATAAAAACATGTGTTTTTGTTTGATATGGGTTAATCATGTAACAAAAATTGAAGTGCATTTCTCCTGCCCTCGACCCTCTTTCAGCGTAGTGTGTTAAACTCATAAGAAAAGTCTGTTGTATATTGTTGTGAACTTTCGTCTGGCTTTCTGTTATGATACCTAGACTTGGAGAAAGTTTTTCATTTAAAATAAAAAAAAGTATATAATATGAATATAGTAGATATGAATAAAAAATGAAAATTATAAATTTACATGTGTACGTTTAGAAAATCTCTACATTGTAAACATAATATTGGGTTTACTAGGTATTCACTATTTACTAGGCTATTTGGACTTTACAACTTTACAACTGAGTCGTCAATAACCTGTCCCATTTTAAAAAGAATATAAAATGCTACATTTTATAAAGGTGTGTTTGACAATGGTTTTCAGAGTTAAGGTGAAAATGAAAAACCGGTATATCTGATAATAGTTAAAAGGCAAAAAAAATAATTTAAGTAAATAGGTGAGCAACATAGCAGGTGTAATCTTATGGGGAATATTATTTAAAAAAATCCCAATTTAAAATAATAACAATTTCACTTTAATATCATTCAGTTGAGACCCATTTATCTGACTTGGGGAAATCGTAGCTTCCTTATAAGCTACCCCAAAGAGACCTTTTGTTTGCAAAGAGGGAAAAATCAACAAATGTGATGGATGTGAGTAAATATAGTTCAGGTACTTAGGGGTTCCTTTAGGGCAGTGACAAGGTGGTTATGTTTAAAGTGAATGTTCTTATCCCAATCGTGTGAAAGTGGGTAACCTAATAGAATGTCTGCAAGTGCACAAATTCATTAAGTTGGCGATAAGGTTAAATCGTCACCATCAAGTTTGTTTTTAATAATGATTCTGTTGTCTTTGATAGCTGAAGGTTGATTTTAAAAATAATTGTATACAAAAGTCGAAGAAGTGAATTTATGTGTGCAGAATGCGGGGGTAGCTTGATTGCGATCAACAAAGCAAGATGTTCACCGTTGCGATCGAGTCGTAAGATGATGTTGTTTTAGTTTAACTAGCCTTAACTGGCTGCGAGTTGTTCTGTTCAGCTATTATAAATAATCCTGATTTTATCGATTGTGGCCAATATCTATCAAGTACTAAACATTAAGTGTTACACTGTGTGTGTTTATTGTGAACGATACACGCGTAGTTTGATAAATTCAGACAAAGTTTGTGGTTTTATTTCAATATGGGATTGTTATTACATTATGACTGGTCTTTGATGAAGATTTTCTTGTTTGGCCAACTTGCTAATGGTTTTAAAATGGGCCACTGGTGATTTTCTTTTCAGTATAATCGATTCCTTTTTCTATATAGTAAATTAAATATAGTTTTAAACAATATACACGCAGATCTTATGTCATGTATATTGAATATACGTGAAGCAATGAATTCTTTAATTTTATAACTAGGTGTCTCGGTAATTTTGAAACTAAGCATAAAAATAAAGGCTAGGTTAACTTTAAAAATGTATTCGTGCATATATACAAAATTTCAAATATCATATTTAAAAAAATCCGGATAAGTTTAGAAATCTATGGGGTTTTTCTTAATAACAATTACACGTGTCCTCAGAATTACATTGATTTTTTTCTTCTTTTTTTGTCTTTTGATTACTTTGCTACAGTTGAATATGAATGTTAAATAGAATATGAAATTTCTATTTGAAAACTAATAAGGTCAGGTTAACTCCATCTATCTTAATCATCCGAAGTTAATTCTGAAAAAAATTGAGACATTTTTTTAATCCATACATGGGTAGTGGTATTTCATTTGAAATTATCTCAGTTTTAAAAAAAATAATATGATACTTGATTAAATGCATTCATGAAATTAAATACAATCGTCTATACACATATAAATACTGTATATGAAATATAATTTGTTGATTGACAATTTGTCGCCATTTTAGATCTATATATTTGTAGATTTAGCCAAATACAAGTAGTGCTCAAAATAGGCTAGACACTAGTAATCGTGCCAAAGAATAAAAAATAAGGAAGTTTTAATAAATAACTTTATATGACATTGAATTACATCGAATTTACTGTACCAAGATACCAATCAGAATTACTCATAGTTTGATTAGTATTGGAGACTTTAAACGATCTTTATAGAACATTTATTAAAAACGTAACAAATGTTTAAAAGTTAATATTAATCAGGCCGAATGGAACAAAAGCAGAGTGCATGTACTATCATTAAATGTCAAAGTATACGCATTGTCTATCGACATTCCTGACATACATCCCATGAATTGTATGTGTAACACACGTTTTAATTTGAAAGTATAGAACGCCATTTGAATCAAAGTTTACCTTTTAATTCTCTGACATTTTTTTTAATAATTAGGGTAGTATCTCACTCGTAAGGTTGTAAGTTAGGGCACATGATCATTTTATTTTAAAAAATGTCTTTATTAAATCAGAACAGAAAGATTATATAGAATATATGTCACAAGAACAAGATAATAATGAGATAAGATGTCGAGCATACAAGATACATGTGATATATATAAGTTGTTATAACAGGAAACTAGTCTTAAGTGCCAAATACTTAGTCCTTTAAACGAGATAACATGTCTTATGGTCATCTTTCTATCTAATGAATACGTGAACGACTGCTTACTATTTCATTAAAACGACTCATGTTCTCATTCGTAAGACTTGTAATCTTCTTAAAACAACCTGGTACGACTGAGAATCTCGCAAATTCGACAGATCTTCTCTACATATTATCCGGTATCTTAGTTTAAGTCGTTTGTACGCTTGTAAGTTCAAATCACATTCAGTTTTTGTTCGTACCCATATGTATCTTTTACATAGGACTAATGGTCTCGTAATAACGACTCTTTGTCTTGTTAAAGGGGCATGGGTACGATTTTTTTTCTCTTTTTCACCTTTCTAATTTCAATATTTACATTGCTTTATTAAAGTATTTCTAATTCTCAGTCAAAATTTTAACAATGCTCGTGCCATGTTTTTGTTTACATCTAGGTTGCTAATTAGAAAATACTCTGCTTAAAACAAAATAAAAAGTGTCAACACTAGAAGTTGCTTAATTTTATTCAAAATATGTTTGCAGTTGGAAAAATCTAAGAAAAAAGAAGCTTTTTTCAGTTAAAACGTATGTAAACAAAACATGACACGAGCGTTATTTACATAAATAAGAATTTAGAGCTTTGTATTTCGCAGTGTTGTAAAGTTTAACATTTAAAATGGAAAATCAAAACTTGAAAATAAATGGTGACCATGCCCCTTTTAAAAAACAATTATCATGTCGGACGTGCGACTTAGATTAATTGTATGTCGTTTGAATGACTTTATGTATTATCACTTTACATGTACAACGAGATATTATCTCATATGTAAGACATAGTTTCCTAGTGAAATTAATATCGTTTGGTAGCAATGCATTTCCGTAATTCATAAAAAGAACACCCTGAATAAAAAAAGGTAAGTTTTTGGGAAAGATTTTTTCGTGTGATAGGTTTTCTATAGGTAAGTGAACCTTGACTTTTGCACATCCCAGGGTCAAGGTCATATTACTTTGATGTGTTGAATTTAACATTGAGTCCTGTATTTCCAGTAATAATAATCATTTATGCGTTTCCTGCTAGTTGACCTTACGTCCTGTAGCCCCCAGAATCAAGGTAACTTATTTAAAATGTTTAATATTAATGTTGGTGAAACTTTTTGTTGCTAGTTGCATGCAGCCCACATGCATGATTTGCTTTGAAAACATTTTGTTGCATTGTTGCATATCAGCCGTGTCCTATATTGCCAATAAATCAGTAATCTCCAAAATAACCTGATATTGTCTTCGAAGCCATGTAATATACGTATAATACAAATAAAACAAAAAATCAAAACAAAGTTACTAATGTTAGTATTTATATGTACATGACTTTTTGTATATCAAATTTGATTTAAGATTAATAGAATTCTATCGTACTTGTATATCAGTTTTGGATTAAGATTAGTGAAATTCGGATGAGCTTGTCATCACACATATAATTTGCTAACATTTCTTTGGAGAGAATACCGTTTCTACTAATTGTTGAATGACGCTTGAAAGTTGTTGTCAACAAGAAAAATCATTTTTATGAAGTAAAGCGAAGAAAAAATATCATATATGTAAAATCCTCTCATATTATCATATTTTTGATACAAATTCAAGGTGACCGAAAACAACATCTACAGGAACTCCAGCTTAAATAACATATGATTACATGTTACTATAATATATATAGAGCCGTTTTAACAAGAGCTTGGACTTTTGGCAGTACGTGTCCAAAACTCGAATTTGATGAAGGTAGGGTCTATTCATTGTTAACTGTCCAGTCAATGACTAATAGATATAATATATTGAACAAAACGTCACGTGTCCGACGGTATCCAGTGCTGTATGTTTCAGATGAAACAGCATCAAATTTACTCAATAGAGCATATCTTTAAATAGTAAACTTTCCGATTTCGACAGTCTATGAATATTGATGAGCTTTTTAGGCGATTCAGATTTGAAAGCTTGTTTTGTAAACAAATCCACCAAATGTCAAAGCTCTTGGTGAAATGGCTCTCAAACTCCTTCATCCTGGTATTCAAATTTGTTCCAAACTAGTCTGGTAAATTGCAAAATGAAAAACTGGATCGGGGTAAACAAAATGAACCGAAATTCAAAACTCAAAAACACGTGAACGGACAATTTAAACACAAACATTAAAGATACATTAAGTTTTTTGTTTTTTATATTTAGAGTGCCTAGTTTTCTACTTTTACCAAAAGCTTGGTGCTTTGGATTTATAGAGAATTTTTTATTTTAAGCACCCTAAAACTTGAAAAAAGTCTGTGCCATTTCGAGAAAGGCATTTTTCTAAGAGATTTCAATAGATTAAGCACAACTGAAATTCAACTGCACTTTGTATTGATTCAAGGAAAGTGTTAAAATATATTACACTGAATAACACTTAGTCACTTAATTTTCGCTAAAACTTGTTAATTATGTTGTTTTGCACAAAAAATCAACAGTCAAAAAATCAAACGTGATTCAGCATCTCCTCCCCTTTACGTAATCTGTCAATCAACCTAATGTGTGACGTTATACAAATTAGCAAGATAAGTTTATACTAGTAAACATATATTTTCAAATGTCACCAATCACACCAATAGACTGCAAAGTAGGATAGGCATATGTCTTGGATTGGATATATTATGATAACTCTAACTATAAATGAATTATAAACTGGTATATTATGCAGTGTGTTGGAGTCATTTGATTTAAGAAATAAACGTCTTTAACACGAGCATTTTAGGCAAAATAGGAAAAACAAGATTGGAAAGAAAGATGTTCTTCGCTGCAGTATCAGTAACACTGGCGCTACTAGGTGTTGTTTTGGGGTGTGCCTACCTTATTAGCCTGCGATGCGGAAAAAATCAAATGAGCGTCGTGGAATTATCACAATGCATAAAGATTATTCATCTGTTTGTGGTTATTGTTTGCTATTTGTTGAACAATCGAGAACTAATGGATTTTTCCACTTACCAACAAGTGCATTTATCCCAATGTCACATTAAAGGTAAGATTTGAAGCATTGAAGCTGCAATTCATATTTTCTTATCGGGTATACTCATGTCTTCAAAATACATATTTATTTATCCTGTTAGCGAATATAATTTCTTTCCTTTTTTTGCAGAAATGACCAACGAAATGTGTCTCGGAACTCTTCCAGCTACAGTTACCGTTTTAGCGATTATCAGACTCCGTGTTTGTCTTTGTAAAGGAAACGCAACCAAACTAGTAAGCAGGCGTTTTGTTGTTGTCCTATACACCTTGGAAGTCGTTGGGTCTGTATTTCTATGGGCACTGCTACAATCTCCCGAGTTTTTCGTTGATAGGGAGAAAATACTTCAAAAATTACCAAATAAAACTTCAGAAAACTCTTTTATTTCCTTAGATACATGCTACCAGCACATCCATGATATTCATTCCAGCTTGGTGTTTTATAAATGGGCAAACATTTTCCTGTGTTACATATTACCAGTATTGGTAGGCATATGTATTTACATAAAGATCATAAAGCACGTTTACCAATCAGCTAACAGAGTACAAATGCATTCCATTATGCCCAATGCAACAACAGCTATATCTTTAATTCCCACCTTCCAACCATCAATTGAGAGGACTTCATCCACGAGGCTTAGCAATGGAAACAGAAATGCCGCCAATATCCATCGCTCGGTTCTGTGGATTATTGCAGGAATCGTCGTAAGCTGGGTGCCAATTTGTGCTGTTAAGGTGGTATCCTTGATAAAGAATGAACATGTATCCAGTCTATACCGGGTCGAACTTCAACTTGTTCTTGTCATGTTTGTAACGTTTCCGTTTGAAGAAGGAATATTTCAATCCGAAAAAAGAAAAAGAATCTGCTCTCTTTTCAAATGTTTATTGGGCAGCAAACATCCCCAGAACAGTCTCCACGGGCAGGTCCGACGTGATGTGATAATGATACCAGAATCTGAGACTGTAGTGAGTACTTTGATAACTACTTTTCAAAACTCCACAGAAACAACCACGGAAGAGATGGGAAGAATAAAAAATGTAACTTCTTCGAAACTATCGCAACACTCGTTGACTTCTGAAAATTGTCATCGGACTTCCATTCAGAGCTTTGATTCTTCGGTGTCCTCCAGTTTATATTTTCGCCGCAGGGGGCTCATGGTACCTTCTTTAAGTCTCTCAACCAAATCTGTGTCGGATAGTTCCTCAGTGTTCATCATTTCCACACCACTGTCTGTTGATGAACACTCTCCCTACCTTTCCAGCAATGGCAGCTTTTCGCCCTTGTTTATCAAAGTAAATCGGGGACTTGCAAGTGCAGATTCCTTAACTGTCAGCGAACCGTTTAACTGTACGCCGTATTCTATTAGAACGTACTCTTTTGGTTCCACATTATCATATGACTGTCAAAATTCTGTTGGATCTGCTGGAAGCACATCTCGAACCCGATCTAAATGGAGATCATTTCAAAGAAAAAATTCATCATCCTTGAAATATAGCGTGTCAGACCTTTCAAAAGAATAAACGAGTCATGTTGACATTGAGATTTGCATAAACATGAATCGAGTCTGAAATAAAAGAAACTCACATAAAAAAGAAACGCCCCTTTGTTTTTATTTATTACGTTCGATTATTGCATGCTATCAACTCATAATTAATTTAAAGCTACCGAGTTTATTTGAATGTCATAAATGAGGAATATCACACTGGTGTTTTGATTTCGGTCCTGATATCAGCCCTAGTGGCTGATGCACTATCCATCGGTCCAAACACGAAGGGCTGACACCAGGACCGAAATCAAGAAAACAGTGTACGTGTGATGTTGTGTACATCATGTTATTAAACCATATAATAATTAAAATCAAATTTAAATTCCGTTAAATAAGGAATATAATTTCTTATAAAAAGAAGCTTTAAAATTAAGTATGTTTCCGAGTTCGTTCCTAGGTTTTTTATTATGTGTTGGCATTGTAAGAGTTGTCGGATTTTGTTGACAAATTAAGGTATTCAATGTATACTAGTAATGAAGGGATATTGGATAATTTTGAATCAATTTGAAGTAGTTAAATATGTGCTGCAAGATAACAATGAAAGTGAAATAAACCAAATTTACATAACTGATAATATATAAGAAGCCGGTCATTTTGCGTTTTAAACTGTATTGAAGAGTTATCTTTCCCTGGATATAAAAAAAGACAATTTAAATTTTGTCAAAATATCTGCGGTAAATGATTCATTTTATTTCATACTGTAATAAAGAGAAAGTTTATGCATATATTCACCAAGAGCTTTGTATGAATTTTAAGTTACGTTGAAAAATATCGGAATAAAACACACGTTGCCCATAGACTTCAATTTTTAAGGTGCAATTAATTGGACAACGATCAAAATTTTGAAAATTCCTTCGGTGGAATATTTGATTACACCTTTAAATGATATCTAATTAAGAATATCGGATCATTCATTTAGTAGGTTCAAAATGTGGTCGCTATACATTAATACCTTAAGTCACCTCTACCGGCCGCCTAAGTTTTAGGTATATTGTCCTAGCTAAGCACTCTTCTAGTTACGGACTTAAGGGGGCATGGTCACGATTTTGGTCAAATTTTATTTTTCTCTTTTTGTTGTTTGCAATGCTTTAGTAAGGCAGTTCTGATGATCAATCAAATTTTGAGTTTCAGTTGTAGAGTTATAGGCAAGACACAGTGCTCACAATTCTTCGTTATGTAAACAAGGCTCGTGTCATGTTTTGTTTACATTGGTTAAAGAGACATGGTGACGCACAGACCCTAATTTAGCAAATATCGAATTTTTACACGATTTCCACATTTTTTATTTATCTTATGAAATGGTGAACTTTTGAAAAATTGCGGTGTTCAAAAGTAACTGAATTAAATTAAAAGAGAAAAAAAAAAGAATTTAGCGTTGGGCCAACACAAAAATATGAAGTTTTCCTTCCGCTTCATAGCCACGCAAGCGCAGAGGAATGTAAATACTGCAGCGTGGCATATACCACGAGCCAGTGGCCGCTCATTGAAACCTGATATCTTCAAGAACTTTATATTTATTAAGATGCACTCTTTATGAATGCATATTTCTTACCACAGACATCGAATAGCTTCACATTCAAATTCTTTTCTGAGTGTGTCAATCCCACTGTAACTATTTTTAGACAGCAATTGGAATCACGTGACACTAAAATCAATGTCCGAAACAACTCGGTCTGTTTACATGTGCATTTTCCGGATAAGTTTTAATGACTTGTAAACTGATAGATGATGGCTTATGATGCGTGAAACCTTCTGTATGATGAAAATTAGTATATTTCTTCTGATTTACGTGTCATAATCAAAAGTAAAACATGTATTTTGAGTCACCGTGTCACTTTAAATAAACAGGTAAAAGTTTTTTTCAAGCTGATTTTTCTATCTGCTAATTCGTTTTGAACATAAATAAACAGTTCCTAGCGTTTGTCACATTAATTTTAGGTCTAAACCTGGAATTTTCTTATCAACATACAAAATGTAAACAAAAACATGACATGTGCTTTGTTTACATAAAAAAAACCTGTGAGCTCTGTATCTCGCTTATAACTCGACGACTGACACTCAAATTTTAGTTGAATATTTTAAATGCTTTACTGAAGCATATGTAAACATTACAAACAAAAAATACATTTTGACCAAAATCGTGACCATGCCCCTTTTAGTTTAAGAATGTACGCGAAAGTCCTACTTAGGTACTGTCTTAGACTTAAGTACCCTTTATGTTACGAGCCCCAGGTTCTAAGACGAACGATTATACACTAGAATTCAAAATTATTGGATGGAAACTTCCAAACTAAGCACAATCGTAACTTTTAACACACACACACACACACACACACACACACACACACACACACATGTAAAAATTATATATTATAATGTTTTTATACATCATTATGATAGCTATTTCAATCAAAGTAAACATTTGATTAGCTAAGCAATGCAGTTGTAAGTAGTTTTAGAATTGCGAAGATTTCAGTCTTCTAAGTTTTCTGTATGAGTAACAGATTTTTTTAATGACTAAAATAAATACTCATATGCTTTTCAGGCGTCACAAGTGTGCATTGTAGGGGTGTGCAAGGATTGTTTGCTCGCATTAATTATGAGAGGAAAACAATTATGGGAATCAAATATACTAGACTAAAGTATATTCGATATAGGGATTGTCTATAGCTGTTCTTGTCATGATATTGGTGGTGGGATTTTTAAACAATTAAATGCATTCTTTGACAATCCATAGGGGTTATGTATGCATTACTCGGAAGCGAGCACTACAACTAAACTACAAAGACAACTATAAGAATAAACACCTAGTAGACATGTACTTATAGTCTACTCGATGATTTGGATTATTTTATCAATACGCTGTACTGTTGACGTGCGGCCGATCACCCTGGTTTAATAAACTACATACAATTATAATTATCATATACATATGCATGTACACGTCAGGTACTTAATTTTCCAATTAATTCTACCAATTTTTGTACTTATATTTCCTGTAATAAACAGCTTTGTTCATACCACAGTCTCCGGTTATGAGCTGAGTTCGGAGATCACTTATAATAATAAACCATTTAACCGATTTCACACTTGATTACAGAAAACAACCCCCAACAGATCATGTGACATTTACGATGACGTAACAGCGTTGCATGTGTTCCGTTAGCTCATGTCCGATATCTGATGTTATTCATTTGAAGGTCTTCCTTTGCAACGGAAGACCTTGTCATTTCTTCTCTTACCATTATTTTTGTAACGTTTATTCAAAAACGCTTCAGTCGGTTTTAATGAAACTTTTAGATGTAATACTAAAAGAAATATGTAGAAAAATTATAAAACATTTTTGTAACATTACTTCCGGTCTCGAGATAACTCAAATTTCATGTTTTTGCTTGTTTCAAGATTTTTCTCAAAAAACATCAAATATAGAATTTTTGAATTTTCAGCGATTATAGATCATCCTTTGTCAAATGTCCTTTGTATAAATGAACTTCCGTTATTACTTCCGGTCGTCACCGGAAGGAAACAATTTTTTTTCTCAACTTTTATGTTTTTTCACATTAATCTCTAATATTGGAAAAGATGATTATATATATAGAGGATATCTATATTGTGTGATTTTATATTTGCTTTATCCAACGAGTTGAAATGGTGTATATATTCGCGAGGCTTGCCGAGCGAATATAACCATTTCAACGAGTTGGATAAAGCAAATATAAAATCACACAATTATAGATGTTCTATTTATCTCATACAATTTGATTTATATTATGAAGCTTTTGAGACAGTCCCTAATATGACCCGAATTGATTTTTTTTTTTGAAAGATTAAACGATGATGCAACGTTGTGTTATGCGGTTATTGTGACCTTGCGCAATACAATTTAGTACGTCATTTCGGAGATAAATATAACTGTTTTAATGTAAAGTTTCACTGAAATATACCTTGAAATAATTTTTTATCTCCAAATAATTTTTCATAGAGCTTAATCACTTAATTAAATGGAAATACTGATCAGAAGACTTGAATAATCAAGTTTGTTGACATACACAAAGTTGAGAATTCTCGTTAGTTTGAATTGACTCGAACGAGGAACAGTTGTTGATGTTTTATAAAACGAACACTAGCCTAATGATTCGAAGTTGAAAATATCGAATAAGGATGCTTACTGCTGGTGAAATAAAAGTCTTGGGAGACATTATTTCGGTAAGTTCTTGTATAGAAACACAACCAAAGCGTTAAATTCTGTTTTCATTGCGTCATCAGAATGAACTCCTTGATAGCTAACGTGATTTGCTGTTTCATAAACTTCACAGCTATGTGTTTTCCTTTTTATTTGTAATTAAAATCTTCGACAAAATCCATTTTAAATCAATTTTTGGAAGAAGATATAGCTATATGGAAAATACTAGAAAGTCTTCGAAAATAGGTCACTGAAGCGTTGAAGCGAGGGGCTGTGTCAAAAATAGTTCGGACCGGAAGTATTTGATAAAGCATCACCCGTTTGATAAAGCAAAGGTTTATCACACGGGTAGTATACACCACACGTATGAGATAAATATATATATACATATACATACATATATATATATATATATATATATATATATATATATATATATATATATATATATATATATATATATATGAGCTAATTTAAAAGTTTTTGAAGAGATTATACTCGTAAATTGAATTTGACGTGGTTTTCAGAACGCAGGTAATAATTGCAATTTGTTTACACAAACATAATAATGACAGAACATCTTTATCATAACTCATACTAATAAACTCTCTAACGCACGTGAGAGATGATGTGTCAGAGATGATCGGATTGACCTATTTCTCTGTCCTTTTCTGGGAAAAATTCAAAAAGTAAATCATGTGTTATACAGTAAGCAAATTTAAGATCCTGAAATTTAAATAAATAGAACTATATAACACTCATATAATATTCATTGACGCATGTTCTTCACGTTAACCAGCCCACCCATTTAAGAAATAAACAGCAATTTAAAAAGTTCACCGGGATATGAAGTTGGTTGGTCACGTGATCAAATCCTGTGAAGCCCGAAGGGCTTCTCAGTAGAAGTGAACTTTTTAACATTGCTGTTTATTACTTATATTTACGTTTGAGAGAGACAAATCGTTCAGAACTGTTAAAATTACCGAGATTTTATATTTACAATAATCCAAGCGTTAAGCGATAAGCGCGTGTGGTTATCATTGTGACGTCGCGGAAACGTTCACACAGAATTAAACGTTTTCGTTATTCTATAGGTTCATATAAGGAAGCATATTTGCAAATGTAAATATTTAGCAGTGTTTCTCTTCCGCTTTGACGCTTTATGTCTACACTACGCATACTCCGAAACGCACTTGATCCATATTCAAACGCAAAACTGTAATATTGCCATCATATTACACTTGTTTTATTAAATAGACACATATTTAAACAAAAACATTGCCCATATTTAAACCCCCATTCATTAACAAAGTGAGATAATATCAAGAAACCACAAAACAATCAAGTTGATTGTTGACGGATATAGCTTGACTATTTAGGCATGTTTTATGAAAATCTTCCTTTGCCTAAACAGGGTTAAATTCTTGCACAATAATGGCTATTTTCCACATTAAAGTTACCACAGGAAAGAAATTTGGAGGCTCCACTCAGGCAAACGTGTACATTGTTCTGTATGGAGAGCAGGGAAGTTCAGGTTGGCGGATACTGTTTATATTTGTTTATTCGTTTGTTTGTTTGTTTTGTTTGTTCTTTAAGCCAAATAACTTCTCCGATAATAGAACATAACAATGGTAATTATATAATACAGAGAATTTGAAATACAAACAGTTTATTAAAAAGCAATGAATCGGAACATACATGTAACTGTATTATCTTATAATTAAATGCACTTTTATTTCTGACAACATTAATTCATTCATTTTTTCATTCATTCATTCATTCATTCCATCTATCCCTAAATTACTTATTTCTTGACAATTGTACAGGTTTATACTAGTACATACTTCGTATATTCCAATGACTGTGTTTGTATTTTTTGTTGAATAGATAGTACAAGTGTACCGTTTGTCAAATGTTACTTCTAGACAGAGTCTTTTCGCTGTGCAAAATTTTTTTGAGAAGGAAAACTATTTTTTTTATCTCATTGACCTTATGTTTAACAATATCAAACATCCTAAATCCGTGCTTTATTAATTTCTTGAGAAACAGAATTATTATTGCCATGCAAGCGGCGTAATGTGCGACGTTTATTTTCCGGTCGTTACGTACATGTATGTTGTTGTTTAAACAAAAAAAGCAAGTTGACCACGTTGAGACAACCAATGCGCGGATCAAAAAAAATATTTACAAGGGTGGGGGTGGGGGCTCCGAGGAATAATTGTGTTTGTTGGGGGGGGGGGGGGGTCCGAGGCCTATTTTTGGTAAATTTACAATGTGAGTTTAATAGATTTTAATTTTCCGGGGGGGGGGGGGGGGGGGGGGGGGTCTGGATCCCCGACACCCCCTGTACCCCTTACGATCCGCGCAGGCAATCCTCCTAGGTCGCATTTGTTACATGTAATGTTTATGTTATATATCTGTGTCAGTTGTTATCTTGGTGTATTTGTTTTGAATTTTATGTAAAGTATTCATATTTAGACTAAAGCTTTAAAATACCATTGACATTCAATGTAGTGTAAAACTTAAATTTCTTAGATTTTAGACCACGCTGGCGATAATGACAATTATCATTCTGTGATATTTCTTATAATAACAATTTCGAAACGTTCAAGTACTGGTATGAAGATAGCTTTGAAACAAAAGAACATTAACTCACCAGCTCTCAAATGCATGTTTTTTTATGCATATATATATATATATATATATATATATATATATATATATATATATATATATATATATATATATATATATGCTGTTTCGAGACGAAGTTGTTCAAACTGTGATATAATGTATTCTTGTATAATATTTATGGTTCGTGCGCAGATCTAAAATGGGTCAAGGGGGTCTGGACCATAGCTTTAATTTATGTACATGTAGTTAAGTGACCAAAAAGGGACCTTGGACCCCTCTTTAAGAAATAAGGACCCCCCTGAAAAAATTGTGTGCATAATTTGATTGTTTTATATTTTGTTTTCTGTATTTCTCCACTGTGTGATTTAAAAAAAAAAAACAAGATCAATGGAATAATAAGGAGTTTCTTTTTTTTGAAATAAAAATATAGGAAAAAACCGCTATACTTCTATAAAAAAAACTATTTCAAAAAAGGAATTAATGGGAAATAATGTTGTCTTAATATAATATAAAATCAGAATCGAAGTAGATAATTTTCATATAATAAAGTAAAAAAAGAGAGATACGTACGTGTATATACAACAAAATAATGAGTCGCTTGTTGTGTCTGTGTCTACTTTTACTCATATTGTCCAGCTGTTTTAAAGATATAGCCGATTTTTTCGTGATATAAAGTTATATATAGTATAAGTGGTTCGTGCGCAGATCTAAAAGGGGTCAAAGGGTTCTGGGACTATAGCTTAGATGTACATGTAGTTAAGTGACAAAAAAGGGACATTTGACCATTCCCCAAGAAATTAGGATCCCCCTGAAAAAAATAGTTTATATTTTGTGCATAATTTGGTTGTTTTTCTAATTTTTTTTCCTGTATTTTTCCACTGTGTGATTTTTAAAAAACAAGATGCATTTTTTTAAAGGTCGCATACAACTTCGAAACATGGCCAGCGATTCCCGAAACGATGAAAACTTTCAGTTAGGGAAAACAGACGAATTCATCGTAGAGTCCAAAGAGATCGGAAATCTTCAAAAAATTAAGTAAGAAAGTACCCGTCATTACATTATCGGGGAGGGGGGGGGGGGAACAATGATATATTTTCGCGATTATATTTAAAAAGTCGAAAAATAAGACACGCAGAAAAGTATATCATTTAGTTTGGGTAGTGAATAGGTAATTTTGAGAAAAATACTTCATTTATGCAATATTTGCAACAATCAAAAATAGATATATGGTATATTGTAAAGACATATTTAATTGCATGCAGAAATCATATCATTTAGTTTGGGCAGAGAAAAAATACGTCGATTATAAATGGCGCAAGTAAAAATATTTCAGATATTTATATTAAAAATTTGATCATTTTTTCACAATTTGAACACGCAAATATAAGGAGAAAAACCCCGATGGATGGTATTCTGTCCAGATATTCCGGAATATATCATTTTAATAGCAAGTTTCAAAAATATATTCCCCTATCTTACACAGCATTGGACATGATAATATGGAGGCTGGCGTGGAGAACGCTGATTGGTTCCTGGAGAGGGTAGAAGTTGCCTGTCCCCACAACAATGTGTCCTGGCAATTCCCTTGCAACGATTGGCTGGCAATGGACAAGGGGGACGGTCGTATTGACAGGGATTTGTACCCTCAACCGCTCTGACCACAGAAGAATGCTTCATCATTTCCCTGTTAAAAAAACGTTCCTCATACATGTGCATTGTGTAACTACTAATGTATATCACGCAACAGTCAGTCATGCGCGGATCTAGAAGAATTTTTTTCCGGGAGGGGGTCCGACGCCTATTTTCAGTAATTTTACTACGTTGGGAATTTAATATTTGATTTTTAATTATAAAAAAAACAATGAGGAGTAAAAGCTGCACCTAAGTTTAATTTATATG
The DNA here is from genome assembly GCA_033439105.1 of Magallana nippona. Classification (NCBI taxonomy): domain Eukaryota; kingdom Metazoa; phylum Mollusca; class Bivalvia; order Ostreida; family Ostreidae; genus Magallana; species Magallana nippona. The sequence goes on from CM065922.1 coordinate 17,877,310, forward strand.
CACCAGAATAAAAATACTAATTTGCCTTCAGGTAACAGTTTGGAGTTAATAATCAAATAAAAGATATAGATAAAATCTTGTCCAATATTTAATTCAATTAATGTTCGACTTTTAACTGAATTTGTAAAAATCGTCATTGATGCAATTGATTATCGTTAATATAATCACCAATATGCATAACCGTGACAAGATGATTTTTATCTGTGCACCGTGTTCAAAAACAGTCGCAGTGATACCATCTTCTTTACGCCCAGTCTGACGTACTGGTTTAAAACAGAGATGGTATTCAATTATTTTTTCTCATTCCATCAAAATGCATTAGACACAAAAAATTACTTCATAAGCCAAAAACCGGACATTAATAACACTCTACTGTATGGTTTAGTAGTAATTGGACATTCAAATTGATGGCCTTGCATAAATTCTTTGTGCATATGCACAACACCTTGACTAAAGTGTAAGCATCAGAGCACATGATTACATCACAGTCTACAGGCAAGTTATTTTTAAATTTCAATTGACTATGCCATCATTCAACATATTTTAAAACAACATATATGTTTATATTAAATGACACTTTAATAACAAAAAAATTCTTCTGATTTTTCTTTCAGTGTTATTTTTTGCTAAGTTTTTGGTAACATATCAAAATACAAACTTTAATTGCAAATTATTTGTATTTGCCAAAAAAACAAAAAACAAAAAACAAACAAAAAAAACCATTAATGCCAAAAAAATGAACCAATAAAATTTAAACATACATTTTCCATTTTCCATTTTAGAACCAAAGCACAGATATCGATATATGTACCTTCCTAAAAAATATTTGTTGTATTCTAAAAAGGGAATGCCGTTTTAACCTTAAAATGCAAGTTCGACATTTAATTCAACTAATACATTACAATGCCATTTTCATATGGTGCAATGAAAATTATTTGTGTTAATTGTGTTGCAAGATATTTTTGTTGAACCTGCATATGATGTCCAAAAAATATATATAATACTGTATTTCTGTTCATTCTTATCCAATGCATAACTTTAAAATTAAAAAATAATGTTTAATATTGACATAAATGTCCATGTATTTATGCTGCAATCAATATATTTATAACTTTTTTGAATTTCATGTTCAATTGTAATAATAATAAACAACAATTTATGTAAAGAACATATTAATAAATATTTGGATAATTTATTTCTTGTCTCCAATACATGTATCTTATTCTACAACAGTTGAACTGCACACCTCAGTCTCAATGACATGAGGAGAATGGCCGATAGAATTAGACTGGTCCCCTGTCACAATAACACTATCACTCTGGGAGATCAACATGGAGTGTCCATCTGACTGACAGGCCAGATCTGTCCCAGACATCAATGTCTGGTATTGGACATTCATGGAAATGTCCGCCACCTCGTAGTTCACAGCATTGCCTTCCTCGTCTGTGGCGATCACCAGAGAACTGTTCTGTAAGGCGGACTGCAGATTGAACTGGTCTCGGTTGATCTCGTGATCCACGATCAAGTTCACTGAGTCAATCTCGTGAATTTCTTCTATCACCAAGGATTTCAACGAGTCCTCCTGATCGCCGTCTTTGGATTTCTCCACGATGGATGTGATGAGACCGTGTTTCTTTGCCTCATGTCTCTTCAGGTGATGCTTGTACCGAAAGACGTAATTGCATTTGTGACATTTGAATTGCCCTTGAGTATTACTGTGATTCTTAATGTGAGCGTTACACCTCAATTCTGTTTTAAATCTGAATGTACAGCCTGGGAAATCACAGGCATAGGGGCGAGATATGTCATGGACTTGCTTGTGTTTCAGTAAAGTGGACTTGTCCGAATAGGCTGTCCCGCATATATCACATATCACACTTCCTTCCGTGTGGATTTGGCGATGGGTGTGGATTGCCAGAGCCACAGTTGACACAAAGTCACACTGCCTACAATGGAATGCTTCCTTCTTGTGAGTTTTTCGGTGAGCTGTGAGATAAGTCTTGGTCTTGAATGATTTACCACACTCGTCACACAGAAACTGCTGGTTGTTTTGATGAGTCAGCACATGTTTCCTGAGATATCGCAGTCTGTTGAACACTTTTGAGCAAACTCCACAGGTGAAATTCCCCACCATGTCTTGAGTCTCTACTCCTCTAATTTTCTTTCCGTTCTTCTTTCGACGTTCACTAGCCTGCATGGCATTGTACTCGGACATCTTCATAACTTTCTGATCCTTGAAATCTTTTTCATTACCACGCATTACAATTTTGATTTTGCTGTGCAAATTAATCATATCTGGATGTTCTTTTTTCATATGCCGAGAAAGGGAGGCTTTAAAATCAGTGACATAGCTACAGTGTAAACATTTCAACATCATTTTTCCATATCCAATTGATTGTCCCTCCTTTTCTTCCATATAGAAAATAAAGAAATAATCCCCCTCTTGTGTTTCTTGAACTGAATCAGGTGTGATGTTACAAACACCTGCACTACCCATGGAAAGTTCAGAACATTTTGGAATGGAATTTTCTTTGAAATTTTCAGATCCGTCTGATGAAATTTCTGTTTCCATTGCTGAATCGTGATTTTCATGATTTCCTGAAATAACGTCTTTGGTACATGGTGTCAGAGCAGATTCTCCATCAACACTTGAGAACCTATGAAAATCTTCTAAACACTGGGACAGATCTGATATATCTTTATTGGGCAAGTTTTCATTCTCAGACGTGTTTAGAAAATCTTCCATAGCCGACTCTGCTATATTACCAGACTGTTTAATTTTCCCATCCTGCTTTTCAGATCCTTCAACATCATTGTTGATCTGTTCCTGACTCATAGCAGGTTCCACATGAATATAAATGTTCCTTACATTCCCAGCGGAAGAATTTTCAATTTCACCATCGATATCGTTCAACAGAATATCCGTGGACAAAACTTCAGGTGAGTCATCTTCCGATTTGGTTTGGGAAGTTTCAACACAAGAGGAAATTCTAGTTGTGTTTGTGTTGTCACTATCATTAGCTGGATGGCCATCTTCTTGGATCGCACACTTGACTAGGTGTGGCCGATGCAGATTATGAAGGCCACTCCTGATTGGCCGGTCCTTGACTTGGATGTTGACCCTGTGCTTTTTCTTGTAGTGGTCCCTCAGGGTGTTTTGTCTGGTGTAGGACAGCTGACACAAGTCACAACCTGCAGGGACACCTGGACCAATATCTATGATAACAAATACATGTACAACCACAAATGTTATATTCATAAACCCCTTTACAATAACTGTGGTACTGCTCTTTTGTTGGAAAAAGTTATATGATTTGATGTTTTAGTCAAAGGTACTTAATGATATAAAAAAAAAATACTTTTTACATCATTATTCATATTTAAGCAGACAATACATCAATTTGCCCTGCAAAAGAGCAGTACCAGGGGCATTTTATCCGCTCTGCTCTCTATGACATATATATATATATATCAATAATACATATCTGTCATAGAGAGTACAGCGGATAAGATGCTCCTGTGAGTACACCAGATTTCTTGAAACTGCCTGTTGGAAATTGCCTTGAAGAATAAATAAAAGTGTTGAGCACACAGAACTTTGATATTTATAAATGCAAAACATTTTAATTTTGCAGGTATTACCATCATTAGATATGACTGTACATAAGTTCCACATACATTTTTACAACCATTTTCAACATTAAACCTCTAAACAATTACAATGTACATTTAGTGACTAGATATTTAATAATAGCATGATAAAAATTTTGAACTTACGATTGACTTTGTGCTGTAGAAAAGTCAGGACATTGTCCATTTCTTCAGAACAAATTCCACAAATGAATCTATCCATTTTATATTTCCTTCTTCCTAGTTTAGCTGCTAAAAAATAAAGAAATACAATGTATTAATTTTCAAATTATTGTAGGCTTAGAGCTCATAAGAGAGAGAGAGAGAGAGAGAGATATGTTGTTGATGTCGAACAACAAAACATCTTGAAAGCTGCATAATAGCGTTCAATCTCCAAAGTATCTCGTTGGGCTGATGAATTGCACGATGTACATGCTGTTTCACCTATATATACATGTAATTTAAGGTCTTCACTGCAGAAGTTAAAGTATTCATTAAACCTACCACATTATTAACAACACCAAAAGAGATTGATAACTTAAAATAAATATATATATTACAAAAAATACGTCAAAATATTTTGTATGGAGTCATCAAAGTATATAAACATTATAAAAATAGTTTCCTTTCTCGTTTCGAATTTCCTCTAAATATATACACACATAAATCATTTTTTGACAGTTTACATTTCTTAAAAAAATTACTCTTCCTACAGCAATACCTCAAACTACTTTTCAACACCTACCAGAAAAAGGCAGAATATGCAGAATCTCTCCATTTCTGTAACTTGATGCAGGCCCACATTTTTCAGTAATAAAATGTCACATTACAAAATAATGGACATATAACGGAAATGAGCTCTATCCCGATTTTACAGTCAGATTCTAAACATTGCAAACGTGTATGGTTAATAAGCATAGTAATAAATATCCTACAATGAAATTTCAGGCGTTAAACATGTAGTCATGTATAGTTTGCATTCTGTACGAACCGATATATCAGTATAATATCCGGAAAAGATGTTGTTACGTCTTTTTTATTTTACGTGGCATATACAACTTCCTGTTTGTTAAGGAGGAATAAAATTGGTGAAATCATGTAAGTTTTGCAGTGTTATGCGTGTACTTGATAATGGCTGCATTTTATTCTAGAAATTTCAGGAAACTTTCAACAGTACGAAAGTCGAGAAAAGACGACTAACAACGAAAAAACACGAGATGCCAGATTTTATGGGCCCACTGAAGGCCTTATCTTTAACTTTTATCAGATGTCAAATTTTAGATTAAGGTACCATCACTGAACAGTGTGACCACTTGAAATTAAAATTCTTGATTTTGGGGTTGAGAAGTATCGACTGCAGACAACAATGCAATATAATTACGTTGTTTAATATCCTATCAAGAAAAGTTTACTTACAGTGAATCATCACCATTTCAGAAAAGAATTTTCACTTCTTATGATCAGTGGGATAGTGTGAAAGAATATAGACTTAGTATTGCCATGCTTCTACTAGCACTAGCTAGTAGGTTAACCATTTAGCTCAGTCGGTATAACGTTGGTTTTTAAACTGAAGGGTCCTGGGTTCGAGTCTACTTGTAGTCATTCCTTCTCTTCTATTCATTGGCGCCCAACAAAAGAACCCATGTGGAGTTGATTGAAGATATGATATATCGTGTGATATTCCTAAGGGATAGAAATCTCAAAAGAAAAGGGGGAAAGAATGTGATAGTGTGAATATAGGCTCAGAACTGCCACGCTCCTACTAGCACTAGCTAGTGGGTTAACCCTTTAGCTAAGTTGGTAGAGCGTTTGTTTTTAAATTGAAGAGTCATGGGTTCGAGACTCCTTGGGTCATTCCACCTCTTCTATTAGATGAGAAATGAATTGCATGCAAGAGATTTTTCAACAACTGAATTAGCTAAAATATAGGAATAGATTGATAAGGCTGTTATGTCTTACATGAATAATAATTCAATCCTTACATGTAGTTCAACAGAATACATGTATCATATTCTGATATTATTTAATTTTGTAGTCAATAAGGACCTAATGTGTAGATGTGCATATTTACAGGAAATTTGGATTAGATTAATTTAGGGGGGTTTAGTCCCTTTGATATAAATATATGTTGCATTTAATACACGCATACATTGCATTCATTATGTGTAGCATTGTCAAGTAATGTGGGAGCATATGGGCCAGCTTGCACACATTTTTCTTTTCATTTGTATTTGGACAGATAGGTAATATGAGAAAGGATGCCACGTGCCTACCTTGTAAGGAAGTTAAAACTTGTAATATTTTTCTGCATTGTATTCATTCTTCTCTATGGTGGAAACATTCTCAGAAGAGCCATCAGGGATCGGAAATGTTCAGAGGAAGAGTCCAAATTTCTAATGGACGAATTGGTCAGTTACATGTACATTCATTATACATCTATATTCTCTTTTAAATTTTCAGACAGTTGTGTGGATTCAATGTAAAAATAGATATCAAAGTTTTACATTTTTACATTTAAATCCCTACAAAACAAACACTGAATAGCCTCATTGAATTCATCAATTCGATGAGGCTATTGTGTGGTTGTTTTTTCTTTCTTGTTTGAATTGTGAATTGGAGCTTTTTGTTGTTTTGTTTTCTCTTTCGAACAGTACATGTATATAACTGCTAGTCATCTAATTATTATCTGAATGTTAGTGAGGATAATTATAATTTAAATATAAGTTTAATGAGATCTGGGCATTTCAAAATCTTTATCTTTTGTTCCAGTGCCACAACTATTCTACACATGCTGCTGCAGGAAATATGTGTCAAGCTTTGTGTACTTCTAAAAAGTTAAAATATAACAAATGTACCAACTACAGGGGAGGTAAGAAAGTCCTGATATCCCAGTGTAATGAAGTTTGCAAGGAGGGAAGTACCGTTAAAGCTGTCATTAAATCCAAACATCCCAAAGAAGAATTCCGTTTTGAACCTTTAGATTTAGAAAAACATGCCAATGGATCACTGACAAGAATGGGATATAAAATGGCTCATAACATCTTTAAGAGTATGCTTGATTCACAGAAGTTGGAGGAAGGGGACAAGATAAGTGACATTTTCTCTTTCCTGTGGTCCCTTGATATTGAGCAGTATAAAAGAGAAAATGGAGAACTTAAATCAGCAGAAATGACTGCAATGCAAAACATCTGGGGGCTGATCAATCAAGATGAATACCTCTTTATGAAAGTTCACCAAAAACAGTCTTTTGTTCCAAAAATGTATGGCACCTGTGGTTTTTATTATGTGATGGAGTATGCACCACCAGGAGACATTCTGGATCCTCAGTTTTTCTCAGGCAGCGGTTCATCTTTTGAAGAGCGTGCAAAAACAGCTATTGATATATTAGATATTGTGCAGTCTTTAGACTACGGCTTTTTTGAACCGGTACATATGTGTGATGTAAAAGCAGAAAATTTTGGAATTGGTGAAGATCAACAGGTCAAAATACTAGACTCCGACTCTTTATTTTTTCATACATCCATGATGAAAAATTTAGCCCAGCCATCATGTACAAATCATGATGATTGTGACTTTTTTGATTGCCGAGGCTGGTGTGAATTAGAGACAGGAAAATGTACAAAACAAAGATCCAACAACAATTTACAGGTAAGGCTTTATTTAATTTATCATTCATGCAGATGGTCATGATATTTTTTTGATTCTGACAATATCAAGTGATGAAAGATAATATTTAAATATCTTTTTTTTTTTTTTTTACCAGGATTTGAAATAAAAGAATAAAATATGTACATGTATTTAGTTAAAATTTGTAAAAGTTAAGACTTAAGTATATCTTTGGTGATGTAAAGAGAAACATTAGAGCCTCTGACCGTGATATTACTAACATTGGAAATTTTATTTTCAAGAAATTTTTAAATTACTGGTAATAATATTTTTATGTTCATTTATTAATATTTTACCTCTGCTTATAGCCCAAGTAAAGGCATCTATATGTTTATAGATTTGAATCAAACATTTATATAAACAAATTTTAATGAAGATTTTAATTATCTATGATGGACATTTTGCATGCGTAAGATTATGTATACTGTCTAGACATTAAGTAATTAATATAAACATCCTTGTTTTTCTGTTAGTTTGGATTTATGATTTAATTTATTCTAATACCGGTATGTTTAATATCACCAATGCTTAGGTTTAGAAGAAATCGTTGCTTTAAAAAATCAAATAAATCCCTATTTCTAATTTCATCTCTTCCATTTTGATTTTACGGTTTGCAACTAAAATGCTGCTATCTCTTTACGAAATAAACAGCATGTTAAAAGTTCTGGTTGGTCACATGATCAAATCCTATGAAGCCCAAAGGGCTTCTCAGAAGATTTGATCAGGTACCAACCAAGTTCATATCCGGTGAACTTTTTAACATGCTTTATTACTTATATTTACGTTTGAGAAAGGCAAATTGTTTAGAATTTTTAACATATCCATGTTTTTATGTTTACAATAATGCAACCCTCAAACGATAAGCGCGTGCGGTTATCATTGTGACGTCATGAAAAAGTTAAAATGGAATTGAACGTTTTTGCTATTCTATAGGTTCATGTAAGGAAGCATTTTTGCAGATTAATGTAAATATAGAAATATTAAATGCTTAGATTATATTTGATATGGATTACATATTGGATACTCATGCAGTGGGATTGCTGTAAAAAAAAAAAAAAAAAAAAGAAACTGACAGGAAAGATCATTAAACAGCTAATCTACATAATTATGTACTTGAGGCTTGAAATGAATACTCACTGTATTTGTACATAGCATTATTGTAAATGAATAAAAATCAGTTGTTCGAAAAGTTTAATTGATTTAATTTTTTTTGCTTTCCCTCATAGGTTTGCTATTTTGAAGGTGACCTTAAATGTAGAATTAACTTTGGACAGCCTTACCCTGTATACTACTTTTATCTTTTGTAGACTGTGTGTGAAGATATCCTCATAGATAAACCAACTAATTTTTATGCGGGGCTTCTTCATAATCCACCATCAGAGTTTAAGGAAGAGTTATTGCCCCTTCTGGAAGAGTGTGCCTATCCTGCACACTCCAAAGGAGCAACAGTTCGGAACCCCACTTCAGATGACGTGTATTGGAAACTCCATAACCTTTTGAAAAGAATTATTCGTGAATCTTAACATGTAGCACTATAGTGATTCAACTTTTGTTGAATAGCATCATTTGATTACAAGAACTTTATTTTTTTTAATTCACTGTCATGAATTTTTTGTTTCAGCCAAAACTTAACCATAGATAAGACACCACGGTCTTTCAGCAATATTCAAATTTCGTAATATGCACAAAAATGACTTCTTTCACATAAACATGTGTATGGTATATATTTTACATGTAGTGCAGTATAATGTATAAAGTAGATTTATAATTTGATCCGGTAACTAATGCAACACCAAATATGACCTTAGTTTTTTTTATTTACAAATGAAAACTACATGTGTATATGATTAGAGTCAAATTAGACCCCCCCCCCCCCCCCTCCCCAAAAAAAAAAAAAAAAAATTAGCATTTTTCAATATGAATTGTATAAAGGTATAAAGTCTTCCTATTTGCTATATTCCAGATTGCTTTTGTAATTATTGTTAAAGAGTTAATATATTTTTTTTTCATCCATTTGTCTCATTTATTTGCACTCACTAGCAGTATATGACATCAGTAATTATGAAATGTTTGCAATTTTATCAATTTCAGACATAAATATGCATTTTTCTAAAAAGAATTTGAATGGCAAAAATAGAGCACAGCGTTGAACAAGCAACATTTTTCTGTCGGTAATTAGTGTTGGATAAATAAATACTTGATGGTAATATTTTGTTTGATCAGACTTACGCTCAATGTTTCTTGAAAGAAAAATACTGTAAAATACTGTTAGCAGTTTAATTATGCTAAAATGGCAGGACAAGGTCTACTTTATGATGTCATATTTCCAAAATTAGGGCATTTGGATTACAATAAAAATGATGATAAAGTTCACATATATTTTACAATTCACAGAAAACTTAATGTTTTTATGTTCTGTAACAGTAAAACATTGATGTTCATTTTAGGGGGCTATTATAGGCTCTCTGAAGTTTATGAAGTTTTACTCTTGAATTGTTGTACATTTTTTTCCTCCATTAAATATTTTTTTTATTGACTTATTTATATAACATGGCTACCATTAAGACACATTCCTAAAAGAACTGGTACTTGCACTATTATATCTTCTGCTCTCGTCAGTAATAGTATAGCAGAGCGAATAACTCCTCTTGTCTGACATACTTTTAGAGTGACCATTCTTAAAAATACGCATGCAGTCATTTTCGTATTTTCCATACCAAATTTTAAAAATAACGCAACAGCAGACTTCTTGTGCAATCTTGTGGCAGATATAAGCGTCTGTGTGACAAATTTGTATCAGCAACCTAATTTGAACATTCCAGTGTACTATTTATTTAAGTTTTTTGCACACTTTTTCCCCAGCATGACAATCAAGACTTACTGTATTCAACGGTTTTGGTTTTATGTCCATTGTAAATATGCATGTTTATTTACTTTTGATTATGTAATTTTCTCATTGTGTAACATTAATCTCTATAAGGGGAAATAAAAGATGAATAAATGAATGAAAATCTAATTTTAGTTAGATTGCGCCTCGTGTATCCTACGATTATTTAAAATTTCTGTTGACTTTCTATGCATGCAATCATGATTTACATAAAATGTTTTTGTATTTTCTGTACCCCATATATAAATATCTATCTATCTATATTTATATTACACAAAACCGGTCAATATTTTCGGACGAGCTAATATTACAATTATTGACTTTTTGTCTATATATGGTTGTATAGTGAGAATATACTACTGAATATAACAAATATATATATTTTCTGATGATGTGTATCTGGCTTTCATAACTAGTAAACAAGGTATTTCATGATCACGATTCTTAATGTTACTCGTTAGGTCATTTTTAATAGCTCTATAAGTGCATGTACATGTGTGTTTACATTCCAATTGTTGTTTTTACAGTTGTTGGAATTTTTGTTTTGGTAAAGTTTTAAAGTAATTTGTTAGGTTTGGTGCTACAAGTAGTTGGGTTTTCTACTTATGATATTTACATGTTCATGTAAATGATGTATAAGTTTAAATTTATATGCACGTACTTTTTGTGTAGTATTTTACTTTTTTATGTCAATTTGTGGGTTTTTTTAAAAATAAATTACTTTTTGAAAAAAATTGCACGTAACTGATTTACTAATAGAAAGGAACTATTTTTGATAGTTTCATATGAATACGTTTTTTTTTTAAATTAAAATTCAGGAACAGAAATACATGTTCAGTATACACAGTTCTCATTGGTTTACTGTCTAGTGAAAAAAGTTTTACAAAGTTTGCTTTGCTAGGAATAGTAAAATTGAGTTGTTTCTTGCAAGGCAGTTGTTGTTATGAAATACACAAGTAATTATAAATTAACTTTATATTTATCTTCTTTTACTTATTTGTTGCAATTGTATAACATCGCAACCCTATTAGTTAAAGCGCCAGAGCCATCTTTTGAATTAGAAGTCCATCTCGAGTTCAAAACTTGCAGTAGGTATTACAATTTTTATCTTTACATCAAGTTTTAACATACAGAAAAGTACATTTTATGGTAAAGAAAAGGTGTACATTTTGAAAATTTCAAAACGGTGATTGTATTTTGAATATGATGTTCCATCATCCACTTCGATATCTAACGGCGTCCATTAAAATGCCTCTGAAGGCACTGACACAATAAAACCACAAATCGAAAAATTCATTTTCATGGTTTGAGGGAATTGAATTTAATGGATTCTGCTGTAGGTGTACAAAGTAAACACTGCATTTCACAAACCGTTGGGATGTTAAATCAGGAGTTTCGTATCATTTAATGGAAGTGTAACTAAATTCACCCAATTGCTAAACAAATAAAAGAGCTACATGTAACTTTTGGTTTTAAATTTTCTGTTTGTTTTCGCTCAAACTGTGTGCTTGCTTAATGATTTCGATAAAAGATTCCTAATTTGGTGTATAATTTTCATTTCGTGCAATGCAGTGTTTTCGTCGGTGTCGTTGACAGTTTGTATGGATATGCACTCGTGAAGAATTTCCTCCAACCCCTTCTGAACGACCAAGGGTGGGCGTCTTAACAGACCATGATGGTCATTGGCGTCTGAATCGGAGAAAATATGTTGGCATATAACCTGCAATATATCAGAAACATCGTCAAATTATTTTTGACGCCTAAACAAATTAAGTTTGAAATACCTGACGTTGAAGAAGATAAATGTGAGAAATAAAAAGCTAAGATTTTCCCCATTGTGAGTCATTCAAAAATTGAACCAAGATGTTGAATACATGTGTATGCTATTAATTAAACACCTGCAAATTTGTGTTGCTTCGTTGTCGCTGACATCTGCCAACCTTTATATCACAAACACCTCGGCAATTCCCTTCCGCACAATCCGCGTCATTCACACACTGACGTGTTGACATCTCATTCACAAGAATATCATTCAGTACAACAGAATCTGCATCTAATATATGCACTTTAACACTGTTGTTATGGTTACTAACACCCAAGTTGTCCTCTTTAATATCACATACATGCAGTTTTCCATAAAAGGAATAATTCAGCTGATGAGCGAGATCGAGTAATTTCAAAGCAACTGAAGCTCGTGCTGACCACGTGTCGCCTACGTCATTCAGAGTAGAGGGTGTCCGTTCCACGAAATAAAACAGACCACACGACCCATAGATTTTAGGGAAAACGTCGCCAATTTGATATAGTACGGTCATAAACATGAACTCCTTTTGTAGTGCAAGGCCATACAAATTTCTAAGTAGGTCTGATTTTTTACTGCCCGTTGGAACATTTTTCTCCATGTTCCAAAACAAACGTAAAACATCATGTACGGTCTTAAAGGATTTCTGTTGTAGGTGTTGATTTACAAGAGTTTCTATTTTCATCAGAATACGTTTTTCTAAACTTTCTTCTGTACCAGAGGAAAGAAAATCTGCAGCTAAGATTTCTGAAAACCTTGCTCTTTTCATAACAAGATGGACACGAGAAGTTGTTGTGATGTTGTCCCACGACACATAGAAGACGTCTTTTTCACCGCCTTGATTCGTGCAAGAGCTATAACGTATGTCTGAAGTCTCACAGAGAGGTCCGCAGAAATTCCCAAACACCTTCCCTTGTACTGCATCCGAACACTGAAACAAAGGGACGACAGATAAAAAAAAAAACAGACCCTGTTTAGCTTTATGATCATGCAGTCAAAATAACTTAATTCTTTTAAAAACATTATTTTTACTTTTATTTTTTTTTTCTTTAATCCTACGATACTAAAATTTGTTGGGTTGCATGGTATTGATGTTAATCCTCAGTGCATGAGATGTAATTTTTTATGAACAAATTGGTCTATTTGTGGTGGCTGTTGATAAACAGTTTGACCATATACAAGTCATCTTTAAACACTCTTAAACAACTCTTGTATTCCTTTATTTGGACTACATTTGTGGTCAATTTTGTTCCAAAAATATTAAAGGGTTATAATCATAAAAACAGACCTAGGGTTTGGTTTTTATGTTTTTGATACATTGAATAATTACTGAATCCTCATATTGAGGATCCCTTAAAGGGTTGCTTTATACTCAGGTCGGTCCAAGTTGTAACACGAACAACAGATCTTGTGCAAAATTTTCATATTTTCATGATTTCAGGAATCATTTTTATTGTTCAATTGAAGAACTTGAGTCATAAATATACCAAGAATGAATGATGTTTCCTATGTGTTAGGCCAAGCAAGAACACAATGTGTTGAGGGTCAACAACCATCAAAATATATCATTAACATAGAATACAGAAACTCGCTGTATGAAATGGGCACAATGATCGAGAGAGGCAATGGTTCACGTACCAACTCACATATAGAAATCGAGTGAAACAAATACTTTTTATGATATTAAAATAAGATCTAGTCTGGCTTGAGTTGTTTAATTGGATTTTTCCCTATATGTACTCTATTTTTAATTAACTTGTCTGTGCATCTTTAAGATTAATTAAATGAGAAACCAGAGGTACCCTATAGGAAATTACATACATGAACAAATATATACTGATTGTGACACTACATTTACTGTTTTGTATTGTTAAGAGGTCTTATACGCTTAACTGTGACAGTGTTTGATAACGTTAAGGGGTCTGATACACTTAACGGTTTTGTAGAGTGAGTAATGTTCGTTGTGATTGTATGGTGTGCTGTTGCGGTAATTAGGTGAATAAGTATATTATAATAGTGAAACGTTTAATTGAAAATATTGTTATTGATATTAAATTAAAAAGGTTCCAGCAAGGTTCCAGCAAGTTTCCAACAATGTTCCAGTGATGATCCAGCAATAGTCACCAGTGTTCCGGTATTCTACATTCTACCCGTGTAACCTTCTTCGTGTATTCATTTACTACACTGGAAGCCGGTGGACGGAAGCCGTCATTTAGGACATGGTACCGAAGGAGGACACGTCGGACGAACACTGGATAGACGCTAAGGACAATTTTACCAACATAGGAGGTCATGATGGATCTGATGTCATAAACATTTTTTTTTTGTGAATATGTATATTTGTAAATTTATTGTTTTATATAAATTATATAGATACAAATTATAAATACTTATTGATGTTCCTCTTATTGCTCGACTGATTAGACACACGACGGCTGTCGTGACATACATAATCAACTACATTATATTTATCATTGTTGTCTCTCATGTATATACATGCGTGTTCTAAAACTTATCGAGGTCTTTCAAGTTTAATGTTGGAAAAACATCATTAGAGTGTTAGAGTACATGATATTTAACCATTAATGTTTTGGGCGGCGAATCCCATCTTCTTCATTCACTAATTTCCCTTGATATTTCGACTAACTTTCTGTCAACTTGAATGTGTCCCCATTACTCAAAACAGGAGCAGCGTATGTATTTAAGAAGACATGATTTTTAAGCATGTTCCTATTATTAAAGAATTGATATTTGTGTGTAAGGTTTAAATTGGCATTCTGCATGGAATTAAGCATTTTTATCTTTAAATTTCATATTCCAGGCACGTACTTTGTAAAAAAAAAAAAAAAAAAAAAGGGTGGGGGATGGTGATTTGGGGGGGGGGGGGGGGGCTTCTGGCAGGGACATTTTTCTAATACATTTATACCAGTTCTTTTCACCTTCCACACACACATTTCTCTAATTAACCGACATTGACAAAGGATTGAAAGGTAATATAGTAGCTGATATAGGCATTTAAAACATGATGTTCATCTTGACCCCCCTCCCCCCCTCCCTGCGCTTCCCAACGCATACACAAACCCGCTCGCGCACACGCACGCACGAAAACGATTCAACATGCCTGATTTTGTTGATAAATGTAACATGAATCAATCAGAGGAAAATAATATCTACTTACCAATTTGTCGATTGCTTGCAAAGCTTTCTCGTCTGAACATGGCGGTGTTACAGTTAATGTGTAAACAATACAAGCAGCATAAAGAAGAATCGTCAACTTCATACACACAACCAAGGATTTCACGGTGTGTAGTGCCCATCGTAGGAAAAATGAAGCACCCCCAAAGTAAATCACGGGTACAATCCCAAACACTAAGAACATATACAAATACATGTTGTTCAAGAAGATTTTTAAAAATCTTAATAGATTCATCAAAGCTTAATACATGTTGATCAAACCTCCATAAACAGTATAATGTTCACAATGACGAATTCCACTCTTTATCTGATAATCTTATCGTGTTTTGAAATGGTCCACTGCATAGTGTCTCTCTGGTAGAAATGCTGATTTATTTTTTTTTTCAATGCATTCTGTGGTCTATATAGATTTTGCCCGTGGGAAAGATACATCTGATTGACCACTCATAAAAAGGACGAACTCTTCCGTTTAAAGTTATAGAAATTTAAAACATCAAATTATTCTCTAGAATTATTGCCCCATTTACATATACATATATACAATGTAATATTCATTGTGCTTCTTTGTGCATGCAGTTACATATAATATCTTAATGATCCAGTTGATTGAAAATACTATTACTTTGAATTGCCTGTACTATTTTTTTTCAGATTTTCTTCTAGAATTAACATTGTTTTTTAACCTCGTTAGAACATTCTAATTAAGAACAGTGAAAATTGTCTACGGACGACCATTCCCTTCTTTAAAAAGTAAGTATTTCATATCCTGTATGCGTAGCATGGTCTTGATTCTGTTCATTAAAGCATCCTGTTTTTAATGAATTTTTTAAGGTAGCTCCTGCCTTTTAAATTTATCTGAGAAATGCAAGTAAAATTGCTTTTAATCAACTAATAAACATCTCATTAAAAAGAAAAACACAAAAAATCTTGATGTAATTAGATTAATTTTACTGTAACAATCCAACATATACGCATACTACATATATTCAATTGCATGTCAATCGCTGCTATAAGCATACCTTTACATTTTCATGCATAAAAAGTAGGCCTAAATAAATTTTAACAAATTTCGTTTAGACGTGCTAGTTTGTACATCTAGTCACCGTTAGATCCGCTACACTCTTTATTATTTAAGGAATAAGGAATCATTCTTTGAGTATTATGAGGTGATAATTTTGGTCGGGGTGTGGTCAAATCCAATAAAGCCCGAAGGGCTTTATGATAGATTTGACCACGCTCCAACCGATGAAATTATTAGGATATAATCTTCAAAATCGATTCGTAATGTTATCACAGACAAAGACAGTTGAAAATGTAAATATCATTGTATATTTACAAATACCGAGTATGATTCCCTCTAAGCTACAGCGACCTAATAAAAATCACGGATTGCACGATATAATCATGATGATGTCAGACTCAAATTCCCATAGGAGACGATTTGGCTGTTTATTTTAGCTAACGTACTGATGTACATGAACAGTAATTTAGTGAATCTTATTTTTTACAGTCAATTTATTAATTTGTTAAAAGACAAATGTAAATATAAATAATAAAATGCGATCATTGCAGAAAAAATTTACATAACCAGCTAACGCGGGCTATGTATTTTTTCTGCAATGTCGCCACCTTCTTTGCTGCATGAATCACCAAAGAAAGCATTTTATTGTTTAAATGTCGACCTTTATTATTGGAAGCATAAACGAGCTAAATGTTAGCCTGTTCTTTAGCAAACGACTTCTTTCCAAATTTCGACTTGGCAAAAACCACCCTCTGCTTTCACGTTTGTTAATTGAGGGCCAGGTCCTTTTGTTTCAGATATTTTGGTATGTGAAGAAAACCATCTTTTATTTGCGTGCGAGAAATTTTCGAGAAAACCTCGTCGTCTCGAATATTTCTCGCCACGAGCCAGACATTACCATTTTTGCCATATATCAACATCTTGATTGCGAAAATTAGTTACAGCACACCAGTTTATCTTCGGTATATCGCGAAATAAAGTCATCACGAATAAAAATTTGATTTACAGTTATATATATATTCATATGAAGTGTCATGTTAATTTTGAATGACCCGGTGGTAGTAAATACTGTCACCCGGTTGTCATGTTGTAAATTTTGTATATACTGCCACCCGATAATTTCAAAATTTACAACATGATAAAAGAAAAAAAAATGTTTTATCAAATATAATAGTTCTTTTATTAAGTCGACCAGGTAGTCAAATAGAATGAAAACGCATAGAAATAAAATACCAGTTTATTATTTGATCAAAAAATTATATCAAACAACCAAATAAAAAAAACCAATAAAAGAACAAGGGTGGAATTATATAATATTAACTTGATGTACATGACAAAAGCACGAAGGCTGAAGAATCTTAATTTTTGTAAAGGTCAGTATGTCTCGTGACCTCGTTTAATCAAGAACAGTCTGAGCATGACCAACATGTGATATATAAATGTCATAAAACGCAGGGTTACATAGTGCTTTAATGCAATTCCAAATTAACATACCATACATGTAAATATCATGGTATATGAAGTCATACATTTAAGGTGGTATGGGACATCATATGATATTAATGTGGATTAAAGTACATTATAATTAAAATACATTCACTGGTTTAGAATTATCAAATCTTACAATATTTTACCAAAAAATACGTTTAAAAAAATTTTGGAAAGGTAAAAAATTTAAAATCCCCAGCGGGATTTGAACTCATGACTTACAGATTGTAGTGAACCCTCCAACCCACTGCACTACGTTATTAGACGACAATATTGGCCGGAAAGATACTGTTTATAAAATTACATTTAAATTTTTGTTTATTTCGATAAATAGTACGTCACAATATGGAGGTGTCCCAAACCACCTTAACATTCTTTCCACTATTTGTTCCATTCTTTTATTTTTATGTGGAGAAGACGTAAATAAGAGATTGAAGAATATATTTATTAAGTTATATTAAATTATAATCTTCAATGATCATCTCTTATTCATGTCTTTTTCACATAAAAACCTGGTAAAAGCAAATCAATCTCATCACTCCAGACATGCAAAAATCTAGAGGGGGGGGGGGGGTATGAAAATTACCATTTAACAAAAAATTCAGCAGGATGCAAATTTATGAAAAACCTATAGAGAAAGACCTTTCCAGCAATTGAGAAGTAAAAACAGGAGGCCCATGGGCTTGAACAGTCACCTGATTGTAATGCAAACATGCTTGAGTTCAACAATCCTATCTAAGGTTAGATCAATGAACTGATGAAATGGTTGTTTAACCACACATTCATAACGTATATGATAATCTCTGGTTATTAGTTTGAGTTGGGTATAGAGGTCTAGAAGAGTTATGGGGGTACATGTATACTGATCACCTAATAAGCTGAGAGATAACCCAGGGTACCTGCCTAAGCTATTCTTCAATGTATCAGCAAGAAAATGTATGGACTAATCATTATGGTGAAGATCTTTAAAATCTTTCTCAAATATTTCTTCCTCTAAATAACTCTGAACACTAAAACATCTAAGTGCAGACATGTAAAAAAAAATTGTAAGTATATTTAGCATAATTTCACAAACATAAATTCATATGAATAAATCATCATCAGGAGATTCTCAACAGATGTTTTATATATATATATATATATATATATATATATATATATATATATATATATATATATATATTTATATTTTATAAGGTGTACTGGTAGATGACACTTGATTAAAATTTTATATTTACATCCACCAAGTATGATTCCCTCTATTTCTTACGGAAATTGATTGCAATTCACAGCTCTGTAGAATCTGACAGGACTGAAATCTTCATGCCCCGTTTATCGATTGGTCGAAACCTCATCGACCTAAGAAAAATCACGGACTACACGAAATAATCGTGATGATGTCAGACTCAAATTCCCAAAGAAGACGATTTGGCTTTTTCTTTCATCTAACATACGTTAACAATAATTTAGTTAATTTTACTTACTTTTTACGACCAATTTATTAATTTGTTAAAAGAAAGATGTAAATATACACAAAAAATGTTTTTTTATGAGATTCATGCTGATTATGAAGGTAGTGATCATTGCAGAAAAAAATTACACATTTACATGTTTTCTTCTGCAATATCGCCACCTTCATAACCCGAATGAACACCAAAGAAAGCATTTTACTGTTTAAGTAAATACAAGCCAAAAGAAATTCATCTCCAAAATCTCTTTTTATTAATCTTTTTTAATGATTCGAATTATCTTTGATGAAACTAACAAAAGATCACTCCAGCTAGTGGGTTAGCCTTATTTTAAAAGGTTAACCAGGCTAGTCAGGATGACCCAGACACTGAACTATAATTCAAGGAGGCCGACTTTTGTTTTCATTGTGCATTTGCGCATTCTAGTAAAATACAGTGTATTTATACCTTTTATGAAGTTTTTTCGATACCATTTATTAAACTTGAACACAATTAACAAAATATAGATAAAAATATTAAGATTTTTTTTAGGAAAATTCTATTTTTTAAACAATTTTTCCGTTGTTCGGTAGGTTAACGTTGCCATTGTGCTTTTATGATGTTATAATAAAATGAAGCTTCGTAGGAGTACGTTACAAAAAATGACATAAAAAAATATTAAGAATTGTATGGTTTGGTAATTTTACACACAAAATAATGCTTTCCTCAGGGTTATTTTTCTTAATTTTTTAATGAATCCATTGTACCAATCTACATTTGCAATACATGTACTCCAATTATATAGCAAAATTTGGTGCATTTTGATATTTCTAGATGACCCCCACTAAAAACCAGACGATAGAATTTAGTATTTTTTACATAAAAGGTAGAAAATGATATTGCTAATCACATACTACAATTTGAGCAAAATCGCTATTGTAATATTTTTTAAATCTGCTTCGAAGTGCAGAAAATGACTATTTCCTATATATTGTACCTGTACATGTATTTTGAGATGGCCAGTTAAAAGAACCAGATAGTAGATTTTCTCGAAACTTCGCAAATAAACTAGAGTTGAAGTAAATGACATATGGTTAAAAAATAGAGTTTTGCTACTGTAGTTTTTGTGCAAAAAAACCCAAATCGGCTTCCTTAATTACTTCAAAAGGACCCTTCTTCCATAAGATACCAACATCTGAATATAATATCATTTTATAATGCAGCTTCAAACAATGAGATTATTGAATTTTGACATTTTGTTAGTAATTATATGTACTTTAAACAATATCAGTCACAAACTCTGAATATGGTACATAATGCAGTTTCAAATTTACATAAGAGTACTCAATTTTGACATTTGGTAAGTACCAATTATTATATGTATTACAATTAACAATATTAGTCACAACATCATAATGACATTATGAAGTTCAGTTCGTGTTCTATAATAAAAGTTCAGTTCAGTTTGATGTTTGTTTTCATTTCTACTCAGCAAAGTTGAATTACTTTCCACACACATTCAACCTCTTTCAACTTGCATTAAAATTGCTAATATAAAACTCAGTCACAATTCTAATCAAGCTCATCATTGCATAGCTTAATACATAAATGAGGTTATATCTCATTCAACAAAATCCATTAGTTAAGAGGGCTGTATAAAGATAATTTTAAAGCTATATCATATGGATTTTTTTACTAAATAAAAGAAATAAAAGCTTTAAGCTTTTAAAAAACTCATATCTAAATATTTAAGGTAGATCTGATGGTTCATTTGTTGACCACCCAGCCTCCTTAAATCACACAGCTATTCATATTCCAGGCAAGGGTCTCTCAGCTGGTTCAGCAAACTTGTGATCATGCTGTCCATCACAACAACTCTTCCACACATGATCAGCTTCAATCCTCCACAGACAGCACCAACCCTTCTGTATCTATGCTGCATTCATAAATCTCTTTCCCCTCTGTGCCCTATTAGAAATGTAAAGATGCTTTGAGTCATGATATGCATACAGAAAAAAAAACATAACAAAAAGTTGATCAATTGACGTTTGTTTATGTCCAAGAGCTACAAGTATGTGTAATACCAAAATGCATTACATCAAATATTTATAAAATTTTTGGTAGAGGCTTCTTTGTTTATATTGACTAACTAAATAGAAAAATTGTTTTAAAAACAGAGGAGGAAAAAAACATTGGACATTTTTTTATTTTAGAACAGAAGCATGAAATGTGTAATAATGTGTAAAGTAAAAATCTCAACAACAAAAAACACCAAAAACCACACATTTAAGATACAAAACTGACAGTTGCTAATGAAAAAAAAACCAAAACACCAATTTACCTCCACAGTATTTAAAATGTCCATCAGTAAGTGTTTATGATTTGCATCTTTTGTTAACACATAGAGAAATCCCCCTCCTCCTGCTCCTGCCATACACATGCCATAGGCGAAGGGTCGAGATGCTGCCATCAGCTTAGCAATGGTGGTTGTTTCACATCCTGGTGCAAGTATCTTCTTCATTGCCCAATATTTGTCCAAACATGAACCCACTTTTTGGAGGTTGCCTGTTGAAAATTATTGCTCAATATTAAACTTTTTACATATTGGAATATATTGGATTATTTGCCTTTACTTAAGTTATTGGGTCGATTGTATTGTTAATTAACAGATAACCAAGAGACTAGCAAATACTGCAAACCAAGTATATGAATAACAGATATTGCTCACAAATAGATACTGAGTATAAAAAATACAGATATTCAAACCTAAAAAAAAATGTCTAATCACTTATTTGGATTTAGAAAGTATATATAGCGAAGTTTCGCCATTTTTAAATATATGTCATTGTTCATATTGTTCTATTTATCATAAAGTAGAAATAATGGCATTGGAGTAAGTGTGCACTTAATATTCCTTATCGAACATGAGGCCAATAGGCCTTGACAGTCACCTCAGTACCATAGCCCATACACAAACTTGTTGAGAGTCTCATATATGCATTATATTAAGTTTCATTCTGGAGTAGGAAAATTATGATATTGTAATGATGACCACCTCCCTGCCTTTAATCTTTCAAAAAGGACTATGAAACCTATAATTTTAGCGAAAAACTTAAAGATCATAATAGAGTGCATGACCTGATATTGAAAAGGTGCAAGACTCTGATAGAAAATAAATTTTCCCATATTTGTTAACTTTCAAGATAGGTTTTATGTGTATATGTTTTCATAGATAAACTAAAACAAGGTGGCTAGTATACATGTTTTATTTAAAACAAACTCCCATCCCCCATCCCCAGGGGCAGACAGAAACTCTTCCTGTGGGCATTTAAACAAAAACAAAAAACAAACAAGAGGCCCAAGGGCCACATTGCTCACTTGAGCAACAATAGGCATGATAAAATCAGCTTAATGGAGTCATAATACAAATATCTCGAAAATGTAGTATAATACATGTAGATCCTGTGTAAATAAAAATAATCCCCCCCCCCCTCTGGATATTCTTATGTTTATAATCCAGTCCCTTTTCTAACAGGATGATTTTATAGTCATATCATATGTTGAGCATTGCAGTTCTCAAAAAGATCCTAAACAATTGTTTATATATGGGATACCCCTGGGGATCATGTTTTAACAAACTTGAATCCACCTAACTGAGGATGCTTCCACACAAGTTTCAGCTTTCCTGGCTGATTGGTTTCTGAGAAGAAGATTTTTAAAGACTTACTCTATATATTCCTATATATATGTAAAAATTTGACTCCCCCCCCCCCCCCCCCCCCATTGTGGCCCAATCCTACCCCCAGGGGTCATGATTTTCACAACTTTGAATCTACACTAACTGAAGATGCTTCCACATAAGTTTCAACTTTCCTGGCTGATTGGTTTCTGAGAAGAAGGTTTTTTAAAAAGATTTACCCTATATATTCCTATGTAAAAATTCGACCCCCCATTGTGGCCCCACCCTCCCCCCGGGGGTCATGATTTTCACAACTTTGAATCTACACTACCTGAGGATGCTTCCCCATAAGTTTCAGCTTTCCTGGCTAATTGGTTTCTGTGAAGAAGATTTTTAAAGATTTACTCTATATATTCATATGTAAAAATTCGACCCCCCCATTGTGGCCCCACCCTACCCCTAGGGATCATGATTTTCACAACTTTGAATCTACACTACCTGAGGATGCTTCCCCATAAGTTTCAGCTTTCCTGGCTAATTGGTTTCTGTGAAGAAGATTTTTAAAGATTTACTCTATATATTCATATGTAAAAATTCGACCCCCCCATTGTGGCCCCACCCTACCCCTAGGGATCATGATTTTCACAACTTTGAATCTACACTACCTGAGGATGCTTGCACATAAGTTTCAGCTTTCCTGGCCAAATGGTTCTTGAGAAGAAGATTTCTGAAAATTTCTCAAAATTTTTCAATAATTCCTAATTATATCCCCTTGTAAAAGGGTGTGGTCTTTAATTTTCACAACTTTGAATCCCCTTTGCGTACGGGTGCTTTGTGTGAAGTTTGGTTGAAATTGGCCTGGTTGTTCTGGAGAAGATGTGAAAAGATGTGAAAAGTTTACAGGCAGACAGGCAGACAGACAGACAGACAGACGGTCAACAGACAAAATGTGATCAGAATAGCTCACTTGAGCTTTCAGCTCAGATGAGCTAAAAACAGCTGTAAAAGCTATTATGTGTTACTCACTTCTGTTGTAGCTTTTGATTTTTCATCCTTCATTATAAAATTAATACCATCTGGCATATATACCAAAATCATTTTACATGTACTGCTTATCAGTGATTTTGGGTAGCCAATTATTACTTTGCTTTTAACAAGTCTATTTGTTTATTTAAAAAGTTAAAACACTGTTTTTGTCTCAAATGATAACAATACTTTCATAACTCTTTTGATCATACAACTTCTTAATTACATTATATTCAATGATTACTAAATATGAACAAGCAAAGGAAGATAGCTCCATTATGAAGAAGCAAGGGAAGACAACTAAATTAACTGTTACAACTGTTACAACCCTCCCCCTGAACTCTTTCCAAATGCTTTCACAACATCTTAACTTTGATAGACAGCTTCATTCTTTCTCTTTTCTAAATATGTGAATTAACTCATTTCTTTCGTTGAAATTCCTGAGCAGAATAAAATGATAAGACAAATATATACCTCCCCCTCCCAGCCATAACCCTTGCCTTACATGTAGGTGACATGAAATATTATTAAAAATGATAGCTTAATGTTTTTTTCTAAATATGCAATCAGTTTTTATTCTGTGTCAGTAGATGTTTTTCAAACATTTTATATACATTAACAATAAATGACCATTCTGCCAGACCCTGCATTAAGACCCCCTACCCTATACACAATATGAGTGTTTTGACCCCGACCTAGATTCAAATCCCTACATTGGGAGAAATGAAATTTAAAATTTTGATAGATGGCTTTATTTTCTTTCTTTATATGCAGTCAGTTTTTATTCAGTATCACCAGAAGTAAAGAAGACGATTTTTTAAAACATTAAATGCATTTACACTATATGACTATTTTGGCCCCGCACTAGATTCAGAACCCCTACCTCGGGGGACATGAAATTAATAATTTTGGTAGAGGCTAGGGCTTCTTGGTCTACAGAATTATGAATTCAGTTTTCCTTATAGGTGTATGGGAGAAGAGAAGATAATTTTTAAAGATTATATGCATTAACACCCTACATCCATTTTGGCCCCGCCCTAGAGTCAAAACCCATACTCCAGGGGACATGAAATTTACAATTTTAGTAGAGGACTTCCTGGTTAAACATTATATGCATTAACACTTTATAGCCATATTGCTCCCCTCCCCCCCTCCCCCCCCCCCTCCCAACATCCTGAACCCCTGACCCAGGGGCCATGAGCCATGAATTTCACAATTAAGGTAGAATAGTTTGTGGACATCATAACCATGCATTCAGTTTTTTTCCCCACATGTGTTGGAGTAAAGATATGTTTTCACTATATGGCTATATTGGCCCCTCCCTAGGGCCTAAACCCCTGTCCCAGGGGTCATGAATTTCACAATTTAGGTAGAAGAGTTCATGGACATCATAATCATGCATTTAGTTTTTAACAAATATATATGGGAGTAGAGAAGAAGACTTTCTAAGATTTAATACATTTTTACTATATGGCCATATTGGCCCCACCCTAGAGCCTGAACTCCTGACCCAGCAGCCATGAATTTCACAATTTTGGTAGAGAGCTTCATGGACATAATAACCATGCATTCAGTTTTTTCCTCACGTGTGGGAGTAGAGAAGATTTTTGAAAATTTGGCCTTTTTTGCATATTTGGCCCCACCTGTGGTGCCCCGGGGGTGGTAGAGCCATGAATTCACAATTAATATTCTTCTTACCATAGAGATGCTTCACACCAAAAATGGTAACAATTGGCCTTGTAGTTTTCAAGAAGAAGTTAAAAATGTAAAATTGATAACTCACGACGCACACCGCATCACGATGGACGAAGACCAATTGCAATAGGTCACCTGAGTCACTCAGGTGACCTAAAAAATGTCTTTTTACTTATTTGGATTTAGAAAGTATATAAATGTAGAGCGAAGTTTCACCATTTTAAAACATATGTCATTGTTCATATTGCTTTATTCATCATATAGTAGAAATAATGGCATTGGAGTAAGTGTGCAATCAATATTCCCTATTGTTAAAAAAACCTTTAGAAAATACCCATTTTTTTCTTCAAAACATTTTATTAGAAAAATAAAATCATCAACATAATATGAATTCTTTGTAAAGACATTGCTCAGACAGTTCAATGTTGTAAATTTGGGAAATAACTATTTTTTTCTTCAAAACATTTATTATAAAGTTTTGTAAAATAAAATCATAAAATGATATGAATTCTTCATCAAGACATCTCTCACATGATTCAATGTTGTAAACTTGAATTGTTGATGATTCAAGCTATCTTTCAGCAAATTCTTAACACTCTTTTCATTACATATATATTTGAGCATAAAATGCTTCACACTGCATACAGTCCGTATAATCAACACATATTAATAGTTCTCAACTGGCCATTGGCAAATGAACAAAGATGCATATAATATTGCTTTATGTTAAGAACATGGAGCAACCAAAGGATTCTTTTTATTATTTAGCAAATAAAACTTTCAGAGGGCTGGATGATTGTGGCCATTTTAAAACTAAACCAATCTCCTTGATATGAAGAGTTTTTTTATTTCACAAGACAATTAAAATGTTCAATAAAAACTTCATTCTTCCTGACATGTTTTGTTAGGTGTCAATCTATATTATGCATTAATTATCAGAAAGTTTTGAACTCTAAGTGTCTTTTAAGTAACCAAAACAATTTTTCCATTTTCTCTGAATGAATACAAAAAAAATAATTTATGTTCAAATGATTAAAAAATTAATATGTTTTAAAAAACTTTAACCTTTTCGTCTTTTTTTTTTTTTTTACATTCATACAGGGTGAAGTACAAACATCATATATAGTGGTTGAACTTACCATCAATAAAGCCATGGGCACACTCCTGTGCTAGTATTACAAGAGCATTTTCAGTCTCCACAATGTTTGGATTTCTAGCATACCAGTTTCTGACAACCTCCTGCAAAAACAGTGTGATTTCAATCAAATATTTGTTTAAATCAAAAAGTATTCTTAGAAATATATATTACAAATGTATATATGCTTAAACTACTTCAATTTGAGACTGAATTTCACAAAAATCACGTATCTGCATGGCTAAGTCCACAGCAAAATTCTTTCCTTAGACAATTTCAAGTTAGATTATACATGTATTAATAAACTCTGAAATATCAAACACTGTACTAATCTTGTATATATAATAAAAGCTAAATGATTTTTTGAGTCCCATAGTGGTGATATAGAAAAATAATGAAATTTACAAAGCTTATAACAAATTATTTATTTCTGATCAACATATATATTTACTCAATTTACAATCCAATCATTCTATTCTACAAAGTAAGTTTTGTATCACAGGCACCTGATGTAATACTTATTTTCTTATAATAAAGATTAAAGAAATATACTCCCTTCGATCCTAATAATAAAGGGAGATTTATAATTGTATTATGTACTACATGTAAGTAGGGGAACATGATTTAATAACGAGAAACAAATATGTCAGATGCCTGTGATTTTGTATTATGAGAATCTCAAAATGTGTCTCATTTATACTCCAGTTTACTTACTAGATAGATGCATAACAATTAATAAACTTTATGATTGTTGAGAATGTAAAATGAAACCAAATGAAACTCGAACTGACTTAATTTTGAACTACAAGGCAGGGTGTTAATTATAATATTAAACCTGTTGACAATAATATTTTGAAAAATAATAATACACGTATGACGTTTATTAGACATATATTGTCCAATATAATGACTTAAATGCGCCTCTAATTTTCTGACAAAGTGTTAATTTTTCTAATATAAAACTTTTAATTATTACCAAACGTGTACCAATATCTTTTGGTTTTACAATTTTCCTCTCCCCCATATATTTATGAAAACTGCATGTTCACGTTTACCTACAATTTGTTTGTCATAACATTTTTTGCTAGCTAGTGCTCTCGAGTGCCCGATTGTTATAAACAAAGAAACGACATTCAAGCGGGAAATTTTACGTTGAAGATAATTTCTCATTAGTCAATTTGGCTTGAGTCAATCATACGAAAAAATCAGAGCAACGACGCCTATGTACATGTATTAAGCTTCAATTTTTTGTTTATAGTCACTTTAAATCATCGCACAATCACAGCTACTTTAATATTGCATCAGCTGTGTAGACCATTATATAGTTAACACAAAAATTCTGAGTAAATGACAATTCTTTAAAAGTTCAGAGTGAATAGTTACAAAGAAATACCGGTAGATGAATATACTAACAGATTTTACAGTCTTTTATTTTAAAAAATTATTACCTAATATCTTACTTTGACGTCTTCAGAAATTAACTTGGATGCCATTGCAAATAAAACTGCACCTTCACCCTTCCATATTGAGCCCCCCCCCCCCCCCCCCCCCCCCCCCTCCCGCAGTACTGTCTACTTCTTCATAATTAAATATTAAAGGTTAATGAAAGAATTCAGCAAAATAACCCAGTTGATTGCTAATGTTCTTTTGTGTGTATAAAAAAGGCTACAGGTCTAGGTCACCTATCTTTTTTAAATGATAAACACTGCAGAATTATTGTATGGAAACTATTTCTTTTTATAGGGCTTGACGGTTGCGGCAATTTTTTTTTTAGACTATCTTGATCTCCCAGAGAAGAAGAGCTCTATATAAAATAAAGAAAAACATTCAAATTTTAAAGCTAAAATTTATGGATTTTTTCTTTACAAAATAATAATTTATAGCTAAAAATAAACATATCTAAAAATCTACGGTAGATATAATGGTTAATTTGTTGATAACCAGCCTCCTTAAGGATTATCTCTTTGATAGTTTTTTCAAAGTTTAAAAGTATCAGGGTCGAATACACACAGGGTGAGCAAGATCACTTACATTCATAGAGCACAAGTTATTCTAACTAATTTATGATTTTCTTGGTGTGAAATAATTCATCCAAGTCAACATGCTCATTTTTAGTTTAGAGTCATGATGTTACCGTACATTTATATAAACAAAGTAAAAGCATTATGAAATATCTTGATTCATTAAATTTAAAGCAATTTTTAATGTCACTGGGATGCAGGTTTTCATACACAAGATTTGATTGGTTAATTTAGATAATCAATTTCCAAATCTCAAATTCTGAATTTCTGTTTTTAAATGAGACTTCAAGGCTTTTGTAGAATAAAGACTGTTTCATAATTAGTTGGGTTTCTGATGTTAACTTGTAAGTGAAGAAACACCAAGAAGTCGGTGAAAACTGAGCCACCACAAATTCTAATGACTTCACATTACATAATGCATGTTACTATATACTGAGCAAATAATTTAAATCTATCAAAAGTATCAATTTTTACTCTGATTAAAATATTTAATCAAATAATCAACCTCTACCTTTATCTGAAAGAATATATGAGCAAAACATTCTGTGTTTCCATGCAATTTTCATTTCCTTTTTCTTCAATACACTGCCCCTTAAAAATTATCTCCCCACCTGAACCCCCTTACCTTACAGGAGCTTGTTTCTGCAATGAAGTTCACCCCCATAGTGTAATTGCTGGATGCCTTGTGTTATCTTTAAAAAGTGGGGTAAAACCTCATCTCAGAAACAAGTGCCTCTGCCTTACCTGTAGGAGATTGCGAGCCAGTCTGGTCTTTCCAGTATAGATCAGTAAAAGCCTCTCATTGACCATCTGAATGACTTCACTGGACACCTTCAGATCCACCGCTTCCACAGCTATGGGGAGTTTGGCCTCAGACAGTCCGATCTTGATTCCCCCCATGAGTCCCCCCACCTGGTCCTGCCACCCTCCTCCAGTAGTAAGCAGCTGTTCCAGGTACAGCACCTGTTGAAATCAAACTGCATACATTGTTTCTATTATTAAAGTTTACCCTGATATTTTTTTTTTTACTACAATCTAATTAAAATTAGATCTTTGATCCACTCCTAATAGATCGCTACACAAAGCGATCTATTAGGAGCGGATCAAAGATCTAATTTTAATTAGATTGTTTTTACTATAAAGGGAGAGGAGTTTTTTTATTTTAATATAAGGGTGAGACAAGTGCCTGTACAATATACATGTACCCATCCATTAAGAATAAAGGAATTATTCTGAAAAGTTACCTACTTCAGACATACAGTAAAAAACACTGATACAATGAACGTGCTTAAGGTTAACAAGAGAGTCAGTTTCAGTCCCCTAATCTTTAAATTGTACTATAATTAAACTACCTGTACTGTAGATTCCTAATTAAACGTGAGGAATTAATATCTGTGTAAAATGACGAGAAGCACATATTGCTGATTTTGAAATCTCGCTTTTATTTTTCAAACAAATGTACATAAACATGATTGAAATTTGGCATTCGCGATTTAATATTCTTGCAATTTTATGCAAAATGGTTGAATCGCAGAATTAAGTACTCTAGTAAATTAAGGAATCTACAGTAATCAGATACATGATTGTATAACAAATTATGTTTATAATAAATTTAAAAAATCACCCATCCCTGGTCCTTTACTTTAACCATGTTTAACTATACATTTTTCACATGCAGTACATATTTACCATAAGTGATTTAATCCATGCTTAGAAAAAATCCAAAAAATTTCATATTAGAGTACTGTATCTAAAGATCCAGCTCTCAAGTCAAATG
The DNA here is from genome assembly GCA_033439105.1 of Magallana nippona. Lineage (NCBI taxonomy): Eukaryota > Metazoa > Mollusca > Bivalvia > Ostreida > Ostreidae > Magallana > Magallana nippona. The sequence goes on from CM065922.1 coordinate 17,907,779, forward strand.
TATTATAACTTCAAATGAAATTTTTATGTATATACAGTGATACGTGTACATAAATTATTTCATTTTATTTTTACATATTTTAGAAGAGGGGCATTGAAATAAAAATTTATTGAATATTATTAAATAATATTAAGTTGTGTTATGCGTTGTTCCTGAAGATTGTGTTAAATGTATCTGTTGTCCAAAAAATAGTAATTTTGATAAACACAGTTGCCTGATTCAACAGTTTAAAAGACGCTACAACTTTCCCAATACATACCGGTACTACCTTTGAAAGACTAGGAATTCAAAGATGACATTTTTCTTTACAGAGAATTTTATCTAAGATGCAATTAAAGTAGCATTAAGATACTGTAAATGTATTATATTTGGCGTGTACAATATTTGGCAGAAAAAAGTTTTTGAATAAGTTGGCGTGGATTTGAATTTAGTGTATTTCTAAATGTTCCTATTCTAATATATATATATCCATGGCATTTAGCGGTGTACTTGATTTAGTGGAAGCCCCATTCCACCAAAAACTCTAAATATAATAAACAGCCAAATGGAATATGTTTACAATAACATAATGATGGGCAGCGAGTAATAACACCAAAAGAAGTCTAGTTAATTTTATATAGTAGAGGCAAAATTTTTGGTCATTTTGGTTATATTGCAATTCTGTAAAATTTCATACCAAGAGAGTTAATTGATCCACATATTAAATATAAAAATATGTATAATCTTTTTTTTAACAGCATGAGTTTACAAACATAAACTTCATAATTCAAATCTATAATGTGTGAAAGAATACATCCAAAATGCTCTAATTATAAATACATACAGCGTGAATCAGTCCTTTCTTGTCACACGTTTTCCCTGAAGCCCTCAGAAGAGCAGCCATAACAGCTCCTGCCAAGATGCTGCTGGTCCCCATTCCTAGAAATTAAAAGGATTCCAACAATTCAGTAAATATTCAGATAATTTCACAACATTTACAGACCCCCCCTTTCCTCCCAAAAAATAAACAAAACGGGATAGATCAATTTACAAGATTGTGTGGATGTTACCTGAGCCCTGGGGTAGCACTGACCAACTGTGGATCTCGAACCCCCCACCATAACCCTCCATCAACTGTTCCTTCAGTGAGAGAGTGGAGGTTAGACTCACAATGTCCGCACAGATAAAAGAAGCTTTCAACAATGCTCCTGAAATGATGGGCATCTGTATGTGACTTAGGTTATCTTCATGTAAACTATATGTATACCATGCATAATTCTATAATAAGCACTGGTACTATATTAGTAGTGTTTAGTACATGTATTGAAGTTCAAAAAACAACCCATGACATCTCTAGGAGCAGTAATGATTAGCACTATATTGTATTATGCATTCAAAATATCTTATTTAGGACCAGCATTCATCAATGGGTTCTTGAGTATATACAGGTATTGACTTATCTCTGTTGTCCTTAGGAGTTTTCTATCCACTCTATACCTACCAGTATACTGGTATATAAAATGGAGTATGTATGAAATTGGCCTTGACAAATTAAGTTGGTTCAAATATAAAATATAGTTCATTTTCAAATTCAACAGGAATTATTTCACTAAAAATATTGAATGTTCCAAACAATAGCCAGAAAAGCTGCCCGCAAAGGGCGACATTCTGGAAATAATGTTATTCTGTCAATGATCTGCATATTAAACAATAGAAGGTCAATAATTTGCATAAACAATAGAAAAAGGATTATTTTGAAGGTGCATTTAAGTGCTATAAAAGAATAGTTAAAAGATTAATGTTGATAATCTCAAAGAATACGAACAGCAGAGTTTAATCAACTAAGAACAGCTACACCGAAGTGTTTTGTTTGCAAAAGGATTGATAAATAAATGTATAACTTTTAAGGACACACATGACGTTTCTCAAATTTAGATAAATTTATAAGAAAATTTATTCCATATTTATTTGCATCTAAACCTATTTATTTAAATTCAGGGTACATTACCAGGCAATTTTTTTGAGTAAGAACATTAAAAAATTTAGATTTTCCTTATTATAGCATACAATTGAATGCTTATAAATAAAGTCACAGTGTATATTTTCCACTAAAACTGTATCCAAAGAAAATGGTATCATATAAAATAAAATACATTTATAATCATCACATTACGGAGACAGAAAATAAGTTATCCTCAGGGTCACTATCAATTTACCTGGGCTATAGGGTTGGTAGTAATCCTCAAGGTCACTGAGGTCACGACACACGACCTCTGTGTTCTCACCATCATTACCATATATCACCATAACAAGCTTAGGTCTGGAAAAAGACAAATAAAGGCCAAAAACATTATAAGAGTTGTTTCTCAAGTATATGCAGCACTTTAGAATGTCCAATTATAGTTAAGCATTTTTTATTACAATGCAGCCAAATTGAATTCATATGTAAATGTCATATTGAAATGGGGAATAACAAATGAATAACTAATTTTTTAATATTTCAAGTTGAAAACAAGAGGCCCATGGGCCACATCACTCACCTGAACAACAGTTCCTTGTAAATTCTATTTCATAGCATATGCTATTTCTATTTTAAACTTTGAACCCCTTTCTGGGCCCCAGTATTGGTCCGGGGGTTGGCTTTAAGAATTTAGAATCTACACTATTTGAGGATTTTTGCGTAGTAATCACACAAATGGTAGCAGTGTAGTTCTTGAGAAGATGATTTTAAAACATTTTCCCAATATACTTCTATTTTAAACTTTGAACCCCTTCTGGGGCCCGAGTGTTGGTCCGGGATCACGGCTTTTACAATTTAGAATTTTCACTTTTTGAGGATCCTTGCATAGTAATCTCACAAACTGTAACATTGTAGTTCTCGAAAAGAAGATTTTTAAACATGTTTCCTATATATTTCTATGTTAAACTTTGATCCCCTCTTGGTACCCCAGCATAAAAGCGGGGTAACAATTCTAACAATTTAGAATTGACAATAGCCAATGTAAGGATGTATTCATATTAATATCCCAGCCTGTTGCATTGTAGTTCTTGAGAAGAAGATTTTGAAACATTTTTCTATATATGTTAAACTTTGAACCCTGCCTGGGGCCTCAGTTTTGGTCCGGGGTCATGATTTTAACAATTTAGATTCTTCACTATATATACAAGCTTTTGTGTAAATATTGGCATTTCTGGTGCAGTGGTTCTTGAGAAGAAGATTTTTAAACATTTTTCCTATGTATTTCTATGTTAAACTTTGAACCCCGCCTGGGGCCCCAGTTTTGGTCCTGGAGTCATGATTTTTACAATTCAAAGTCTTCACTATACATACAAGCTTTTGTGTAAATATTGGCATTTCTGGTGCAGTGGTTCTTGAGAAGAAGATTTTTAAACCTTTTTCCTATGTATTTCTATTTTAAACTTTGAACCCCGCCTGGGGCCTCAGTTTTGGCCCTGGGGTCAAGAATTTTACAATTTAGAATCTTCACTATACACACAAGCTTTTTTGTAAATATTGGCATTTCTGGTGCAGTGGTTCTTGAGAAGAAGATTTTTAAAGACACACTCCCTATACTTACTGTTTTGCAATTATCTCCCTTTTAAAAAGGTTTAGCCCTTTATTGTAACAATTTAGAATCCCTTTCCCATAAAGATTCTTTGTATTAAGTTTGGTTAAAATTGGCCCAGTGGTTTTTGAGAAGAAGTAAAAAATGTGAAAAGTTTACAGACGGATGTACAGACGGACGGACGGACGGACAAACGGACGGACGGACGCCGGACAACGGGTGATCAGAAAAGCTCATTTGAACCTTTGGTTCAGGTGAGCTAAAAATGAATAAACTTGAATAAACTAGTATTGTTAGGATCATTGACCCCAAATTTACATATCATTGAAACTATAATTTTCACTTCACCCACTAATATTGACACCCACAAAAAATCATGAAACCACAGAAATTTATAAATCAAACAAATCATACTTACTCATCTATTCTCTTCACTTTAGCTCCAACTGGATGCTGTCAAAATAACTCTCCATATTAATTAAAGTACAATGTTCAATCAAAATTTTAAAGCGCATAAACCTTAGATTTATCTATAACCATTTTTTCAGGATGTTAAATCTGAATAAAATTTCTTGTAAATTTTTAAATTAAATATTAAAGTAATCTGCTATTACACATTTACTGCGCAGTATAGCACTTTTTGCATAGTAACATTACCATATGATGTAATACATTTTGTAAACTAAATAATGTGAAATGATAATTAATTTAGCAGTGCATAGAATTTCATTTCAAAAAGAAAAAAACATGTACACCAGAGAAAAACTGTTACACAGGAATTATGAGTCACAATTTGAATTTCAGAAAAAATCAAAATGCACATGCTACATGATTGACTATTAATTTTAACTGCCTGATACTGGAATCAAAATACAATTTAATGCAGCATGCTTTAATCATTCAATCAGAGAATTCAAATTTACAGGACTGGTATAGGCCTGACTTACTTCTACAATGCTATATATAAACATCATCCTAAGATCTGATTTGAATGTACATTCATGCTTCTTTTTTATCAAACATTAATGGTCCAATTAGAATGTGGTGCTCCATACCTTTCCTCTTATCTGGAGACCAATCATGGTGACGGCACCACCATGCTCGTATGTGATAGGTGGTGTATCTGACCACCCCCCGGAGACATCTATACGGGCGGGGCACTGAGCTGTCACCCACTTATTCATAAAGGGCATTGAACAAGACTCAGGTTTAAAAAACTGAAAAACAAAATTTTTTTTAGATGTAAATCAAAAAACAACTTCTTAAATCTTTCTAAAAATTAGTTTTACATGTTGAAAACTAATTTGAAGCTTTGACATATGCCTTTGATAGACACATTGTAAATATCGCTTACAGTGCAGCCAATGCCATAGTGTGAATACCGGGATAGCAGTAATTTGTAGCTACATGTACGTCATGTATTCATATGTAGGAAAGAATACCATGCAATACGTGTGCCTACAGTTTAATGTATTTCTCCAGAATAAAAGCAAACTTAAGGCTATAGTGTTCTCTGATTTTTGGCATTTTCTATAATATTTTATTTATTTTCATTTGATGCAGTGCCACCTTCATAAACATGCAGTTCAAAAGCTTCAAAAATAAGATAATCAAAATCTAATTTGGGTGTCTTATTCACAGTCATTACTGGTAAGTCAGTATTGTTTTAAGAGACAATGACACTCATTACTCTCTCAAATGTCTACCTAATAGTCTCAGAATAAAAGAAAATTATCGAAATATTCTTCTAATAGGTATATTTTTAATGCATACAATATACCTTTAATATATATATAAAACTTAAAAATCAAAAGAAGTCAAAATTTAATGACTTACAAAACAAATGTTGCCTAAAGAGTTAAAAACAAGTATTTTTGATTACTTCTTAGTGGTGAAAAATAAATACCATCTGACAGTTGCATGTACATGTACTATATATAATACTAGCTTTTGTTTCGTTTCTTTACCGACACCAGTGTATGGACATCTATGTGTTACCCTTTCCCTTCCAGAATTCTGCTTTTAACATGCATGTTCATCATGATACATCTATGCCTCAATATATGAGTCTTATGAAAATGAAACTTTTTATTGGCTGTATACATATTTATTCAAAAATGAATTTACCGTAAAGTAAAAATTTTCACACTTACGGCATTCCTAGCTGTTCAAATTTATAATGTATGGACGTATTAAATCAATTTTAAAATTAAACTTCTCATAATTAAAAGGTGCAAATGATGTTTATATCTTCATGTGTTAAATTTTGACATCCAACCACATTAGACAAATATTTACCTGTTCAGTTAACTCATTTAATTAACTTACTTCTTTTGCTGTCATAACAGCCTGCCTTATAAGGATTTGAGCTGCTCCCTCATAATGTCTTGCAGCCCTCACCAACAAATCTGGACGCTCTAACCATTTGGAGCGCTCCTTGGCTAGGGCATTGACACCTCTCTCCAGCTCTCCATTCTTTAATATGATCACGTTTCAAGAACAAAGCTTGGCTACTAATCATTGCATGCTTATTCATTGTTACTTATTACTAATAATACAATGTCATTCTTAGGATCCACAAATCATGATAATGGAAGTTTTTGAAAATTAAGTTATAGTGTATATCAGTTTCATTGCTTAATTTTAAGAGCATGCAAACAAAGAAATGGGCCACATATATTATTTAGCTACAAAATAGGTGAGCTAGAATGTTTATGGTAAATATAGCAAACTGGCTAATGTTTTTTTTTTTAATACAGTAAAACTTGGTTATAGCCAAGTCCTACGAACCTATCGTGGGGTTAATATAGTCCTTTATCATAATTTCTTAATTAAAACATGAACCTTTTCATTCAAAGTATGATTAAGGTTCAATCAATAGATAAAACAAGGAAGGTGTCTTGTTTCAATGATCTGAGATACCTGCAAGATTCACAAGAAATTATAAACTACATGTATATAGGTGCTTGAAATATTGAAAGCACATCTTTCATATTATACGCAATCATAATCAGAAACACTGATCAACAAAGAAAGGTGTGAAATTTGATGTACATCATTCCATTAGGTGTCTTTCAAGCTTCTTCAATGATCTTATTTTTTTTTGTGTTGGAATCAATCACAATATATATATAATCATGTTATTAAATTACTTATATTATAAATAGAATATCACAGTATTACATGCATGATAAAATATCGCAAACTGATAAAATAATCGACACTTGTAAAACATTGCATATATAGTGATAAAATATCACTCGAGAGCGAGATCTGTAGCCCTATACATATAAAGTTGTACATATGAAAATTTGAATAATGATGCACAAATATATAAATTCTTACTTTTTGACAGATCTACCTTGTATATTTGTGAAAGTTAATATCACAAATTCACATTATCACCTCAGATAAACTGTGGAAATGTAAAACATATAAGGTACTTATTTAATACATGAAGCATAGTTACATGAAACTGTGACTAAACAATTTGCCAAAAGATACATTTTTGTATGAATGAATGTTTTTTTTATGATTTGTGAAAATAAAATATGCTGTCATTTGGCATCAGAGAAAATTTATTGTTTAAGGTGTGAACCATGTACCGGTACTTGCATGAATCAATTAACACCAATTCTCTTTATCTACTGGACCAGGTGTTAACATTTTTTGCATCAATTAATTAAATATATATTTGAGGTGTTAATCAAACTCAGAAAGATATGAACAAATGATTTTCTCAAGATTTGTGGAAATGATAATTATACATGGCATCGGGGAAAATTGATTGTTTGAGGTGTGAACCATGAACCAGCATAATAAATACATGTATCATGCAATACTATCGATTAGCTATATGTTTGGGTGGATAAGTTATTTGTTAGAACAAATTAATATTTGATCGGAAAAATTAGGATTTACTAAAAATTGTTCCCCAGAGAGAGAGAGAGAGAGAGAGAGAGAGAGAGAGAAATTCTGATGCTTCTATACAGTATGTAGGCCTACTGAAGGCTTTTATAAAAATGATGACAGCTAGCTTTGTAAATAATGTCATATGTTAGTAGTGATTATAAAAATAGTGATAGTTTGAATTGGCAATTGATGCGTTTAGTATTTTATAGGATAGCAGATTATTTTGAATAATTTATAATGTAAAATTCCCTGACTTTTGTGTCTTAACGAAATTCTTGACAGCCATAACTGTGCTGCGAGTGATTATGTAATATAACTATTACGGATTCCTTGCACGGTCGATATGTGGTTATACGGACCCATGTCAAGTGATTACAAGGCAAGACATTTATATGGCGTACTAGTGTCATACATGTAGAATATACTGGTAAGCTCATTTCTCATAATTCATCACAATTTAAGATGTTGTTAAAGGATGGATAAATATTATTTGCTCTGGCATAGTGCAAAAAAATCAACTTAAGTTACCAAAAAAACCTTTGTGCCAAGAGTGAGCATCTCAAAAACTGATTTAGTCAGACTTAATACATTATGAATGCGACATCTCTCTCTCTCTCTGACTCTCTCTCTCTCTCTCTCTCTCTCTCTCTCTCTCTCTCTCTCTCTCTCTCTGAGACAATTTTTCTGCTAAGTCAATTAACTTATTTTTCTGTACAAAAATCTTATTCGTCTGAACAAAATCACAGGTATTTATTAGTTTTTTTATTCTTGAATATTTGTGGGGCTCAATTTGTATTGATTTTGTGCAGGTACCACCAATTATCTACAAATTAATATCCATAATGCATTTTGAAACACAGTCTTTATGCATTATGCGAAAATACATCCCAAAAAACCTTTAAAAATTAGCTCCAATGAATTTTAATGATTCTACAGCTGAATGTATATATGATATTGCCTTACCTCCAGTAGATTGAATGCCTTGGCCCATGCTTTGTTGGCTGCTGGCCCACTCCTTAACCCCCCTTTTTGACCGGCCTTGGATCCCAATACATCTGCAATATTTGCTAGAGTCCTGGCAGCTACTCCTGGGTCATCCTTGCTACTTCTTGCCACTGAAAGTCAGGGAAGGTTTTAAAAAGATAATAATGTAAATAATTGTAAGGATATCTTTGTTTATTACCTAAAAGTTTTTTAAAATAATCATAGTATAGGTACATTAATTACAGTGCTCCTGAAATAAATTGAAATCTGCTTAGCTAGAGCAGATAAACTAGATATACTAGGAATGTTACTTTTTTGACTCTGCTCTCAAAATAAAGAAGAGTAAAAAAAATATCTTCTTGTTTAAATAATATGGGGATTAACATGGCATACAACAGCAACCCCCCCCCCCCCCCCCCCCCCCCAATTACGGTAGTTCAATTTCAAAGACACCAGATAAATAGTATATAATTATTTTACTTTCAGTCTAATAATATAAAATCTATTTATGATATTTCTTCTATGTTTTTCATAAAAAATTGTTTCCCTTAAATATTTGTAACAGATATAAGCCAGTCTATATATCAAAATATATACAGGTGACACTCGATGGCTCGAACTTCGATCTCTCGAAGTTCTTGATCTCTCGAAGTGAAATCACGGTCCCGATTTTTTTCCCTATATAACTAAGCAAATTTACTCTTGATCTCTCGAACTCCGATCTCTCGAAGTTCTTGATCTCTCGAAGTAAAACCTGGGTCCCGTTATACATATTTCATTGTTTTTGACTCTTGAAAACTCGAAGTGGTGGCTGTGTACACATGCGACCGATCAAGCGTATAATGAGCTCCGCGTGGACCTTACCTGGATGATCGATTGAACCCCTGGGGCTAGCGTAGTAGTGTTAATTGGTTAATTACGGAAGTGACACTACCCCTTGCTTCCTTCAAAGGGTAGATAGTTAATTTGTAACTGATCTATTAATTTCAACAACTTGTGAAATTAACGGTAAATTAAACCGGTCTTTCTTTAAACTATTCTGTGATCAAGAAAACATAAAATACTTTAAAAAAAATTATAAGTGAACAAAACAATAAATCAACACAAAACTAATTTCTGTATTGTTGAATTTCATGTAAAGTAGCAGAAAGTACAAATGAAATCATGTTAGACTATCATTCCATGTTATGAATATAAACTTCCGGCTACTATAATTTTAGAACCAACATGACGGGAACAAAAATTTCCGGATTTTTTTAAACTTTCGATCTCTCGAACTCTTGATCTCTCGAAGTTTAATCATGGTCCCCTGAAGTTCGAGTTATCGAGATTCACCTGTATCATCTATATTTAGCAATATCTGTCTTCTCTCTCTCCTCTCTCTCTCTCTCTCTCTCTCTCTCTCTCTCTCTCTCTCTCTCTCTCTCTCTCTCTCTCTCGGGGTCCATATTGTTGCTATGCGTTTAATTGAGCTATTATATAATTTAGTTGACAGGTACATCAGTCCATAAAGTTCTTGCAGACTTTTTTCCTTATATGAAGATATCTGTGGAAGCCATTGACGTCAAAGAAATATGAATCTGAGAAATATGCAACAAATACCAAGATTTCTGTATCAACGTCAATAAAAAAATCTTTAATGAGTGGGTAATCAATAATTCATATTTACATCCACCAAGTATTTTCTCCTCTTTTTTTAAGAAAACCAATTGTGATTCACAGGACTGAAATCTATGCAATACAGTTCTAACCAGTTTATCCATTGGTCGAAACCTTCAGTAATCTAAGAGAAATTACAAACTGCACAAAATAATCATGATGATGTCAGACTCAAATTCCAATTTATAAGAATAATTGGCTATTTCTATTACTGATGTTCCAATTAACAATAATTTAGTTAGTTATCAGTAGTTAATTTAGTTACAAAATTAACATAATCCGCTAGAGCTGCAGAACTATAGCTCCACAGGAAATTCAGGTTGACAGACCGTGGATCTACAGTTCCATCCATACAAAAAACTGTTTATTTATTGTACATAAATAGTTGTGCACGGTTTTGGATGTTGAATTGTGAAACTTGGAAGATTATAGTCTTAATCACGGTTTTATCAGTCATTCTGTCCCACCTTCATTTTCCATACTGTTTTTCTTTATGGTTTGGTGAATTCAATTTCATTTGCTTTGTAATGATGCCCTACAGATAAAGTTTGACTTTTGTTACTTTTAATGAACAGGTATTTACGTATTTAATGTGATTCTTATTTATGATCGGGTTAGTGCTTGGCTCGATCAGTGTTCCAATAAAATGAAGATGAGAAAAAAAAGATCTGACTTTATTATGCAGATTCTACTTTACCGTTTTATTCAACACAGCAATTATCACGCATAGAGTTCAACTTTGGTTACTTTTTAGCTCACCTGAGCGGAATTTGTCCATCGTCTGTCGTTGTTGTCATCATTAAAAATTGTCATAAATTTTTTGCATTTTTGTCTTCCTTTCAAAAACTTCACTTTCATATTTTAAACAACATTTCGAGACCAAGAAGGTTACACAGGCTCTTTATATGTGTTTTACACATGTAAAATATATATGTAAAATATATGTTTAACAAAGGTTTTACACATGTGGACAAAGAACTATATGCGATAAGGTCTAATTTCTGCCCCCGTGTTTTATAAATTTGAAAAAACATCATATCATAAAGATATTTTGATAAAATATAAAACTGAATATGCTTGTTACAGAAATCTAAAAGTTTTTCAATATCGATCATTCCTCGTGCTTCTATGACGTCACGTAAATGGGCCATTTCCCGCATTTTCTCAAAAGCATGAAAATTTCATCTGTTTTTCTTCATATTCAAGAGTAAGAGGTATAGAGCGCAATGTTGCTCCAAAACCATTTTAACATATATTATTGTTCATATTATTTCGTATATCATATTAAAAAATGGTGTTGGAGCAAGCATGCGCTCGATGTTTCCTTTTCAAAAAACTGATAGGAAATCCTCCATTTTTGGCTAAAATACGTACTTTTTGTGAAATAAGCTTATTATAAACATATCATATTTCTGTTATGACTTCGATTAGACAATTTCTCTTTATAAACCTAAACTAGATATATATTAACCTATCTTTTAGCAAATTTCTAAAGCTCTATTCATAACTTTGAATTTTGGGGCATAAAAACGCTTTATCCCGCACACAGTTCTTTCCTGTGTATTAGAATTTTATGTAATGTTGGGCTTATAATTGGTATATTTTTCACACACATACAATAAACTCTAAATGAGCAGATTAATATTCACGTGTTTTTAATTAAATGAATCCTGCAAATGTCAAAGCAGTACATATGTATATGTGGGTTTATAATACTTCCACAGTATGGAAGTTTCTCAATCAATGCCTAATAATCCTTGAAAGAGAAAGATCTATACAGTCATGTACTTCCTTCTTGAGTATATCCAAAGTAAATTCTAGTTGTTCAGAGCAAAAATTTGTACACTTCAAACCTCACTCATAGTAACTTTCTCTGTTTCCTCTGATCATGGATATGTATGTTTGATGGCTTATTTGCTAAACCAAGCCCTATAGGGACTGAGATTCCATATCACTTGAAAATCTGGTTCATCTTTATCTACTACCGGTAAACAGAAATGGGAACATGACGGTGTTGATAAATATCACGTTTTTAATCAATACCCATCAATTTTCCTTTCTTGATACTGTCAATTTTACAGAGTTGATCGGATTTTACGGATCACCACACTGTAGTTTTCCGATTCTGTATCACCACTCTCTGAAACCGATGACACAGTACACATAAAATAACGTCTGTACTTTAGCGCGTTTTAAAAGAGTTCATCTAAAAATAGCTTTGTTATATAAGTAAACGTCAAACAATTGATTTTAAAAAGATAGTTTTGTAATTTAAACTTATAAATGGACAAGAGTACATAATAAATTTATCATTATAACAGTAACTTGATCCAAAGGGTTGGATCATGCCTCGTTGCCAGGCGCGGATCATCAGATCAAACTCGACGCTTCGCGTCACGTTTGATCTGATGATCCAAGCCTGGCAACTCGACGTGATCCAACCCTTTGGATCAAGTTACTGTTATAATAATATATATATATTGAAAAGATCACTGGCCATGAGTTTTTGTATCCTTGAAACTGTGATTTTCACTAAAGCCATGAAAATTGATGCCCACGAATACCCGGTAATAATGAAACCACAGTGCATGCATACAACAGCTTTAGTTTAATTAACTTTCACAAGAAAGGTTATCTTTCAATCCTTGCTCATAAGATTTTGTGCACCTACACATTAATACTCACCCACATACACTGTTTAGGGTGCTAATCAAGGTACTAGTATCCAATCCATATTAACACCTAATTTTCGAATCTTGAATATCCATCATGTATTAAATACTCTGACATCAAATCAAAGCATTTTAGAGTAGATTTACCAAGAGAAACTTTCAAAAATACCTACGAGTAAGCAGTAATTAATTAATGTAGATTAAAAAAATTTTGAAAATGCAAAATGAAATACTTAGATTTTTATACAGGATTATATAGATATTTTTTAAGGATTGATTTTTATAGATTAAAAAGCGGGGGGGGGGGGGGGGGGGGCAACTCTTCAAGAATTCAAGAACAGGAAAAGGACACATTCTGCTCTTACATACTGATACTTAAAGGTGAAAATTATGTCTAAGTATGCTGAGTATTAAGCCCATACATATCTGTTATGCATTCAGATTCATTGAATATGGGGCTATTATGGAACGGATACCTTAAATACATTTCCCCTCAGCATCAATTTATATGAGGGAACTATAACAATATTGGTACTTTGATTAATTGCTGGGGCCATAATTGTGACCATTTTTAAACTATATGAATCTCTATCATCAACTACGAGCCAAAGAGGTCTGTATAAAGACATGTGAAAAATATTCAAATTTTAAAGTTAAAACTTTTTGATTATTTCTTTTGATCACCAAATAATAGATGTATATGGACAAAAGTATCATATTTAAATTTTTTTCAGAAGTAGATCTGATGGGTAATTTGTTGACCATCTAATCTCACATACTGTATACAGGGAAATATTTGCCCCCGTTTTATTTTCACCCCTTTTGCCTTCATTGTCAGCGGATGAATTTGAGACTGGGCGAATTCCAATGTCTCAAATTATCTCTATTTAAATACAACTGTGTCTGGGCAAATTCAAGATGGGACAAAACTGTCTGCAAGTGTAGAAGGGCGAAAATAACACAGGGCGAAAAAATACCCCATACATAATAGTTACCTGAGTCTAGTTTTTCTAGAATTGCATGCGAGAAGCCATCAATGCCTGCACTGTTGTAGATTGGGTGGAAACCTTTATGGAGTCTTTGAATGAGAGCTGTTGTTATTTCTTCCTTTTTCACCTCATAGAACATCTCTCTTTAAATGATCATAAAATATTTTGACATTAAAATGTGTGATTATAAAAATGCATAAATTACGTCCTATACCTCTCTAAATTGTAAGTAATACATATTGCTCTCTTTTTCAGCTATTTCAATTTCAAAATCCATTTTCTCTATGTCTTTGCTTATATAACTTTATGAGTACAATAAAGCATTCCCCAAGACATTTCCGCTTATATTTACAGCACAGTTTGTTTCTGCTTTAGTACATAGCGAAAGTGTATATGTACTTCTTTGTGCTAATTATCTATTAAAATGTGCAAGTGGAAACCCTTACTAAATTCCATATGCATGTAAAATCTTCTCTTATTGACAGTTGCATAAACATTAGTTATCAAAGTAGCTACAGAACTGTAGCTCTGCAGGAAATTCTGGTTTGATGGACTGTAGAGCTACAGTTCTACCCATAAAAAAACACTCATTGGCACAAAAAGTTGCGCTGGGTTTTGGAATTATGAACCTAGTTTATTTACATATTCTGTGAAAATTTGTATACCAAAACATTTTTGAGACATTTTACATTAGATATCATTAATTTACTTGTCTCTGAATATCTTTTAAACACCCTCACCAGCCCCATAAAGTAGAATAGTGTAGTTTGTTTACATGTAAAATTGGCGACTCTTGATCTTGATGTGAATTTAACATAATTCACTTTCAGAGGTCAGTCAGGTGTTTAGGAAAATGTTTGAGCAACTAAAGTGGTGAATCAGTAGCAAAATCTCTTAGAAATTGTTTGTTTACAGAATATATTCCTTAATTAGTTTAATAAGTTTTTGTAAGCAATGAATATACAGTTTTTGGTATGGATGGAACTTTAGCTCTACGGTATGTCGACCCAAATTTTCTGTAGAGCTACAGTTCTGCAGCTTATATCAACCCTGCCATCTAAATATAAATGACCATCTTTGGCTATATTTTGAGCATATTTCATTGTATGAATATCACACTTAAGGTTCCAATAAAAGTCAAATTCATTAGATTCTACCCATTTGATAGGTTCTCATCATATTAAAATTCAAAACAACAAAGGAAAAACAATAATAACAAAATAACAAAATACAACTTAGTGAATAACCCTGTTTTTCAACAACAATTGATTCATACTTGAAGCTGACATGAAATTATTCCCAATAAACGAATTATTCCTCTTTTTATCTTTGACTACTGCTGTATTAGTTCTGTCATTCCGCTTATCACTACACATCCAATATATAAGGATGAGAGCACTATTCCTGCTTCACTGCATTCACTGACAGGTATTTTATTCACCTGAACATGTTACATTAAGGTGGTTCACAACACCATGAAGTAGTTTCTCAAATCAGCGAAAAAATATGAAATTTTGGATAAAAAATTATGATTTTCAAAATTTAAGTTAAAAATTAAGTAAAATGAACAAAAACTCCTGGCGGATTTGAACAATGATTTGCGGTTCACAAGCACAATACTTTAACCACTGAACTATGATAATATACAACCAATTGGATTGATATAAACAATTTAACAAATTATTCAAATTGCCATCTAGTGACAAAGTGTCTTAAAAAGTATAATTCTTGATATAATTTTCAAACTAAAAGATATATAAAATGCATTTCAAAGGAACGTTACAGCCAATATAACAATATAACGGAATTAACATACATCAATAATGATTTGTGCCAAGTTTGGTATAAATTGGCTCTGTAGTTCAAGAGAAGAATATAAAAATGTGAAAAGTTTACATCAACAATGATCACAGATAGGGGACAAATTTTGATCAGAAAAGCAAAGATAAGCCTTAGGCTAAGGCGAGCTAAAAATGGTATATTTACATTCAGTGTATATTTCCCCTTCTGTTTGCATTGGAAATCTGCGACGTTCAATTTTCTATGAATACACTTTGATAATTCATGCGCCACGTGCACAAATATAAACATCTTCACGTGTTTTGAGTATATTTATTTTTGCAAGATTAAATGAAACGTTCAATATGATATGTTCTTTTGAAAAATAATCATTTAATTATTTATATCTACTCCTTCATAAAAAAGGTTTTTCTCTACAAAGTTTCTGGCATTATATTATTAGTTGCGGAAGCGAACTAAATAAATTGTTAATATGGCTGTTCCAAAAATGTTTCATATCCCTGACTGAGAGTGTATATAAAGGCTTTACAGCGACAATACACATATATTTCATAAAAATAGACATCAGTATGAATATAAATATAAGCATTGAATGCCTATTTTTGGATGTCATCGGTCCTGTAACACAGTGCAGACAAATTATCATACCGTGCTTATGCGCGGTATTCAATTTGTCTGCACCGCTTGGTATTTTAAAGGACCGAGGACATCCAAAAATAAGCATTCAATGCTTAAATTAATTTTGAAGTGGATTTGGTGAGAAAACATCAAATGATGTAATACATTGTTTGAACTTTGTGATTAACACTTTACATCTGCCACTGGATTTTCCTACATAAAACAGCCCATACCTCAAACAATAGCCTGAGTCATGACACACCTACCTCCTGGATTGAAGTTCTTGTTCAGCATTCACAAAAGACAGGATTTCTCTCATGCTCAATCTCCAGGATGACTGCCATCTACAATTGTAGAAAAAAGAACTTGATTTTGTAAGAATTTAATGGCTTAGCTAAATAGTGGTGATTTAAAAAGTGCAATTATTTGGAAGGGTTACTGTATTGCATAAAAGTATGTTGAACTTTATATGATATGGATTGCATGTTGAATAAAATTCAAATTCGCTAAAAATATAATATCTTATATATAATCCTATCACAAATTTCACTAGATTGTTTTAAAAAAAGAACCAATTTCTTAAAATCAGCCATTTTGCAAATATTAATTCAGGTATGAAAAGAAGTTTTTGATTATTTTTAATAAACAGACAACACAACAGAATCATAAATTTATAAGTCTGACTCAAGTCATTCTTATTTGTAAAAACATATAAAAATATCAATTGCAAAAGTCTGTTCTACTAGTTGAGATAAGCTCTATAAAGGGAATTATATGAGATCCTTTCAAAATACAAATCTTTATCAAGTCAAACAAGAGGCCCGGGAGCCACATCACTCACCTAAGCAACAATAGCCTTAACTGATCAGAAAAGCTCGAGACCGTCGTATCTAGAGTATCAAATACAAAATGTCTAGATAACTAAGTAGAGTATATCTTTCTTATAAAAATTAAACAAAAAAAATCTCCACATATTCTAAAATTTAACATTCCACTCCTTTTGATCTTTCAGATTAAAAGAATAAGATTTTTAAAGTTTTTCTATATTTATTCTAATTCAAAAATTCCCCGTTCCCCCATTGTGACCCAATCTACCCCCAGGGATCATGATTCGAACAAACTTGGATATACACTACCTGAGGATGCTTTCACACAAGTTAAAGCTTTTCTGGCCAAATGGTTTTTGAGGAGAAGATTTCAAAGATTTTACTCTATATATTCCTATGTAAAAATTTGAACCCATCCTATCCCCAGGAATCACAATTTGAACAAACTTGAATCTACACTACCTGAGGATGCTTCCACACAAGTTAAAGCTTTTCTGACAAAACAGTTTTTGAGACGATTTTTCTCTATACATTCCTATGTAAAAATGTGATCCTCATTGTGGACCCATCCACCCCTGGGGATCACAATTCAAACAAACTTGAATCTACACTACCTGAGGATACTTCCACACAAGTTACAGATTTACCGGCCAATTTTTTTTTGAGAAGATTTTTAAAGATTTTTCTCTAAATATTTCTATGACCAAATTTGACTCCCCCTACTGTGTCCCACCCTACTCGGTGTTCCTGATTTGAACAAATTTGAATATACACTACCTAAGGATGCTTCTACACAAGTTTCAGCTTTTCTGGCCAATAGGTTTTTCAGAAGAAGATTTATGAAAAATACCAACAAATTTTCAATAATTCTAAATTATCTCCCCTTTAAAAGGGACCTTGCCCTTCATTTGAATAAACTTGAAAGCCCTTCCCCCAAAGATGCTTTGTGCCATGTTTGCTTTAAATTGGCCCGGTGATTCTGGAGAAGAAGATAAAATGTGGAAAGTTTACGACAACAACTATGACAATGACAGACAACAGACTTTGATCAGGAAAGCTCACTTGAGCCTTCAGCTCCGGTGAGTTAAATAGGGAGATGGGATATTGGGTGAAGATGGAGTCGTAGTTAAAATTTATGAAAAGATCTTCCTGAAAACTTGTTTGTTGGTTTACTTATAATGTAAAATTGAAAGAAGTTTTTTTTAAGGCAGAATACCTTTTCAGCCTAACATGATCCTCATCTTGAACAATTCCTTGGATCCAGAGTAAATCCTCTAATCCAATGGCATCTGTAGCATGAAGAATGGGGAAAAGTTTTGCTTCAAACATGGTCTGGTCATCATTATTCTGATGGAAAGAAAATACATGAAAATTGTACAAAAAAATCTCTCTCTCTCTCTCTCTCTCTCTCTCTCTCTCTCTCTCTCTCTCTCTCAAGATTGTTACAAGAGTTTGTAAGATGTAAGATATTTATGCACATTGCAGATACACTTTAATATGTATTTGAAAAGATTTTTCACTGGGTGAATCTGGATCTGGACTAATATTGACTTACAACATCTGTGTGCCACAGATCCTCCTTGATTATCCCTGTCTTTGTCATCCAAACCACTATAGGAAGGTTGCAGAATGTGTTGGCACTCTTCCAGTGAGGTACCTTCAACATTGCAATTTTAAAAAATTATAGCAAAACAACAATCATTGAAACTACCATGATAGTTAAACAATAACCAATTCAATTGAACTTGACTACATGTATACTGGATAAAGATTAGTTGCTGGATGAAGTTTTTGCAGTTTTCTATATCATGTATTTGTTTAATATATTTGTTTATAAATATTGCAATTAATATTGATACAGTAAATGGTACGTGTCCAAATCTTTTATTTTAACCTTGTTTTGATTACTGGTAGCTATTGATTTTAAAGTGTTGGGGGTTTTGGGATTTTTCTTTTTACACATTACTGATTCTATAACTATTTACAGAAGCAAGACTTAATAAGAGTTGTTGCTTATGGAATTACTACCTTTACTCCAAGACTTGACCTTTTATTGATAAAGTCATTATTTGCTGTTTAGATTAATCTTCATTCACACTTGATATTTTTACCCCAAAATATTGTCATTACTAATAGTCACTGAAGTGCCAGGGATGAACATTTTTTATTCAGCATAAATGTAATTCCATATAACCATCTGACTGGTTTATAATAGTTTTTGTAACAGATAGTGACTCCACTGTAAGAGTGAATTCATTATTAAGCATGTTTAGTGTAACCCTGTTTTACTTTACCAGTACAGGTGAATCTCGATAACTCGAACTTCAGGGGACCTGGTGTAAACTTCGAGAGATCAAGAGTTCGAGAGATCGAAAGTTTAAAAAATTCCGGAAAATTTTGTTCCGATCATTTTGGTTCAATAATTATAGTAGCCGGAAGTTTACATTCACAACATGGTAGAATTGTCTAACATGATTTTATTCGTATTTTCAGCTACTTTCCTACATTTCAACAATACAGAACTTAGATTTGGGTAGATTAATGTGTGTTTTATTGTTAACAATGTTTTAAGTAGTTCACGTTTATTTGATCACATAAAATAATTCAATTAAAGAACGGCTTAGTTTACCGGTAATTTCACAAGTTGTTGAAAAGATCATTTATAAATTAACTATCAACCATTTGAAAGAAGCAAAGGGGTAGTGTTACTTATGTAATCAAACAATTAACACCACCACGCTAGCCCCAGGCATTCACTGCTGCTGCCCAGGTAAGGTCCGCGTGGAGCTAATTATACGCTTGATTGATCGCATATGTACACAGCCACCACTTCGAGTTATCAAGAGTGAAAACCAATGAAATATGTATAACGGGACCCAGGTTTCACTTCGAGAGATCAAGAACTTCGAGAGATCGGAGTTCGAGAGATCAAGAGTAAATTTGCTTAGTTATATAGAGAAAAAAATCGGGACCATGATTTCACTTCGAGAGATCAAGAACTTCGAGAGATCGAAGTTCGAGCCATCGAGAGTCACCTGTATATGCTAGCTATCTTCTACAAGTACTCATTTGATTTTCAATTACATGTACCAGGCAGTCTTTGTTCAAGGTCACACAAACTCGATGAATATTCCAATGCAATATTTTGTTTAATTTACCTGAATTTTGTCATATCTACCATGAATGGTCAGAATATCTCTTGTAATCCCAAGAGTCTGTAGGTGAACATTAAAGGATTGCACAACCATGGAATCATCAATAGATATCATTTTCTGAAAGATTCATTGAAATGAAAAAGAGTTAAAAAAAGAAAAGTTCAACAGCATCTTATTTTATTCATTTCATTCTTATACATAAAGGACATTTACAAATTTATCTTAATTTATATTTGACCTTTGTCTTTTAACCTTTCACCTTTTAGTTTTACCTTAAAGTTCTCCACTTTGAGGCCGGCTACATAGCAGTCTTTTCCAATGGTGACGTTGCCACGTATCTTACAACACGAGACCACAGATTTGTCTCCCACTGCAACATTCCCATAGAGGGCACTGTTCATGATTGTTGTATTCTTTTCATCAATCACACAGCTAGACTGTTGCAAAAATTCAAGCGTTTTTTATGCATATGAATACCTTTTTCATCTTGAATTCAATATCCATGTATATATAGTTGAGATAATACAAGTTAGCCCAAATAACTAGAAATGAAGTTTATATCATAATATTATTACTGATATTTGTAAGCTTGCATGCATAAATATGAAACATATTTTTCAGATGCAACTCCAAAACAAGATTGGACGGAAAGATGAAAATGGATAATTTCAACTGATTTTTTTTCATCTGAATTTTAAAAGCAGTAAAAAAAAATCATATATTCAAAATGAAAAAGAAATTCCACATTGTTTATCCAGCTTCAAAAAGAAACATGATGGTTCATCACGCATGATTTACCAAAATAAGCATGTCAATGAGATAAACTAAATAAGTATGGTTGCATGAGTATATATGCTTTAATAGTACACTTATGCTGCAATTAAAATGATTTAACAAAATTATTATCAGTTAGAATAAATGAAAACTAATTCAAAACTAATTCAGAGAAGGAAATTTTATGCTAAACAAAACCATTTTCAGGCATAAATTGAGTGTCAATTATTTGTTTTTATCAAATTTTACCACTTAACCATATGTTTCTGGTAATAAGGAAATTACGAGAAAGTATGCATTTAAAACTGATGCATTTAAAACTGAAAGACGCAGTCATAGAGATTTACTAAATATATATGCTAGATAAGTGCTTTAATATAATTATGTTGCAATCAAAATGATTCAACAAAATTATTATCAATTCAAATTAAAGGCAAATAAAATTCAAAACCAATTCAGAGAGGGAAATTTTCATGCAGGCATTGTTAGCCAATCCTCTTATCAAATTATACCAATCATATAACCATATGTTGCGTGGTTATGGGGAAATAATCAGTAAGTAGGCATTTAAAACTTAGAGAAGCAATCTCATTGAGCAAAGAGAACCGATTCTTCTAAAAGTTCAAAAATAAATTTTAAAAAATTTAGCTCTGATCCTCATAAATAGTGGTATAGAAAAAGATTTTGGTTACACTGTGAACAGATTCTTGGCCAAGGTTTCATGCAGAAAAATTAATTAATTTCTCCTTTAAAATGTACTTAAAATGTATTTATCAGTTATCTGATATAACAGATTGTCATTATGCTGTGTATACATGTACCGGGTATATACATGTATAAACTTAACTTGTAGATCAAAAATATCTCCAAAAAGGGGGAGGATATTATTGCTCAAACATGTCAAAACTATATTGCATGTATACATGTATAAGCTTGATTTGATATTATATCCATTCATTTAATTATTTGATCTTTTATATAGGATGATAATTCTATCTTGCATGTATGTATGAGCCAGGGTTGATCCAAAAGTAAAGTCACAGATGCGATAAAATAAAGAAAAATCAAAGTAACGTGATAAAAATTTGTACATTGAAAGATCTACCCATTTCAGTTCAAAATCTGAAAATTTCAATGCAAAATGATTATTACTTCTGAAAATAATATATTTCTTTGAGATCAACCCTTTTAAATATAAATACATGTATATATGTGTTTAAAATTTTTAAACCCCCATTTTAGCCCCTTATATTCATAACTAATTTGCTGTCATTTATAAGTTAAAAAATTTAATAAAAGCCCCCATAATCATCAAATATCTTGTTCATTCTTCTATAAGAGCAAAATTTGGAACCATAATTTTTTCAAACAAAATTGAAAAGAGGCTAAGTTAAAGGCCAAATTAATACCTCAATATACGAATGTGTTCTGTTGGACCAATTAAAGGTCTTTTCTGGAAAATTATTGCTGTATGGACAGATCTGTATCAGTTTTTTGTGATCCTGTGCCTCCCCTGACAGATAATGGAACTCTCCTGATTCAACTATACCTGTAATATAAAAAAAGTGTTCCATATACAAGAATCTGAAATCAATTCTGTAAGTTTCACTTATCTACCTTTTCGTAAAAAATTCAAAATATATAAATATGAATATTGAAGGTTTGATTCTATCTTCCAAGACAAAATCTTAACTCACAAACCTTTTCACTTTATAAATAGTACATGTAACACAATGTTTGTACACAAAGCCGAAAAAATGCACCTATATATAGTGTACAGTAAACAAACTTTAATTCGTAACAATTTTATTTCGCAATTGAGTGGATATTAACAGCAACTGGTTTGCTGCAACTTATTTTTACAAACAAGATGTAGAATATCTGCAAAAGAAAATTTCATGACGAGGCTCACGCGTACCTCATGAAAATTTCTCAGATGTGAATAAAAGTTGGTTTACAGTACTTAATTACATGTTATAAACTTTGACGGATAAAATGAATTACGCTTATAACGAAGCAAAATTGCCCATCCCTGGCACTTCGTTATAAGCATGTTTTACTATACATGTATTCCTCACTGTGA
The DNA here is from genome assembly GCA_033439105.1 of Magallana nippona. Lineage (NCBI taxonomy): Eukaryota > Metazoa > Mollusca > Bivalvia > Ostreida > Ostreidae > Magallana > Magallana nippona. The sequence continues at coordinate 17,930,797 of CM065922.1, forward strand.
ATCAGCTCAAAATGACATTGTAATATCTCTTGCATTTGTTTAAAATACAATACACTGGCTTGGTAGCAAAAATAAACCAGTTTAACCCATAAAATACAAAACAAAGTCATCAAAAATATGGTTAAAGTTACCAAGTACATGTACCTGCTAAAATTTTGGTAAAAAACACAGGCAATCAATGATTACAGAGCTCACAGAGACCAGACTTCATCTTATCCAGATCATAATTATCATATACATCATCATACAAGAACAATAGAAAAGCTGTCAATGTGACAGCAAACCAGGTTTTCTTTTGTGTGAACAGTAACCATGATCCATTTGTCAACCCTAAATTGATAAACATTATGTATCCAGAGAAATGGGGTACTTACTATATGCAATATTATTAAAACAAATGACTAAGTTCAACAGCTGGTATTTTTCGCAAAAATTACCAAAAATCAAAATCCAAGTAATATACACATCTCTAATATACGACCTATTGATCTGCAAAATAACAACCTCCTATCTTGTAAACTGTAGAAGGAGTTATCCGTACAATAGGGGTACCCTATATGCAATTTTATTAAAAAAAATAACCAAGTTCATATAGCTGGTATTTTCGCAAAAATTATCAAAAATCAAATCCAAGAAATATGAACATCTCTGATATATGACCAATTGATCTGCAAAACAAAAATGTCCTATCTTGAAAACTGTAGGAGGAGTTATCTATATAATAGGGGTACCCTATATGCAATATTATTCAAAACAATGACTAAGTTGAAGTGCTGGTATTTTTTGCAAAAATTATTCAAAATCAAAATCCTAGTTATATGCACATCTCTAATAAAAGTACAATTGATCTGTAAAATAAAAAGCTTCCTATCTTGTAAACTGTAAGACAAATTATCCGTACATTAATAGGAGTACTCTTTTGGCAGCCGCCCGACCGCCCACCATTTTCACTATTTCAATAACCAGATTTTTCCTATGGAAAACCCGGTTAAAAATCAAATGTCATGTTATTTCATACAATATGATACATTTGATATGACTATTTTCATTCAAATCTTGTAAATCAAATCTATTTAACTTAACTTAATAATGTATCATATTTTGATTAAATAACAATAAACTGATATGATACAAAAAAATATATTTTATTACATGAAATGATACGATACTAAATCATGATATTAATGTTACAATGTATCAATGAAAACCAAACAATATTGTATCATGTGATATGAGAGGATATTGTATCATACGATACCATATTATATTGTTTCAAAGGGTATGATACGGAATACAAATATTGACTGAGGTTGAGAGCACCTGAAGGATGAAATATTGCCCAACATAAAGCGACATCTGATATTTTATCATATGATACAATAAGGTATCATATGATAGAACATTTTATCATATGATAAATACAGGTATATCATATGACTGGATATTAAATCAAATAATACAATACAATATTGAATGATATTTTACAATACAATATGACAAACACTATATAATATGATATAAGTGTATCATATAATATCATGAAGCATTATAAAACAATTATATGAGTTTTTGTATCATTTGATATAATATTGTATTTATACAATATCATATGATAATTTCTAGAACACATCACATTATTCTATTATAATGTAAACTATAGTAACACAATATCATAGGAATCATAAACATATATCAACACAATCACAATTTGAAATTTCTTTCGCCACAAAATAAACCCAAAATGCAAATGCTTTTTATAGAGGAATAAAGAACTTTTGCACCATAAACATTTCCATGTTTACATTATTTAAGTCCCTTTCAGTGAGATTTTTTATGACTATAAGAATCATTACACATTTTTAGCAATATCTCCCTGCATGACACTACCCCTTTTTATTTTGATCACTGTCAAATCAAAATTATAAATGAGAGTTTAATTAGACATTGGCATCATATATTCTAGAATTTAATTTGCATCAATTCGTATATCATGTCCAAATAATTCTCTTCATTATTGTGACTAAAAACTAAATGACCAGTACTTCCTGTATTTATGTTCACAAGAGATTGTCACTGAAAACATAATACACTGTGAAAAAGGAAGTTTGCAACAGGCAGAACATTTCTGTAACAACTTGAAACTATAAAAGTCTAGATGAAGACAAATTTATACATACAATTCTCTTTTAAAAAATATGATTCAGGTTGTAAACTACATGTACAAGTATGGGAAATTATTATATGATTGGATGAAATGGTTTTATGGGGACATTTCCTGATTGACACCTCTTGTAACAGAGAGGATTTATACTCCCTATAAAACAGACCGATTTCCATCTGGAAAATGACAACAAAGGGTAACTTTGATGAAACTGCTTGAATCCCTCAAAAAGAAATATCATGGCGGCAAAATTCATCTTCAGGCTCTTTGTGTTATCCTATATTTTCGATTTAGGAAGAGCAAATGATTTCACAACAGGTCACACCTATTCGTATCTGAAAAATTTGTATGATAAAATGCTGGGCAACTATGATAAACGGATAGTGCCAAAATGCACAAAAGAACCAGTGAATGTCACAATACAACTGGCACCTAGAGAGATAGTAGAAATAACGGAACCATTAGAAGTTGCAAAGTTCCAGCTATGGGTCCGTCTATCCTGGTTCGACTGTAACTTGGTTTGGAATAAGTCCTCATATGGAAACATCTCTACTTTTACTGTTCCAAATAGAGCCATATGGATACCTGATCTGACTCTCCTGGAGGATATAGATTACACCGCTAATATGCCAAATATGAAGCTATTTCGAGCAATGGTCACCAGTGATGGAATCGTTCATTTCAATTTTTTAACAGTAGTGAATACAGTTTGCCAAATGAACTTACAATACTACCCTTATGATGTTCAGAAATGTGGTTTTACCTTCATGTCTTGGGTCTATACTTCTAATAATTTGCACATCCAAGCTTTGTCTGATTTTGGAGATCTTACAAATTTTTCTCCAAATCAAGAGTTCATTGCAGCAGAAGTCACAGCTCAAAGTATAAGAAAAAACTTTCCTTGCTGTGGAGGGAATTTCTCACAAGTGATTTACACCCTCAAATTGAAAAGACGTCCAGCGTTCTTTATGGCCACCATTGTGGTTCCATTTTTCATTATTACTATGATCTCTTTTGCAGGCTTTGCTCTCCCATCCATATCTGGAGAGAAGATTACTTTCCATACAACAATTCTGCTTGCCACAGTTGTATTTTTACTTCTTGTACAAGATCAATTCCCTTCTACCTCTGAAACATTCCCAAAAATAGCCATTTATTTTTCCTTTAGTATGATCTTAAGCTGTATGTCATGTGTTATGTCTTCTGTTGTAATGTACATTTACTACAATGACCTGAGTGGGAAAAAGATGAACAAGTGGGTCAGGAAAATACTTATAGAGTGGCTTGGAAAAATCATGTTGGTAAATGAAAGAAATCTTCCATACAGTGCAAAAAATACTCCAGACGAAATTATCCAAACAAAACCAAATGTCACCCAGGAGGAGCTCCGAAAAAGCAGGAAAAGTCGCAAAAGTCTTAAAATTCTGGAGGAGGCTTCTCACCATATTACTCACTATAACGGTTTGTATAGGGAGACAAACAAGGCTGAACATGAAGAAAATTTACCGAAATTGAGAATGCAACAAAGTCACCCCTATGATCAGTTTGACGGCAACTCTGTCAAAGAGGATGACCGTGACCCTTCTACTAGACGAATGAATGACTGGGAGTTACTGGCGTACACGCTGGATAGATTCTTCACGGTTTTTTATGTCTCCATGACAGTTTTGAATTCCCTGGTGTTTCTGATTATCATGAAAAGTCACGAAGCTGCTCAGTAGTTCAGAAGTTTTTTATGTGAAGTTCAAAAGATTTATTAAAAATATGACAATTGGGATTAAAATTTAAAAAGATAAGATGAAAGATGACGTGAAATGTTAAATGATGATATATTATCAAATTGTGATAGAACAAGGAATGAAAGATAACAAAAGCATACTTTCTTTGCCAAACAAAAAACCCCCCAGAAAACCAGAACAAAATAAGAAACATCACCGCCTCAAAAGATATTTTTTTTAAAATGAAGTTGCTGAAATTTAAACCAATGAGGAAATAAACATTTTCTAATCAAAAATTAGTCATACTGCATTTGTAATTGTACAGTTGAACAAAAGTCCTTATGATATTTATTACAGGTATTAAATCAAAGCATCAATACTGTGAGCTGGTTAAGTTTACCTTGACTATAAATCGGTGTAGTAAAAGCATGTAATAGGTTAATAATTGGTGATACATAGAACATTATTCTTATTTTTCCTTTTAAAAACTATTACATGTATTTGATTTTAATTTACTGAAATTACAGGACAGGACATTGTTTACAGAACAAAATGAGCTGTAAATATTCATGTTGGAAAGTTTTATTGTGCAAATGTCATTTACTACTAAAATGACAAACATCATATTTTAGTATATAATCTCTGTTTGTCATATTTTTGTGTGAAGAGCCATTTGCAGAGCTTGATTGAAGCAAAATTACATTATTGTCATCCTGTACAAAAATAGTTTACTATATATTCCTTTTGTGGAAAATTCCTTCTTCTTATAAAACTTAATGATTCATTTTAATTTTATTTATCATGAAGGTTTAAGTTACACACATGCAGAATTATATTAACAGCAGGGTTTTGGGGCAAAATAAACTTCTAAAAAATACAGTTCATATTGCTTTACTAGTTACTTTGATGTTGTTTAAGTGCTAAAATGGCTCACTGACTTTTGTGTATTGCACAACAATGTGCTTTTTATTATATAACCCTATAATTATGTATAATATCGCTCTCAATTTGTAAACTGTTATAAATATTATGAATCTTGCATTTATCACTAATAAAACTAACTACAGAAAACATTGCTTCATGTGTTGAACTGTTTTGCCAATTGGTATTTTAAAGAAGTAAAAGGGTCGTAATGCTCACCTGAATGTCATGCATTATGTTAAGCAGTGACATAGAGTAACATTTTAAATGATAATTACATGTTAATACAAAATAAACTGATCGAGGAAAAAAATTGTTTAAGAAAAAGATTCATGGGAGTCATGAAGGATCAAGAGGATATAAGCGCCTGGTATTCTTCAGGTGGTGTGGGACACCTATTGATATTAATGTGGATAAAAGTAAATTATAATCAAAATACGTTCACAGTTTTAGAATTGATTGAATTTAACAATATTTTATAAAAAAAAAATTAAAATGCTTTAAAACTTTTTGGAAAGGTAAAAAGTTTAAAAGCCCCACCGGGAATCAAACTTACAGATTGGTAGTGAATGCTCTAACCCATTGCGCTATGTTGTTAGGTAACAAATTTGGGGAGAAAAACATTTATAAATTTTTACTTAATTTTATTGTTTATTTCGATAGGAGTTACGTCACAATATGGAGGTGTCCTATACCACCTTAAGCTTTCAAAATATTTCATTCCATACATAATGCAAGGAGAATAATGATCCACATAAGTAAGGAATGACATGAAACATAACCTCACAAGCAGGCAGTTTAAAGTTATTGCATTTACATTGGTAAGATTTAAAGGATAAAAACTTCCTAAAAGAAAAACCCAATAACAGAGGAACTAGGGAGGTAAACAAATAATATCCAAGGGCAACAACTTTACTGAAAGTACTCCCATACAGCAAAACTCATTTATAGTGAATTTTAAGGGACCACAGAAAAACTTTGTTATCGCCGTAATTCGTTATATTTTATAGCGAATTTGTAAGAAATCATTTAACAAATTCATTATAAAATAATCAGCTGACAGTATTTCAAACCATTGTAAGTTATAACATCAATATTACCGTTCTTTACCAAAAATGTCAATATAACCTTTGCACAAAAAAAATCTGTATAATATTTGAATTTGAGTTTTTTTTTTATATGCATCTTAAAATTGCATGTATCTTCAACGAAATTTGCAATGGAAAATGTTCGTTATATAAATGATAAAATACGTTTAAATTATGCCAGCGAGGTCTTAAAATTACTTCGTTATAGCCGTAAATTCATTATAGCTGTGTTCGTTATATACGACATTTTTCTATAGGCTTATACAAGAACTTTGACAGGCCATGAATAAGAATTCGTTATAGCCGTAAATTCGCTATATCCGTGTTCATTATATTCAAGTTTTGCTGTATGTGTGCTTGTGTATGAAATAGTTAACTAAAAGTCTAAACAATCACTTAAAAACATTTTTTTTTATCTTACATGAAAATCTCATATATAATTCCCGCCTCAAGTGACCTATCAATGAATTACATTATCAAAAGTGATAAACTAGACATCATTAAGATAGTGACCTTTGACCTTAACCTCTGAATTTGAAATTTAGTTCAGATTCATTGCACATCCTTTTCCTAAACAATCACTCTATGGATGTAGCACAAAGCAAATAAAGGAAATGGGTAAAACAGGATTTAGCAAAGGATTTTTAAGTAAATGTGTAAAATCATTTCATACATACATGTAGGTCTGCTATGACCTTGACATTTAACAGGGAAACTTAATTAAAGGTCAGTACAAACCCCTTATCAACAAGCACTCTAATAGAAAGGTCTGCATAAGCAAGTTTTGGTTGGCAAAGGGGAAAGAAACTATTGCCCAAACCTGTATTTCAAAGAGATCTGCTATGACCTTCACAATTTGACCAAAATTCCTCCACCCCTCCTTAATCATGTAAATTTTTAAGGAATAAGGAATCATTCTTTGAGTATTATGAGGTGATAATTTCGGTCAGGGCGTGATCAAATCCAATAAAGCCCGAAGGCCTTTATGATAGTTCGATCACACCCCGACCGAAATTATCACCTCATAATATTCAAAGAATGATTCCTTATTACTTATATTTATATAATTTTTAGCAGTTGTACGATTAAATATTATGATATCATTTATGCAAACCCGCTTGCGCGGCCAACGATACGTCTTTAGAATTTATTGGGCCGTATAGTACAAAATCGATTCACAGACAGAGACACTGGAAAATGTAATTAAGGAATAAGGAATCATTCTTTGAGTATTATGAGGTGATAATTTCGGCCAGGGCGTGATTAAATCCAATAAAGCCCAAAGGGCTTTATGATAGATTTGATCACGCCCCGACCAAAATTATAACCTCATAATATTCAAAGAATGATTCCTTATTACTTATATTTATATAATTTTCAGCAATTGTACGATTAAATATTAGAAAATTAATTATGCAAACCCCGCTTGAATTTATTGGACTGTATAGTACAAAATCGATTTGTAGTGTTATCACAGGCAAAGACACTGAAAAAATTAAATAAATATTAATATGATCTAACTATTACTTGGGCAATTTTTGCATTTTTGAATTTGTTTAATACTTGCTTATACATATATAGGAATCATAAAATGTTCCAATGTCTAGTTTATTTTAATCTAAATTCTACAACTATTGAATCCATTTCCCTCATATATGTTTCATTGCTCATTAAACAACAATAACTGAATGAAACCTAAACAAAACATCATGAGGTTTAATTAGTTAAGGCACACATCATATGTACATGTATAAAATACTTCTCTTAGCCTATCAAATTACATGTTACAAATAGAATTTATACAGTAATCAAAATTAGTTAGAGGTTGATTTAGAAGTCTGCACCATCTAGAAGTTTCAGTTCAGAATATCCCTTCAAATTCAAAATATATAAATATGAATATTGAAGGTTTGATTCTATCTTCCAAGACAAAATCTTAACTCACAAACCTTTTCACTTTATAAATAGTACATGTAACACAATGTTTGTACACAAAGCCGAAAAAATGCACCTATATATAGTGTACAGTAAACAAACTTTAATTCGTAACAATTTTATTTCGCAATTGAGTGGATATTAACAGCAACTGGTTTGCTGCAACTTATTTTTACAAACAAGATGTAGAATATCTGCAAAAGAAAATTTCATGACGAGGCTCACGCGTACCTCATGAAAATTTCTCAGATGTGAATAAAAGTTGGTTTACAGTACTTAATTACATGTTATAAACTTTGACGGATAAAATGAATTACGCTTATAACGAAGCAAAATTGCCCATCCCTGGCACTTCGTTATAAGCATGTTTTACTATACATGTATTCCTCACTGTGAATCAGCTCAAAATGACATTGTAATATCTCTTGCATTTGTTTAAAATACAATACACTGGCTTGGTAGCAAAAATAAACCAGTTTAACCCATAAAATACAAAACAAAGTCATCAAAAATATGGTTAAAGTTACCAAGTACATGTACCTGCTAAAATTTTGGTAAAAAACACAGGCAATCAATGATTACAGAGCTCACAGAGACGAGACTTCATCTTATCCAGATCATAATTATCATATACATCATCATACAAGAACAATAGAAAAGCTGTCAATGTGACAGCAAACCAGGTTTTCTTTTGTGTGAACAGTAACCATGATCCATTTGTCAACCCTAAATTGATAAACATTATGTATCCAGAGAAATGGGGTACTTACTATATGCAATATTATTAAAACAAATGACTAAGTTCAACAGCTGGTATTTTTCGCAAAAATTACCAAAAATCAAAATCCAAGTAATATACACATCTCTAATATACGACCTATTGATCTGCAAAATAACAACCTCCTATCTTGTAAACTGTAGAAGGAGTTATCCGTACAATAGGGGTACCCTATATGCAATTTTATTAAAAAAAATAACCAAGTTCATATAGCTGGTATTTTCGCAAAAATTATCAAAAATCAAATCCAAGAAATATGAACATCTCTGATATATGACCAATTGATCTGCAAAACAAAAATGTCCTATCTTGAAAACTGTAGGAGGAGTTATCTATATAATAGGGGTACCCTATATGCAATATTATTCAAAACAATGACTAAGTTGAAGTGCTGGTATTTTTTGCAAAAATTATTCAAAATCAAAATCCTAGTTATATGCACATCTCTAATAAAAGTACAATTGATCTGTAAAATAAAAAGCTTCCTATCTTGTAAACTGTAAGACAAATTATCCGTACATTAATAGGAGTACTCTTTTGGCAGCCGCCCGACCGCCCACCATTTTCACTATTTCAATAACCAGATTTTTCCTATGGAAAACCCGGTTAAAAATCAAATGTCATGTTATTTCATACAATATGATACATTTGATATGACTATTTTCATTCAAATCTTGTAAATCAAATCTATTTAACTTAACTTAATAATGTATCATATTTTGATTAAATAACAATAAACTGATATGATACAAAAAAATATATTTTATTACATGAAATGATACGATACTAAATCATGATATTAATGTTACAATGTATCAATGAAAACCAAACAATATTGTATCATGTGATATGAGAGGATATTGTATCATACGATACCATATTATATTGTTTCAAAGGGTATGATACGGAATACAAATATTGACTGAGGTTGAGAGCACCTGAAGGATGAAATATTGCCCAACATAAAGCGACATCTGATATTTTATCATATGATACAATAAGGTATCATATGATAGAACATTTTATCATATGATAAATACAGGTATATCATATGACTGGATATTAAATCAAATAATACAATACAATATTGAATGATATTTTACAATACAATATGACAAACACTATATAATATGATATAAGTGTATCATATAATATCATGAAGCATTATAAAACAATTATATGAGTTTTTGTATCATTTGATATAATATTGTATTTATACAATATCATATGATAATTTCTAGAACACATCACATTATTCTATTATAATGTAAACTATAGTAACACAATATCATAGGAATCATAAACATATATCAACACAATCACAATTTGAAATTTCTTTCGCCACAAAATAAACCCAAAATGCAAATGCTTTTTATAGAGGAATAAAGAACTTTTGCACCATAAACATTTCCATGTTTACATTATTTAAGTCCCTTTCAGTGAGATTTTTTATGACTATAAGAATCATTACACATTTTTAGCAATATCTCCCTGCATGACACTACCCCTTTTTATTTTGATCACTGTCAAATCAAAATTATAAATGAGAGTTTAATTAGACATTGGCATCATATATTCTAGAATTTAATTTGCATCAATTCGTATATCATGTCCAAATAATTCTCTTCATTATTGTGACTAAAAACTAAATGACCAGTACTTCCTGTATTTATGTTCACAAGAGATTGTCACTGAAAACATAATACACTGTGAAAAAGGAAGTTTGCAACAGGCAGAACATTTCTGTAACAACTTGAAACTATAAAAGTCTAGATGAAGACAAATTTATACATACAATTCTCTTTTAAAAAATATGATTCAGGTTGTAAACTACATGTACAAGTATGGGAAATTATTATATGATTGGATGAAATGGTTTTATGGGGACATTTCCTGATTGACACCTCTTGTAACAGAGAGGATTTATACTCCCTATAAAACAGACCGATTTCCATCTGGAAAATGACAACAAAGGGTAACTTTGATGAAACTGCTTGAATCCCTCAAAAAGAAATATCATGGCGGCAAAATTCATCTTCAGGCTCTTTGTGTTATCCTATATTTTCGATTTAGGAAGAGCAAATGATTTCACAACAGGTCACACCTATTCGTATCTGAAAAATTTGTATGATAAAATGCTGGGCAACTATGATAAACGGATAGTGCCAAAATGCACAAAAGAACCAGTGAATGTCACAATACAACTGGCACCTAGAGAGATAGTAGAAATAACGGAACCATTAGAAGTTGCAAAGTTCCAGCTATGGGTCCGTCTATCCTGGTTCGACTGTAACTTGGTTTGGAATAAGTCCTCATATGGAAACATCTCTACTTTTACTGTTCCAAATAGAGCCATATGGATACCTGATCTGACTCTCCTGGAGGATATAGATTACACCGCTAATATGCCAAATATGAAGCTATTTCGAGCAATGGTCACCAGTGATGGAATCGTTCATTTCAATTTTTTAACAGTAGTGAATACAGTTTGCCAAATGAACTTACAATACTACCCTTATGATGTTCAGAAATGTGGTTTTACCTTCATGTCTTGGGTCTATACTTCTAATAATTTGCACATCCAAGCTTTGTCTGATTTTGGAGATCTTACAAATTTTTCTCCAAATCAAGAGTTCATTGCAGCAGAAGTCACAGCTCAAAGTATAAGAAAAAACTTTCCTTGCTGTGGAGGGAATTTCTCACAAGTGATTTACACCCTCAAATTGAAAAGACGTCCAGCGTTCTTTATGGCCACCATTGTGGTTCCATTTTTCATTATTACTATGATCTCTTTTGCAGGCTTTGCTCTCCCATCCATATCTGGAGAGAAGATTACTTTCCATACAACAATTCTGCTTGCCACAGTTGTATTTTTACTTCTTGTACAAGATCAATTCCCTTCTACCTCTGAAACATTCCCAAAAATAGCCATTTATTTTTCCTTTAGTATGATCTTAAGCTGTATGTCATGTGTTATGTCTTCTGTTGTAATGTACATTTACTACAATGACCTGAGTGGGAAAAAGATGAACAAGTGGGTCAGGAAAATACTTATAGAGTGGCTTGGAAAAATCATGTTGGTAAATGAAAGAAATCTTCCATACAGTGCAAAAAATACTCCAGACGAAATTATCCAAACAAAACCAAATGTCACCCAGGAGGAGCTCCGAAAAAGCAGGAAAAGTCGCAAAAGTCTTAAAATTCTGGAGGAGGCTTCTCACCATATTACTCACTATAACGGTTTGTATAGGGAGACAAACAAGGCTGAACATGAAGAAAATTTACCGAAATTGAGAATGCAACAAAGTCACCCCTATGATCAGTTTGACGGCAACTCTGTCAAAGAGGATGACCGTGACCCTTCTACTAGACGAATGAATGACTGGGAGTTACTGGCGTACACGCTGGGTAGATTCTTCACGGTTTTTTATGTCTCCATGACAGTTTTGAATTCCCTGGTGTTTCTGATTATCATGAAAAGTCACGAAGCTGCTCAGTAGTTCAGAAGTTTTTTATGTGAAGTTCAAAAGATTTATTAAAAATATGACAATTGGGATTAAAATTTAAAAAGATAAGATGAAAGATGACGTGAAATGTTAAATGATGATATATTATCAAATTGTGATAGAACAAGGAATGAAAGATAACAAAAGCATACTTTCTTTGCCAAACAAAAAACCCCCCAGAAAACCAGAACAAAATAAGAAACATCACCGCCTCAAAAGATATTTTTTTTAAAATGAAGTTGCTGAAATTTAAACCAATGAGGAAATAAACATTTTCTAATCAAAAATTAGTCATACTGCATTTGTAATTGTACAGTTGAACAAAAGTCCTTATGATATTTATTACAGGTATTAAATCAAAGCATCAATACTGTGAGCTGGTTAAGTTTACCTTGACTATAAATCGGTGTAGTAAAAGCATGTAATAGGTTAATAATTGGTGATACATAGAACATTATTCTTATTTTTCCTTTTAAAAACTATTACATGTATTTGATTTTAATTTACTGAAATTACAGGACAGGACATTGTTTACAGAACAAAATGAGCTGTAAATATTCATGTTGGAAAGTTTTATTGTGCAAATGTCATTTACTACTAAAATGACAAACATCATATTTTAGTATATAATCTCTGTTTGTCATATTTTTGTGTGAAGAGCCATTTGCAGAGCTTGATTGAAGCAAAATTACATTATTGTCATCCTGTACAAAAATAGTTTACTATATATTCCTTTTGTGGAAAATTCCTTCTTCTTATAAAACTTAATGATTCATTTTAATTTTATTTATCATGAAGGTTTAAGTTACACACATGCAGAATTATATTAACAGCAGGGTTTTGGGGCAAAATAAACTTCTAAAAAATACAGTTCATATTGCTTTACTAGTTACTTTGATGTTGTTTAAGTGCTAAAATGGCTCACTGACTTTTGTGTATTGCACAACAATGTGCTTTTTATTATATAACCCTATAATTATGTATAATATCGCTCTCAATTTGTAAACTGTTATAAATATTATGAATCTTGCATTTATCACTAATAAAACTAACTACAGAAAACATTGCTTCATGTGTTGAACTGTTTTGCCAATTGGTATTTTAAAGAAGTAAAAGGGTCGTAATGCTCACCTGAATGTCATGCATTATGTTAAGCAGTGACATAGAGTAACATTTTAAATGATAATTACATGTTAATACAAAATAAACTGATCGAGGAAAAAAATTGTTTAAGAAAAAGATTCATGGGAGTCATGAAGGATCAAGAGGATATAAGCGCCTGGTATTCTTCAGGTGGTGTGGGACACCTATTGATATTAATGTGGATAAAAGTAAATTATAATCAAAATACGTTCACAGTTTTAGAATTGATTGAATTTAACAATATTTTATAAAAAAAAAATTAAAATGCTTTAAAACTTTTTGGAAAGGTAAAAAGTTTAAAAGCCCCACCGGGAATCAAACTTACAGATTGGTAGTGAATGCTCTAACCCATTGCGCTATGTTGTTAGGTAACAAATTTGGGGAGAAAAACATTTATAAATTTTTACTTAATTTTATTGTTTATTTCGATAGGAGTTACGTCACAATATGGAGGTGTCCTATACCACCTTAAGCTTTCAAAATATTTCATTCCATACATAATGCAAGGAGAATAATGATCCACATAAGTAAGGAATGACATGAAACATAACCTCACAAGCAGGCAGTTTAAAGTTATTGCATTTACATTGGTAAGATTTAAAGGATAAAAACTTCCTAAAAGAAAAACCCAATAACAGAGGAACTAGGGAGGTAAACAAATAATATCCAAGGGCAACAACTTTACTGAAAGTACTCCCATACAGCAAAACTCATTTATAGTGAATTTTAAGGGACCACAGAAAAACTTTGTTATCGCCGTAATTCGTTATATTTTATAGCGAATTTGTAAGAAATCATTTAACAAATTCATTATAAAATAATCAGCTGACAGTATTTCAAACCATTGTAAGTTATAACATCAATATTACCGTTCTTTACCAAAAATGTCAATATAACCTTTGCACAAAAAAAATCTGTATAATATTTGAATTTGAGTTTTTTTTTTATATGCATCTTAAAATTGCATGTATCTTCAACGAAATTTGCAATGGAAAATGTTCGTTATATAAATGATAAAATACGTTTAAATTATGCCAGCGAGGTCTTAAAATTACTTCGTTATAGCCGTAAATTCATTATAGCTGTGTTCGTTATATACGACATTTTTCTATAGGCTTATACAAGAACTTTGACAGGCCATGAATAAGAATTCGTTATAGCCGTAAATTCGCTATATCCGTGTTCATTATATTCAAGTTTTGCTGTATGTGTGCTTGTGTATGAAATAGTTAACTAAAAGTCTAAACAATCACTTAAAAACATTTTTTTTTATCTTACATGAAAATCTCATATATAATTCCCGCCTCAAGTGACCTATCAATGAATTACATTATCAAAAGTGATAAACTAGACATCATTAAGATAGTGACCTTTGACCTTAACCTCTGAATTTGAAATTTAGTTCAGATTCATTGCACATCCTTTTCCTAAACAATCACTCTATGGATGTAGCACAAAGCAAATAAAGGAAATGGGTAAAACAGGATTTAGCAAAGGATTTTTAAGTAAATGTGTAAAATCATTTCATACATACATGTAGGTCTGCTATGACCTTGACATTTAACAGGGAAACTTAATTAAAGGTCAGTACAAACCCCTTATCAACAAGCACTCTAATAGAAAGGTCTGCATAAGCAAGTTTTGGTTGGCAAAGGGGAAAGAAACTATTGCCCAAACCTGTATTTCAAAGAGATCTGCTATGACCTTCACAATTTGACCAAAATTCCTCCACCCCTCCTTAATCATGTAAATTTTTAAGGAATAAGGAATCATTCTTTGAGTATTATGAGGTGATAATTTCGGTCAGGGCGTGATCAAATCCAATAAAGCCCGAAGGCCTTTATGATAGTTCGATCACACCCCGACCGAAATTATCACCTCATAATATTCAAAGAATGATTCCTTATTACTTATATTTATATAATTTTTAGCAGTTGTACGATTAAATATTATGATATCATTTATGCAAACCCGCTTGCGCGGCCAACGATACGTCTTTAGAATTTATTGGGCCGTATAGTACAAAATCGATTCACAGACAGAGACACTGGAAAATGTAATTAAGGAATAAGGAATCATTCTTTGAGTATTATGAGGTGATAATTTCGGCCAGGGCGTGATTAAATCCAATAAAGCCCAAAGGGCTTTATGATAGATTTGATCACGCCCCGACCAAAATTATAACCTCATAATATTCAAAGAATGATTCCTTATTACTTATATTTATATAATTTTCAGCAATTGTACGATTAAATATTAGAAAATTAATTATGCAAACCCCGCTTGAATTTATTGGACTGTATAGTACAAAATCGATTTGTAGTGTTATCACAGGCAAAGACACTGAAAAAATTAAATAAATATTAATATGATCTAACTATTACTTGGGCAATTTTTGCATTTTTGAATTTGTTTAATACTTGCTTATACATATATAGGAATCATAAAATGTTCCAATGTCTAGTTTATTTTAATCTAAATTCTACAACTATTGAATCCATTTCCCTCATATATGTTTCATTGCTCATTAAACAACAATAACTGAATGAAACCTAAACAAAACATCATGAGGTTTAATTAGTTAAGGCACACATCATATGTACATGTATAAAATACTTCTCTTAGCCTATCAAATTACATGTTACAAATAGAATTTATACAGTAATCAAAATTAGTTAGAGGTTGATTTAGAAGTCTGCACCATCTAGAAGTTTCAGTTCAGAATATCCCTTTTCAAATAAATACTTTCACATTTTTTACGATTAAGGAAATGATATTCTTTTATTACGTGTACTACAATTACACTTTTACATCACATATTTGCTTTCAAATTTTACAAAAAAGATTCAATAACAGAGGAATGGAATTACCGGTACCTTTATCTTATCTTTAAAACATTTCCTCTTTCACAGGAATTTATATCTGATAGAATGCATTTAAACACAAATGACAGGAAACTATTTAAATTCAAAAGGTCCTGTCAGTTTATTAATTGCAGATATTAGATGAAACAATCTCAATCAAGAAACATGGAAAAAATCATCTTCATGCTTTTTCTTTTCTTGTGCTGTTTGAATCAGGTTGTACCAAGTGATCTTACAAATAATGAGACCAGTACCTATCAGTACAGGACAAAGTTGTATGAAAAAATACTAAAGACTTATGATAAAAGAATACTGCCAAAATGCACTGAAGACCCAGTAGATGTCACCATAGAGCTCGCTCCTAAGGAGATAGTGGATATCCACGAAAGTCAGGAAACAGCTAAATTCCAGTTGTGGGTCCGATTATCCTGGTTCGACTGTAACCTGATCTGGAACAAGTCCACATATGGAAACATCTCTAAATTTACTGTTCCAAATGATGACATATGGATTCCTGATTTAACCCTAGTAGAGAGCATTGATTTCGTTGCTAACATGCCGCAAATGAAGCAATTTCGAGCAATGGTCACCAGCAATGGAAAAGTTCACTTCAACTTTTTAACAGTAGCGAAAACAATTTGTCCAATGAACTTAACATACTACCCTTATGATGTTCAGATGTGTAATTTCACCTTTTTGTCTTGGATACACACATCTAATGAAGTACATATCCATGCCTCCTCTGATTTTGGAGATCTCGCCAATTTTTCTCCCAATCAGGAGTTTATAGTTATAGGAGTGACAGCTATTAGTGTGAAAAAAGAGTACCATTGTTGTGGAGGATTTTTCTCACAAGTGACTTACACAATCAAAATGAAAAGACGTCCTGTATTCTTTATGGCCACCATTGTAGTCCCTTTTTTCATCATCACCGTCATCTCCTTGGTTGGCTTTGCTCTCCCATCCATATCTGGGGAGAAGATAACCTTCCACACAACCATTCTGCTTGCCACAGTGGTTTTTTTACTTCTTGTACAAGATCAATTCCCTTCCACCTCTGAAACCTTCCCAAAAATAGCTGTCTATTTTACGATTGCAATGATTTTAAGCTGCATATCTTGTGTTATGTCTGCCATTGTAATGTACATCTACTACAATGACTTAAGTGGAATGAACATGAATAAATGGATTAGGAAAATATTCATAGAGTGGATGGGAAAAATAATGTTTGTAAAGGAGAGAAATGTTCCACTCCGAGCAAACGGTCAACAACAGGCTGAGACTATCCAAATGAGACCAAGGGTTTCTGGCAAAGAATTCCGAAAGAGAGGGGAGAGTCGAAAAACCATTAAAGGCTTAACAAGACCCACTTATAGCATTTATGAAGAAATGAATAATGACCAATCTGGGAGTGTCCGAGGGGAAAATTCACAAAAAGATCAGGAAAATGAAGTTTCTTCAACAGTTAGATTTCAAGGAATCCAATCTAGCAGTTACAGCACTAACAACAGGGAATCTATGAACTATGTTTATGAAGACTTTGACCTTTCTGCTAGGAGAATGAATGATTGGGAGTTACTGGCATACACGCTTGATAGATTTTTCACGGTTTTCTATATTGCCATGACAGTCTTAAATTCCATGGTGTTTCTGATCATCATGAATAGTCATGATACTGCCTAGCAAAAATATATACACCAAGCTTGGGGTAATGCAAAATGTAAGGGTAATGCATTGCAATGCATTACATGTTTTCAAAGTAATGCTTTTAATGTGTAATGCCACAAATTTAGCATTACAAGTAATGGTAATGTAAATCATTACTTTCCCAAATCTAGCGTAATGCTGGCATTACAAGGCATTACCTTGCATTACTAGGGTATTACTATGCTTATTTATGCATATTCATTTTTAAAATTGTGATAAATTGACGAACTGAAATAGTACTAGATTAAAAATTATTTTAAAGAAGAAAGAAATTGTTCTTGAAATTAAAATATTTAAGTTGCATGATTGAAAATAAATTTTAATTTTTAATATTACTAGCTATAAAAATTGAAATCATTTCAAAAAATATACTCCAATTAGTTGTGCATTTAATAAATTCTTATTAATATTGACTTTCACAAAGTAATGGTAATGCATGACTTTACTCATTTAATGATAATGTAATGAATTACTTCAAGAATATTAAATAATGGTAATCAAATGGTAATTCAATGCCCAAATTCAAGAAGTAATGGTAATGTAATGCATTATTTTACAATATAATTTGCCCCAAGCCTGATACATACCCATGTATATATCAAATTTTTGGCACATGCATCAAAAATTTTGGGAAAACCATAGACTGATAATAAAAATACTGAATATGAGGCAATTTATTAGTATGAATAATCAATTCATTTTAATATGCATATTATCACCTATTCAGTGAAAAGAAAGAGTATCAATTTAATATTTCCTTCGCCATAAATCCCATACTTTTTTTTTTGTAGGAAATTTGATAAGGAAGGATTAATTTTTATTAAATTTAAAAACGAAGAATTACATACTGGTATACTGGTAGCTATAAGGTACAAGGTAATAGTTTTAGCACTTGCAAAAATGCTATTGAGTAAATGTACACATCAAATGCACCAAATACAGTTCAACTGTTGAAATCAAGTCCCTAAATTTTCTGTGACATTATGGGTCATGCAGAATACTGTAAACATATCATATTTAATGCTACAATATTCAGCGTAAATTTGATTTTTTTAAA
This sequence comes from Magallana nippona, assembly GCA_033439105.1. Classification (NCBI taxonomy): domain Eukaryota; kingdom Metazoa; phylum Mollusca; class Bivalvia; order Ostreida; family Ostreidae; genus Magallana; species Magallana nippona. Next base: position 17,949,675 of record CM065922.1, read on the forward strand.
AGTTAACACGGATTTGAGTTTTCTGAATGTGAACCTATTTACATACATAATGTACCAGGTATATATGCACAGCATTCATCGATGGACTTGATTTATCAGAAGCCGGCCGTTTCTGCCAAAAACACTACCGGTATATAGAATACACAGCCAAATGGAATACAATCATAGTAATATTCTAAACTTGGTCGGAAAGAAATTGCTAAGTGTCCTTTGAAATGACATGTATTGTACCGGTACAACCATTGATTCTCAAATCAGTGGCCATCATGTTAGGCAAGGTCATTGTAACTGTGTTGAGTCTTACATTTTTTGACATGTTTATGCACAAGTGTTAATTTTCATGTCTTAATTGAATTCCGATTTTGTTTGTTCTACTTTAAAAGGTCCTTTATCTTAGCTTGAAGCTTGCTGTAATATTTGCAATAAATGATTACAAATCATGTTTTGTCATACCTGGTGCTTCAACTGATGTTGAATAGTTTGATAGTATAGTAATATGACTAGTAAATGAAATACATGTTATCTAATTAAATGTAAAAGCTAAATCGCATCTCATCAGATGATGTTATGGGAGGTCCAATGGATGGTAAATTTTTCAACCAATCTGTCTCCATTTTCATGCTTTTCTTGTCCTTTTCTTTTTGATTGAAAACCCTTTGGCTCTGACAAGTCAATGATAAATGTGTGGGGTATGGAAAAACCTTAATAAATAAATGGTATAACTTAACTACATGGATGTGATTGGAGGAGGAAGAAAAAAGGAGGAATTCAAATCAGTCAGGGATCTTCACTGACCTCAAGAATTACCAATTAGACTTTAAAATTGCAGAAATCCAAGTATCTGCAAAAAATTCACAGCCCTGTAAAAATAATGCATGCTTGGCCTCTTCTCTGTTTACACTATTTCTTTGCTCATTCTTTTTACAATTTTTTTTCTTTAAAGTTTGTATGTCTACAATGTGTACTTACATGCCCATATCTTATATTCTCCCAGCTCTTTCCATAGCATTGACCTAGCCTTCCTCATCCTTTTTTGAGTTTCTGGATCCTTGGGTGTGTCTGTTCTGCTCCACTTTCCATTTACAAAGTCGGCCTCAGTCACCCCTGTAGCCATTGGCATCATCACGTCAAAAAATAAAGATAACTGCCAAACAAATGAAACACAATTGTAAAAAAAATTTCCAAAAATTTAAAAAATTAGGCCAGAAACTGTGTATAAAAAAGTTTAATCATAATTCCATGAATCTTTTTCTTCAGACAATCAGAGATGATAAAATTACTGCAATTTTCACATTAATTTTCACATCATGAAAAATTTAAAAAGCAGAAATTATATCAATTATTATGTGTATAAAAATATTCTTAAATCTACAAAAATTTCTAAAACAAAAAAAAAATACAACTTTACTTTACTTTTGCAAACTTTCAAACATGCAAAAAGACCTTAGATATGAGGTATAGGAATAATTGTACTAAGATCAGTAGAAATAACCAAATGAGCCTGCAATCTATATAACATCTTTCTGCACAATAGATGCTGTCACCAGTAAAAAGAATTGAATTGGAAGTCTTTTGTTAGCACTACTTTCCAAGCAGGGAAAAATTGTTGATTGTAAAAATTCTTAGATGTGAGGCAATAAAAAATGGGTAGGGGACTGTAGATTTTTCTTTCAAAAAAGGCTAACAGTACATGTACCAAGTTGGGATGCTGTTAGACCTAATGAAGCCATCTTGTCAAGGTAACCACAAACCTGGATTGGAGGTTCTCCACTGTCCAATCCCATGTAGGTACATGCATCTAGAGGTGGCTTGACGTGGAAGGCCAGAAACTTCTGAGCAATGGTGTAGTTAAAGAACACAACGGAACAGACCTATAGAAACACAACAACAAACTCTCTCATCATAGATCTGGTAAATAAAAAGAGCCTACTGGAATGAATTGCTTTAATGTTGTTACACCTCAATTGCACCAATAGCAGAATTTTTTGTACGAGAAGTCCTGAAATATTTTCTGATTTAATTGTACTCACAACAGGAACCTGCCCATCCCTAATTTCACAGCATTCCAAGCTGCCTACATCTTTCTGATAGAGAATGTTTTCAATAAATCCCTGTCAAAGCCAACAAATCAATCAATAAAAAAGAAATCAAATACAATATTAGAACAAGATACTTATAATGTACATGTAATTGCTCTGAGTATGTCAAAGCTATGTCTAATTCTTACATCATAAAAGTACAGTGAGTTTTGTGCACTTTGCTCTAGTACTGTACCTCTTTGTCAATTTTATAGACTCCATGGCGTTTGCAGTACTGTGGAGAAGCAGGGACAGTAATGGCACAAGCATCACAGTTCTTCCAAGGAATATCTACAAACATCTACAATTGTACTACTTCAAGCATTGATCAAAACAATATATATTATGATTTTATGATAGTTTACAAATGACCAGAAAATAAAGATAATGTTTTTGTCTGGTCATTTATGAGAATTGATGGACAACAGCATTGATTATGATTTACATGTATACATCAGTATATATTATACATGTATTGAATTGTGCAATTCCATATGCACTAGCTCTTTCTATTAGCAGATTTATGCCAACAGTCAAAAAATTATCTCAAACTACAAATGTACATTTCTTTTTCAGTGTGTCAGTTCCATTTACTGTACAATTTTTTTACACAGAAATCGCAATTAAATGCACATATACATGTACAGTATATTGCAGTTGTTTAGAAGATCAATTAATGTGAACCAAAAACCATGGTTTAATTATTTACACATAGAACTTTGGATGTATTTTTAATGACTTGTAAAGTCTGAGGAAATGATTGAAAATGCATCAAACTCTCTTTAAATTTATATTCTTAAATATATTTGCATATTTCCTTTGTCATAATCAAATAGTAAAAAACATTTTTTGAGTCAGGATGTTTGTTAAATCAAGTCCAGGTGTTAATTTTTCAAACAATTAATGAGTAATAAATCAATCATTGGAAAGACTTGGTTTACACTGTATATACCAGTAATTACAAGCCATGTTGCATGACCAAATAAGGTCAAATGTTTATATCTATCTATGTACATGATTTTTTATCTAACTGTAATACAATATTTTACTGATTGTATGTACAAAAAGAATTCTTTGCTGTTGTTTTTTGGAATATAAACAATTGTGGTCTTTGCAGAAAAAATTACAAAATCCATAATATTGAGATATCTATATTTTTTTCTGTAATGCCTACAACCAATATAACCAATATTACTTTTTAACCTTTAGACACTGCTATGTGGGAGAATTTCCCCGCATAAAAACTTAATTTTCTGGGAAACTTTGTGTAAACATAGTAATTAATTTTAAGTGTCATTTTCTCTCTTAAATACAAGTATTTATACAACTTTTATTTAATTTTCATTCATTTTGAATTGAATAACAATTTACTGTGGCAGCTTGTTTTGCAGCATTTCCAAGATCAGACATCTTTTATTTGTTGAGTGCTTTTCTCGTAAAACAGATGTAAACAGTACTTGAAATAAACTACACACAACTGAAACACTCTCTAGTTTCCTAGGTAATATCTTACCACAGTCTTTGGGCAGGGAGAGAAACATGTCTGTACTGCTGACCCATAGTCCTGGTCCTGATTTTATGGCCAGCTGTAAAAAAAGAAGTTTACATGACACAATTAGCAAGTTTACAGGAAAAATTAAGCAAGTTTACAGGAAACACTGAATAAGTTTACAGGAAACACTGAGCAAGTTTACAGGAACAATGAGCAAGTTTACAGGAAACATTCAGCAAGTTTACAGGAAACACTGAAAAAGTTTACAGGAAACATTGAGCAAGTTTACAGGAACGTTGAGCAAGTTTACAGGAAACATTAAGCAAGTTTACAGGAAACACTGAAAAAGTTTACAGGAAACATTAAGCAAGTTTACAGGAAACACTGAAGAAGTTTACAGGAAACATTAAGCAAGTTTACAGGAAACACTGAAAAAGTTTACAGGAAACACTGAAGAAGTTTACAGGAAAAACCTGAAAAAGTTTACAGGAAACACTGAAGAAGTTTACAGGAAACATTAAGCAAGTTTACAAGAAACACTGAAAAAGTTTACAGGAAACATTAAGCAAGTTTACAGGAAACACTGAAAAAGTTTACAGGAAACAATGAGCAAGTTTACAGGAAACAGTGACCATTCTTGGAGATGGTGTACTTGTTTAATATTTTCTTTACAGTATATGTATCACTGATACCTTTCTTTGAGTTTCATCACATATTTGTATATATTTTAATTAAAAGCTTCTTTTACAAAAGAAATCACACAGGGATTATGGATCCATAATCTAATTTAAAGCACAATGGCAGATCTTAATAAGAAAAAAGTTCCAGACAGTAATAAACTGAGCAGCAAGATGTTTGTTAAACAAGAATGCCTCTGAACATGACCAAGTTCTGAAATAAATCGAATAATAGTTCAATGACATAAATATTCATGAAATTTCAGTCAACAGAGAGATGTTAATCTATTGTACATGCAGTTTATAATGTCAATGTACTAGCTGAATAGTCCATCATTGTATTTGTTACCAACAAAAAGTCCAACAAAACAAATGTGAATTCCACTGGTCTAACAAATTTGATGTTGACTTGTCTGCCAGTGCAACACAAAAAAAATGTAAGACCACTACTTCACCTAAGGTAGCAAGGGACAGTTTTGGATAAACTAACCGTCAATATTTTTGTAAAATTGAGAGTTGCTGTACTTGAAGTGTTATGAGTGTTGCTAAAATTCATGAAAGGATTTTTAATGATTATTATTAGTTAGAGGGATGTCTCTTGTTGAAATTGGTATGCAATATGTAGGCCCTAATGTTAAGTACTTGGGAATCAGAAGTAAAATGCAAAACTTATACAGCTTTGACTACTGTGTTGACTTTGCACAGTGTTCAAATTGTAAGTTACAGACGGGAAGGAAAATAACGCGAAAAGTAGGTGGATGGGACATAGTAAACTATACACTGTTAAGTTTCTGACATGTGATGGTGCAACATGCACATGGTACGGAATGTCAACCCTCTGCAGGGTATAAGCTGGGGGAGGTCTAAAAAGCTGAACAATCTTGAAAAATGGGCAAAATATGAAATGGTCAAAATCTCAGAAAAACCAGCATGTAGAAAATTTCACAGGTTCTCACTAGTAATTTCCTAACAAAATTGGTGATTGGCCTTATAAGGAGTGAATGAAAGGTATTTGGGAACTGAGGAAATTCTAGTTACAATGAATTGAATCAAAAAAACTGTCCCGTGCTACCTAATTAATATTTGTCTGTTCTTGGTTTTTGTTTCATATATATAATTCAAGTCTTGAATATGGAGCCTTGAGTAAGGGGTTCTGTTGGTGCCACTCACACTTTAGCGAAGATGCGAGTGTGCAGAGTTGCAGCTTGCTAAGGCTAGTGTGAAGTTGCAAAGGCGAAGGAGAAAAAGTGCAAGGTATGACGGATAAACATGAAAATGGAGAGATAGTACTAACGCTTCACCTTTGCAACTTCGCACTCTTGCCTTCGCACTTTCATCTTTTTATGTGGTGGAGCTCTCTATCTTTTAAAGATTATTTTAGCTATAAAAAATGGTGTCTATGGCAGAAGAAGTCAAGAACTTCAAAGAAAATATTTCCAACAAGGAATGCCGTATAATGAAACTCAAATGTCACTGTGTTTAAAACCACGGTATTGAATTAAGGTAAGCAGACTGGTAAGAAGTGCACACACATTATGGTGGGCTTTATTAGGCCCAAGAGTGTATGGAATACAACCCAGGGTAAATCCCTGTACACCCTTGACTGGACTTGGATAACAAATTTATTTCCTATGTAAACCAAATAAATCCATTTCCTATGTCCAATCAACGGTGTATTACACATTCAAGATAAACCATTTACACATTTAATACATTGTGATGTCAAGTTATTTCCGCATTTAATGCATTGTGATGTCACATTTATTTACCTCTGGCTCAAGTTGGTTGTACGGAAATTTACATCCGGCTTATTAGCCAATCAAATCTTGTGTTACAAGCTACATAGGAAATAATATACTGGTACTTCATTTGGAGTACATCATAATTATGCTTAGCCAGCACTGGTAAATAAATATGTCAGATAACCTTGTAATATATTATTGAACTTTCATAGTAAGCACAATGGCTTAACTTTTACAACTGTTTTAGTCTTATAAATACGAAAAATATAATTACCATCCATTTAAGCACCAGCATACTGTCTATCACATGCGAACAAAACACATCTGATAGCATTTGGCAAACCTCGAGCAAGTACCGTGCCTGCATCAAATTATATGTTATCGACCAAGATTTGTCAAATGCATCAGAGAGAGAGAGTAAATAAGAAAAGGCGAAAGCGCAAAGTTGCGAAGGCTAGAGTGTGAATTTGCAAATGCATAGGAGCGACAGTTGAATCGCTCCTTCGTCTTCGCACTTTCAACTTAGTATCTTTGTGCTTTGATGTCAAATCTTTTGTACTTTTCCTGGCCCTCGCACTTTCGCACTCTTGCAAATTCACCTTTATCAACCTATGTTCTTTATGAATAAACAAAATTTCATTGCTTGCTTTAACATTTTAAACTTCATTTTTATAAAAAATATATATATTACAGTGTCATAATTCTCAAAATTGGTGAAAATCAACATTTTTAGCATTGGAAACGTAACTGTTCATTGAAAACCACTTGTATGAAAAAATAAAACTAACATGCACAAATTAGAAACATAACTTTCAAAGATTTGGATGATCTTAAGTCTCTTAATATACATGTATATATCTTATACACAGAACTCATGCATGTACAAGAACCTGGTAGTTTGGATATAGTCTTACGATAGTTTATAATAATTCATTCTCTGATTACTTCATATTAATTCTTGTGTTTGTGTTGATTAGTTGTGGAGAACAGTAAGGACTCATGCATGTACAAGAACCTGGTAGTTGGATTACATTAAATCAAATCTGAATCATACATTTTGAACCTGTGTTGTTATACTGCAACTGACGTCAATTATAGATTAGTCCAATTAACACTTCTAAACACTGTTTAATTTGATTTTTCATCTTGTCAAATATTTGATATATGAATCTTGACACCATTATACAACGGTATAGAAATAATACTTATGCAACAAGAGGGCCAAGGGCCACATTGCTCACCTGAGCAACAATACGCATAACTTATCAGAAAACCTTTAGACCGTCTTCATAGTATCAAATACAAAATATCTATACAACTTAGTAGCATATGTCCTGTTTATAAGGATTTCAAATTTTCTCCAAATTTTCCTAAGTTAAACATTGAGCTCCTTTTAATGCTTCAGTTTTTAAGAACAAGAGTTTAAAAAGTTTTTCTCTATTTATTCCAATCTAAAAATTCCACAAACACCCCATTGTGGCCCGACTCTACCCCCAGGGATCATGATTTAAACAAACTTGAATCTACACTACATAAGGATGCTTCCACACAAGTTACAGCTTTTCTGGCCAATTGGTTTTTGAGAAGAAGATTTTTTAAAAATACCAACAAATTTTCAATAATTCTTAATCACCTCTAACCCTTTATTAAAACAATCTTGAAAGCCCTGTCCCAATGATGCTTTGTGCTAAGTTTTGTTGAATTTGGCCCAGTGGTTCTGGAGAAAAAGATGAAAATGTGAAAAGTTTATGACAACAACACAACGCCAAATTCGAAAGACAACAGACAAATTTTCATCAGAAAAGCCTACTTGAGCCTTTGGCTCAGATGAGCTAAAAAGGACAATTATATGTTAACTAAATTACACAAAAAATAATGCAAAATAGTACCATCTGTACTTAATTTTTAACTAATAAATACAGCATGCATGATATCAAGAAAATAACACAAAATAGATACCAAATGTTAACTAATAAACACAGCTAGCATGCGTGATTATATTGTGCTCATCTCATGTTAATACAAATGTGAGATATGGTAATTCCAGACAGCAGAGAGCATATTTCATTTATTTTTAATCTTCAGTTTTTTAAAACTTTATTACCGAGTAACTTGTTTTGTAAAAATGAAGAAATCATCTAAATGAATTGATACACTAATGACTTATGATATTCCATAATGTATCAGTGAAGAAATGATATTGCAAAATGTATATACTTAGCATGAGAATGACCTCTCAATTTAAAAAATGCCATAAATAAACAAATGATGGTCTGTATAGATGTTACCTTTTCAGTGATATTTTTTATAAGGATGTCTATATTGCAGATCAATCCATCATATTCAGGTGTAACATGTGAGGCAGGTAAGGTCACAAAAGCCCTCCCACACTGGTCGTATGGATACTGCCGACCCTAAAGAACAAAAGTGTCCCAAAAAATTATGAATTTTAACGAAAACCTCATATTTTATCTCTAGAGGTGAGAAAATGTTTGAAAAATTGAAGGAAAATTTTACATTCTAAAAGTCTTAAAACCTTTAAACTTCAGATAAATGATTGATCTGATATCCCATACATATAAACATGTATATAGCAAACAAAAGTATGAGAATGCACTTAAAAAGATAATTCCACATCAGAAATGGTTTTTCCATTTCATTAATATACATACCAATACTTATCACTTACACTGTGTAATATAAGGATTTTTGACTGCTCTAGAACCTCTGCACTAATAACCTACAGAAAAACAATTTATCAAATAATGTAATAAAAGAAAGATAACTCATATTAAAGCTGAACACCGCTCATAAATTGGCACTGTCACACAGGTATATAAAGCCTTCGATTTCATTACACCCGATTGCACACCTAAAACTTGTGGCCGACATGTAGTATTCCTTTCATGGTCTTTGAGTTTTATGCATTTATTTATTATTTCATGTGCATATTCTGTTTGTAAATAATGCATTGACCTGTTTATTTGATGATAGTATTCTCCTGACTTGAAAAAAGTGTGTAAAATTTGATAATTTCATCGCGACCGAGTAACACGGTGAGGCCAAATGTATGTCCACACAGGTGAGACCTCTACAGCGCGATATACTTAAAACTGTTAAGAGGTCTTCTGCTTATATAGGGGTTGCAGGGATAGTGGTGATGAAAGAGATTAATATGGTGGACAGTGCCTATTTATGAGCGGTGTTTAGCTTTAAGTCTTTTCAGGAATACTTATGATATTGATGTTGAACTCTTTTAAATGATTTATACATTAAAAAATATTCTTAAAAGTTTATAACATAATGGCACATGTCACATTTTTGGGGGTGAAAGGTAAATCTTTAATAAGTATAATTAAGGTTCATTATACACATAATTCAGAAACTCTATGAGCATTATATACAAATTATAGTAGAATTGTCTCTTCTGAAGGTTCTAGTGATATTTTGACATTCTGAGTTAATTTAATTTGCATAAGTGGATTTGATAGAATTTATTTATTTATTTGTGGAGGTTTTTTTAACAAAATTACTTTGCAAACTTATTAACATGTCAGTGACACATACCGGGTATTAAAATCATTAATTCAATGATTATGACTTTTGCATTTTATCAATATTATCATTTTTATACATAATTTGGCTTACTGAATGGCCTTGTTGGGCACTTATGTACTCTGTGATTGTCAAAAGAGCATTGACTGTGGCACCTCCGCTCCCCACATTGGATTTTGGATCCTCCACAGTTAACAAAATTACATCTTTGTCAATGTATCCTTTTGCTTGTCTTAGCTCCAGCTCTATTGCACATAAGACATTCAATAAATACATGATTAAAACTTTTCAACAACTTTCATTAATGTGTTTAAAGAATTCGAAGCCCAGCTTGTCAAATGAATATCTTCTTTTGGACAAAAGATAAGCACTGACAGTTTGAATTGAGTGCACATACAGATATAAAATTCTTTTTTTCAAACTTGCCTTTTTGAAATGCATATGCCCATTCCTTAATAGATGTTGTTAAGACTATGGCAGTCCATCTAACTTCTGAAGTTGACATTCCTGACAGGAAAAGTAGGATTAAGTAAGTGTGAAAACAGTAAATAAACTCACATGTTCAAGTAGGATTGTCCGTACGAAAACAGTAAATTAAACTTGCATGATCATCAGTATTAAACATGTAGTAAACAGGTTGGGACCAATCGCCCAAATGGGATATATTAGCCCGTTTGGGATAGAATAGCCCAAAGGGATATAAATTTAAAGTGCAAAAAATAAAAAAATTTTGATTTTGAAAATTTTGATATAAATCCGCATTAGAATAGATGAAATGTAACAACTTTTGGTAAACAAAATTTTCTGTAACTGTACTATTACGGAGGTTGATCCCTCAGTATATCCAAAAGTTCCTGGGGATCAATCTTACAAACTATAGACATATAGAAAAACTTCTTAACCAAAAGTTGTTGCATTTGATACACATTAATGCGAATTTATATAAAAAATTTCAAAATCAATTTTTTTTTTTTTTTTTTTTGCACTTTAAATTTATATCCCATTTGGGCTATTCTATCCCAAATGGGCTATTATATCCCATTTGGGCGATTGGTCCCAACCTGGTAAATTGCAACAGGTCCAGTACAATCACTAGATTTAGCTACGTAGCTTGATTTACCTACATAGCTTTATTTACCTTCCTGAAGTAGGTTTATTTAGCTGCTCAATCATACTTTTGTCTTAGATAGGCATTTGTACTAAAAGTCGCACTCAGGTGCAGCAATAATTTTCAACTTTGAACTGATCTGAAAACAATTCATAAAAAAATCACTCTTAAAAATGTTTCTCTTTTTGTGCAAATGCAGTAAAAATTCTAAAAGTTTTGGGGCCATGTGTTATCAAACAGCTACTTCTTAAATGGAATAACAAAGAAGAACAGTTCTGGTCAACATGATAATTGATTGGTAATAATTCAGCACACTGTGAAGTATTCTCTTTTGAGAAGTGGACAGGCATAGACTACATCCACGGATGTAGGCTATGCCTGTCCACTTCTCAAAAGAGAATAACTGTGAAGTAATCACACTTATCCATGCCTCATCGCACACAAGCTTGCGACTTTTTGTCTGATTTACATCAAATGCAAAATTGCATAAAGGTAGCTAAATAAACCTACTTCAGGTAGGTAAATAAAGCTATGTAGGTAAATCAAGCTACGTAGCTAAATCTAGTGGTTGTACTGGACCTGTGCAATGCTATAGCATTTGTAGTTTATGTTAAAACAGTTGCAGTAAAAATATTTGCGTCTGTTACAGTTGCAGATTCAGATTTTTTTTCATTTGCATTAAATCATCCTGTTTATCCTAAGGATCTTACCGGAGGCTGAAAAAGTTTCTCACACCTGTCATATGATTGTATTCAATACAGGAACTCAAGAGTGCTGCATAATTTAAACCCTTTCTAGATCTATATTGTCCGGAATAAAGGTCGCTATATACTTTTCATTTTTTTTTTAGTATCATTTTTAGAACAACAGAATTCATCAAAATGTAAAATTGTGTTATTTAAACATTCGAGAAATATTAAACAACACTTTGATATTTAAATCTATCCATAGCACGATCTTGATCGGTTTGGTTTTTATCGAGAAATTATAATATCCAGTTTGCCATGCTGCCGGCCCACGACCTAGGCCTTAGCTATCTTTCTACTAAATTTTGATGACATGTGCGATGAAAGTATGGAATCAAATATAATGTGATTTTATCACAAGGTAAGTAGATACATTGGGGTTTTTTGGTTGTTTTGGGTTTTTTTTTATGGGGGGGGGGGGGGGGGGGGGACTGCCATACAGTAGACTTGAAGAGTGGAGATCCATGTTCACCAGCATGTAGATAAATATTTTAATTTCAGTAGATCTACAGAATGTGTGCTTCATAGTGGCCAATCATGCTATTTATAGATTATATGATTGAGTTGGATTGACAGGTTGGCACCGTTTGCCCAAATGGGATATAATAGCCCGTTTGGGATATAAAATCCCAAATGGGATATAATATCCCAAATGGGATATAAATTTAAAGTGCAAAAAATAAAAATTTTTGGTTTGGTAATTTTTTATATAAATCTGCATTAATGTATATCAAATGCAACAACTTTTGGTTGGCAAGTTTTCGTATAAGCCTATAGTTTGTAAGATTGATCCCCAAGAAGTTTTGAATATATACTGAGGGATCAATCTCCGTAATAATACAGTTACAGAAAATTTTGTTTACCAAAAGTTGTTACATTTCATCTATTCTTATATGGATTTACCATATTTTTATCAAAATAAAAATTTTCTATTTTTTGCACTTCAAATTTATATCCCAGTTGGGATATTATATCCCAAACGGGCTATTATATCCCATTTGGGTGATTGGTCCCAACCTGTTGAGCTATATTGTAGTATTGGAGAATATCCTCTTTTAACAATGCTCCATTTGGGCCACATGGGCTTGTGTGGAAAAAAATTATAAATAATTCTTTTTTGAGATATCAACTCCAGTTTAGTTCTTTTTTACACCAACATTAACAAACTTGTTGATTTCTCATGAACCATTCAAAATTGACAACTCCTTGGCTTCTGCAGAAAGCGAAAGTATGGCACATTATATCTTGATCATATGATTGGTTATGGGAAAAGCCATGGAGTTGTCAATTTCGGATAGTTATGCGAGAAAAAGATAAAAGTTTGTTGATTTAGACGTAAATATAATTAAACTGGAGGTGAGATCTTGAAGAAGAATCTTTTATAAGGAATACAAATTGGCGCAAGTTTCTTTTTAAACATTTTAAATAAGAAATTAGCTGATGAATTGAGACAGTATCCAAGATGGCGTCCTCCGAGGTACCCACTTTTTTAACATTTTTTTTTTCTACACAAGCCCCTGTGTTTGGGATTTAAGGGGGAATGCTACAGCAAAATTTTATTTTATGGGTCGTTAAAGAATCAGAAGATAGAGAATTGTTCAAAGAACGATATATGCTCCTGGGATAATAATATTCACACCAAATAAAGTCTACAGTGTGTTACTTGCAGCCAAATTAGATTTTGCACTTTCTCATCAAAAATACAAAAAAAAAATTGTATAAAATAATTAAGGGCATATGTCCTTCTTTGAACAACGAAGTCATGCATGTTTCAGAAATGATACTTAAACAATCCATAAAATAAAATTTTGGTGTAGCATTCCACCTTGAGCACTATGCCACTTAAAGGTTTGTATATAAAAGTATGAGCCTTTTATATATGTATCTTACCTATAAAAAAAAAAAAGCATCCTTGACAAGCATGCAAAACGAATATGTGAAAGAACCTTGACGTACAATTGTATGTGTAACTGGACCGTCTAGGGGTTAGTCCCATACAGCTGATCCGAGTTCAAAAAAGGATTAAAAGTATTTCAGTGTTTAAGAATAATTATATTCTGTGATAAATAAGAGATACCTGGTATTCACAAATATAGACGCATACGAAACAGTATCATATAATATCCAAGGGAGTGTGATATTTACCATTAATAAAAGTTGATTATGTTTAGCCCTAATCCAGAAAGTATGTCAGTATCTAATAGATATAAGTTAACGACTCGTAAAATACCCCAAACGGTCAGGCTCCATAGTCCCTGCAAGCACAGTCAGGTTAAAGGGAAATAACTCTAATCAAATATATAAGCAAAAACCATCATATCACAAGTGAAGAAATGCTGGTATTTCAACAAAATGTTCTCAAATTTTTCAGATGCACTGTAGAGTGCTCTGTATTGAATAGAAATAACCTCTAGGTATGTCATTGTTGCATATATTTTCCACAGAGCTGGTTGAAACTAATCCTTATTTCATGTTTTTTCTCTTTCTGTTACAGTGTTCTAAGAACAGTGCACCATGGGGATTTCAGGATTGACAACCTTCATGGATGATAATCTCCAGCTTATAAAGGAGTTTCCATTGCATGACACGAAGGTAGTCATAGATGGGAACAATCTGTACCATCTCATTTTCTATAATAACCATGTGGATTTCCTTCATGGTGGAGATTATGACCAGTATGCTCGTAAAATCAAAGAATTCTTCAGCCTCCTTAGCTCCTGCAACGTTCAGCCGTATGTTGTGTTTGATGGTGGATATGAACAAGATGACAAGAAATTTCAGACAATTTTAAAGAGAGTACAACAGAGACTTGAAATGGCTATGCTTCTAGCTGAAGGACAGCGAGGGAAAGTTATGCCAATCTTAGCCTATGACACTTTTAGAGCAGTCTTGTTGGAAATTAAGGTACCATTTGCTGTGTGTGATTTTGAGGCTGACAAAGAAATTGGAATACTGGCAAACCAGTTTGACTGCCCAGTTTTGTCATATGACAGTGATTTTTACATTTTACCTCTGAGTGCTGGCTTCATACCTTTTGACAGTGTAAATTTTACTTTGCAAGAAGGAAGGAGGGAAGATGACAGCGTGTTTCAATATCTTCCTGCCCGACGATATCATGTGGACAATTTTGTGAAATTCTTTCCATCGTTGGGGAGAGAGGTTCTTCCATTGTTAGCTACCCTTCTTGGGAATGATTATGTAGATATACGCATATTCCATTCATTTTATTCCTCTGTCAGATCATATGAGGGTAAAACACAGTTTAGGATCCCAAAATCACATACAAAGATGCAAAAAGTAATCAGCTGGTTAGAAAGTTTAGAGACTTATAATGAAGGCATTGATAAAATCATGTCAACAGCATTAACCCCAATTCAGAAAGAAACCATTTCAGTGGCAATAAGGAAAACAATGGAAGCATTTACTGCTAACACCTCTGATACAGAATTTTCTTTGTATTCCTATTTCACAGAAAATGAAAAACCAGAGGGAAAATTGCATTCTGTCAGAAACCCAATTAAAGGATACAATGGATCAATCATTCCGAGTTGGTATGTGCGGTATCACAGACAAGGATTCCTCCCGCCTAGTTCTTTGGATGTGGTAACATTGCACAGAAAGTTTCTCCTTCCTCAAGTAGAAGGCCCCAAAACAACATCTTCTTATCATTGCAGTGTAAAACTCAGGGAATGCATGTATGGAATACTGCTCTCAGAAGACATTGCTGTACTTGGAACGACTGAAGAAATGGCAGCAAACAGGAAATGTGCTGTAGAAGAGTATGACCGAAACAATTATCAGTTAAAGAAAAATATTGTCTGCCCTGAAATAATGTTAGAAGGATATGGTTCACTCCCAAAGCTTTCAGATATTCCAGAGCTTTCACTCTCTGACAAAGAAAATATCATCCGCTTGGTTTTGGATATTCCTTCTCTTGGATTAAAACACATGACTAAAGATCTTGAATTTGTTTTGGGGATAGTTTTATTTTGGATAAAAAATGCAGACCCAAAAGTAACCATTTATCATTTGAAGACAGTCCTGGTTTGCCTGTTAATGCTGAAAGTGAAGTGGGTCCTGATTCACCATGGTGCTACTGGTTGTGAGGAGAATATGATAGAAACAGGAGTTCTGAGTATGCCTACTGAAAATATAAAAGATGTTAGAACCAAACTCCATCCATATAATGCTAGACCTGAACACAGCAGAAAGCATCCAGTAGATAGCGATTTGATTCATAGCTTTGCACAGCTGCAAACCTGCATTTTGGCTGCTATGCACTTGAACTTTCTTTTGCTTTGCCCCTTTCCTAGTCCAAGTGTATCCCACATATTTTCCGGGACTTTCCTGTACAATTTTTGCCTGGAACTCCAGAAGAGAAGAAGTCCAGATAATTTTATCAATGAACTGCTTTCAAAGGACTCAAATCTTCAACAAGTATATCAGTGCCTTTTAGATGCAGTGATGAATGTACTAGACCCACAAGGTCTCACAGAAGATTCTAAATATAGGAAAAGAAGCAAAGCACACAAATGTAAAAGTAAAAAGGACAAAAGAACCGAGCTAAGTGCCCGCTCACCGGAAAATGTGAAACCAGAAGTGAACAAGAAACACAAAACCAGACCACAATATGTTGCAAACTGCCCACTGACTAACAGATTTGCTTTTCTGGACATGAGTGATGAAAGCCCTGATGAAAGTGATGAAAATGAAGAAAACAAAGATGAAATCTCTGTATAAAATGGAGATCAGTGACAATTAGATTAGCTGATCTGGATATGAGACAACACTTGTCACTTAATTAAGTTATGTGAGTGACGAAAGTCATGATAGAAATGTTGGAAATCACTAAGGATTTCTTGGGTGGTATCAAGAGCTATGAAGACACATGTACATCATATTTTTGAGTCAAAGTACTGTAATCTAACTTCTGGCCATGCAAGCAGAATTTTCAAAATTTAATGTATGATTTGAATAAATGTTGTTAGAAATTCCATACCAGTGCCATGAATGTTTCTTTTTCTATTTTTTTTTATTTTGAAATTCCATGTACTTGAGTATAATTATACATGTACATGTACAACTATTAAGACTGAATATATGAATGAGAGTTTTATCAGATTTACATGAATTATTATATGATCAATGAATCAGCATATGATATGTGACATGATTCAGAATGTAAACATTATATTTTTAGACATGATTGTTAAATATGGATCTAGAATCACTGAATTAATATTAGTCTTCTGAAATCAAGATTGTTATATTTGGTGCTTGAATAAAAATATTCAGTTTTCATTTTATTTTATTTTGTCAGTAACTGTAATTCGTACGCATGTGGATCATATATTTTATTTTGTTTTTTAAATACATGTACAGGTATATTGAAGGATTTTAACCTGTTCACTCCTGTATGTATCGGTGCACATTTGCATTCACTCAAAAATTTGAATTTTTATGCACAGTGAATATCATTGTTCCGGTACCATATCAATAAATCAAAACAAGTCCATAATCCATAAATCAAAACAAGTCCATATACCATTTGATTACTCTGTAATTGACACTAGACTTTGATCAGATTCAAAGGGCACTGAGACCTAGACTACAACTGCTCAAGAATTTGGAAAAATACGATTTTTTTTGGGGGGGGGGGGGGTCTACTAGCATTCGTGCAAATTCAGCATGTACCATCGTGTGGGATTATTTATGACCTTCCGGTGTGATATTATCAATTTAAGTGTGCACCAGGCAGATAGGCAAATTTTAAACCTCCATGGCTGCAAGTCTGTACCCTCTTTCCAAATCGAATGATTCTGATCCTCTCCTCACAGGAGATGGGAAGAGAAACTTTTGACTTGGGAAGATGCATGTAGCTGTAGCTGTAAATATTTACATTCTCCAGTGTCTTTGTGATAACACTACGATTTGATTTTGTAATGTATAGTCTAATACATTTTATTAACGACTATTTTAATATTTAATTAAGCATACAAATGCTGAAAATTATATAAATAAAAGTAATAAGGAATCATTCTTTAAATATTCTGAGGTCATCAAATACGGTCGGGTGTGATCAAATCTGACATAAAGTCCTTCGGGCTTTATTGGATTTGATCAGATCATAATACTCAAAGAATGGTTACCGTACTTGTTCTATAAATAGATACTTCCATCACGAATCAGCATATTTTCAATCTCATCAGTATGGGATCATACTTAAACAGGAAATAAAAAAAAAACTATCATTTGTGTTCCCCTTTTATTTCATGATAAATGTACCGAATATACATGTAGAATATTGATTAGAATATATTATATAGTTACACTAATTCCATTGAAGGATCTATACCAAACACGAATTGAAGTCATTTCATTACAATCGAGCAATACAATACATGTAAATATTAAATAAAAGAACTAATTTCCATGAAATTCACAAGTAACATATAAAAATTAACCTGTCCATAATATGAAAAATATCATTTTAAAAAACGCAAGTATATATAACAAAGGTAATTTGCATGCAAAAAAAAAGTTAAAATACCAATGTTACACTGGAAAATTACTGAAGTACACAATTCAAAATGCTAATTAGAAAGCTGGTATAAAATATAAATAAATCGTTCGAATTTGAAACATTTTCCACTCCTTTCTTATTCTTTACCAAGGACAGTCCTTTCGATACCAGCCACGTGGTCTAAACCCACCAACATCACGGCGGGAAAATTCTGGCGGCATAGTGCGGAATCTTCTAAAGCCGCGTGCTTGGCGGCGGCCGCACATTCCGTGGTACCGTGGCCAATCAAAATCTCTCCTTGACCAATCCTTGTGGTCATGATTTCTTTCTTGATCGTTTGGTATCTTTCCATCCATTTCGGTTTCCAGATTGAAAATCTTGTACAATTTGCGTGCCAGCTTTTTAGGTCTCAGATTTCCATCCATGTTGACTTTCAGTGTGACATATTTGCGGTAGCTGCGGTCTCCTTTACCACAAGTGTGGCTGTACTCAGCGCCTCGATCTTCTCTCATCTGACGCCTTCTTTTACCATGTTCTTGAACGGAGGATTCATTTTCGCCATTTTCTTGTTCTCGGGCAATCTCTTGATGTTGGGACAAATCATATTTATTGCATTTTCGGTGACACTTGCCTCTGCGTCTCTCAGTGCTATCGTTTTCCTCTTCTCCTTCGTAAGCATGTTTTCTGCGCTGGCATCTTCTCTCTCTCTTCCCCATACCTTCTTGCTGGTCCTTCTGCATATCATCGTCACTCCTGTCATCATTAAGACTCAACGTTTTCATCCTAGGCTCCATGTCTTCTCCGGGAGTAACAGAAGCATTGAAATTTTCTTTTTCTGCTTCCATCATTGCTCGCCTTCGGTAACTTTTACATCTTCTTCCAAGACATTTCCTTTCTCTGGTATTACCAAATTCATCATCTGAACCGCATCCACGGTTTTGCGCATTTTTGACCTTCAACTTAATCAATATTTTTTTTTCCGGGTGCCCAAAACGTTGTCGTCTGCAACTTCCAGCAAAAAATCCAGATGACGTCCTTTCTCGGGGCGGCAGGGAAGCTGATCGGCAACGTCTTGTCCTTTCGGGCCTCCCATGCAAACTTCTTCCGCATCTTAAATGGCTTTCGTCATAAAAACGTGCAGGAGGAGCGGAGTTCGCTCGTCTACAGCGTTTCATGCACCTTGCCTTTTGCCGATTTCTCATCCGTGACCGACGACATCCACCAGTCGTCATAGCTAGCGGGCGGTGGCAACGTCGGAACTTTCGACATCCGGCTGAACGGTCAGTCCAGCGGTACTCCTCCATCCCTTCCTCAGGAAATGCATCATCAGAGCTCATCCAATCTCGACGATCTTCATGCTTTCTCGCGTCCCTCCTTCGGAACCTTCGGCATCCATGCTCAGGTTTATCGAACCCTTCAGAAAATTTCAGCGCGCGGCGCATACGCCTCCACTCTCTCCTTTCGGAACATCCTCTCCTGCGTGCGGGGCTTGCATCGAACGAGCTCCAACCAACGCCACACCCTTTTCCACGACCCAGGCGACGTTCCCAAACTGTAAGTCGAACGTCAGTGTCATTGTCCATATTCTACAGATTATGGAGAAAATTTATAAGTTAAATTTTTACACGAATCAACAATATTAGTATTTAAAAAAACCCAGTTAATTTATACATTCATATATTTTACAAAAGCAGAAATCAAGTAAGCAAAAGATAGCAAACTTACCATACGGAAATCCGAATTTTCATGGCCTGGATTTCCTTCTTTCAAGCCGCTGGTAAAATCTGAGGATGCAGGTAAAACAAAAATTTTAGTCTCTTGAATTGTAGTGGCAAGTGTTACATTAAAATAGTTAAGTTTGGAATTTTGCGATTATACACTCATTGTAACACAAGCACAAAAATGGAGAAGTTACTTTTAAGATGAAATGTTAATTAAAAATATTTAAAAATCTTACCATTCACTCTCTTGATGAAGATCCTCAAAAGTCCGTCGCTGATATTCTTCAGTGCTTCTTGGAATTCCTCTTCACTCGACATCGTGATCATGTCGTCTTCGCTATCTATACATACGTAAACATTGAAAAACATCATTATTGCATTATTCTCTCTCAAGTACAAAAGTATTTTCTATCTGTTTTCAAAGTTGTGGTACTTTTTTAAAAGATAACTTAAGTTGAAGTCATTTGGAAACTGAACAAAAGATCGTAAGAAAAATAAACGTTTTGCCAATCTTACGTACGTACCTTTCCATTGGAGCAGCAATTCAGTATCAGTCTCGCTAAACAGCTCAGAAACCTTTTTCTTGAATTCATCAAAGTCAGGATTGTCTCCGAGGGACATTCTTCGCATCTCTGGCTCTACAGCTGACATCAGGGTTACTTTCACTTTCATCATGGTTTGTCACACGTGGTTCTGTTTACAAACAAACGGGACTTTTTAGTGAGAACTTTATAGTTTACAGTACCTTAGTTTGTTCGATAGACTTATACGTTCAGCTGCTATCAAATCTTCTCCTTGGCGCTTCTGAGCTCAATGGCGCTTTGGGCGCCCTTATATAGGCGCTTCGGTGATGTCATGTGACTGGTATTTCGTAATTCTTGAAAAATCACGTGAGGGTTCAAGGGAAGTTCACCACATTAATATTCATAAGTACGAAGTTATTCTTTAAATGTTTTCACAAAAATGCGAGATATTTTTGGTTGATATGATGTATTTTGCATATCAGAAGACATCTCATCTCATTTTTGAAAACAAAATCTGAATCAGAATGAAAATTGAGGGGGAAACTGCGAATTGTTTTACCTATTGAATATTCATCAAACCGGGTTTAAACGGAAACAAAGTTCATACGTGGGAAGGTGATAATTCAGAACATTCTCGAGGTTTATTTTTAGAACATTGTCGCATGATTATTTTAAGCGCCCTATATAAGCGCCAGATAGCGCAACAGCGCACCCACTGGCGCCAAAGTACACGTCTACACATGCTAGAGTTACAAAGACAAAATTACTAATAGCAACACTAACTTTCAGAATGATAATAAACATTGTATTTGAGTCTGGATTTAATTTTGGATTTGAAGTGGAAGGTTCTATGAATTATTCTCTTTTGGTTACGAAGATAGAGGAACTTTTCCCTCATGTACAAATTGAATCTCTGCAGTGGAAAGGTGTGTTGACAGTCTACTATTTCACTATTGATAAGATTTTATATGATAATTTAACTTAATTCATGATTTTTGAGTAAGAAATCAAAACTGTGTTACTTAGTCTAATTAATTTTTCGTTGATAAGAAATTGTATCTTTCAAACTGAATATTCAGATGAAGATGGAGATTTGATAACGTTTTCCTCCCAAGAAGAACTAAACGAAGCGATGGTAAATGGAACAGAGGAACTAAATGTCTACATTCAAGGTAACTACTTATTACTAAATATACATGTACATGCATATGTATATACGTACTGTATATATATAATTATATGTTTATATACGTACTGTATATATTTAATTAAAGCCATGTAAATGAAAGCTCCAAGTACCATTTCTATCGCTGTGTTACACAATTTGAATTTACAAAGTACGTATACTATTTTGACAATTTTCGCCAACCCTTTTTTCCATGATGACACTATATGACTATTCAATAACTAAAAGTTTTCTTCAATTAATGGTTTATGTCACGATCAATCTAACTAATTGTATACATACAATGTGTAGTACGCTGCAAGAGGTTGGGTCTGTATATTACGGACATAACATTTTGAACCCTTCTCCGTAAGGGTGCGTATTATTCGTGGAGAGAAATCGTCTACCATTGCTACATTTGGCAGCAATAATTAAATTTGAACTCCTGCCCAATGTTTTCGGGTTTTTTATTTACTTATTTCAAAAACATTAAGTCTGACTTGAGAGGGGGTTCAAACAACAGCCAAAATATTGAAAGTTTCTCCATTTTCCAAGTCTTATCGAAGAGATGGTTTAAAATAGTGGAACTTTTAGTTATACATAGTTTCACAATGATTGTAGATTGTTGTAGATAAGTTTAGAAATCTTTGATTTTATTGATTAAAATTAATAAAATGTAACAATTGTACCCCTATCTTATTTTCTAAATCCCAGTTGTAAAATAGTCAATCTACCATACTGAATTGGAGATGGGAAGTCTAATTACAGTATTTTACCGATTAAGAAAAAAGATTAATAATAGATAAAAAAAAAAAAATAATCATGTACTTCAATTTTCAATACTTAAATAATTCTATTTTGATTTAGAACTGCAAAAAAATAGTTCACTTGACAACATGTCATTGGAGGACACACCACAGGGTACTGCAGAATACAAACTTCCTCATCCAAATCAATTTTGTAATAAAACAGGACGTCGGAAGAAATTAATTGCAAAAGAAATTCCATTAGATGAGCTTCCGGAATTTTTCTCCGTTTCCAAAGTGCCACGCAAAATCAAGAGACGGTTCAGGCGCTGTGGAAGGAAACGCCTGTTGCGACATCGCATTCCAGCAGCTGCCGACTGTTACACGCATAGAAAAACGCATGGCAGACGACACCAAAACGACCTGGATGAAAATCTCGCATCCATGTCTATTTCGGAGGATGGTCAAACATCCTAAAAACTGACTTACATAGTGTGTATATTACATTAAATATACAGTAATTATACACTGTTGTATGTTTGCCTATTGCGTACATGTCATCAGGGAATTTCCGTGTGTTTCAAATTTCCGCTGCATGCACTTCTTAATCGAGGAAACATGTGCCCGGAAAGTTTGGTCCAATTACGGTTTGACGTTGCTCAGTACACACTTTTCAACCACGATCCTCAGAAATAAAAACCCGTACTATACTTTTGTTCTGTGTTAATACAGTTGAATATTAATTGACTATTGTATACTGTATTTTACATTGTACTTACATGTATATAATGTCTGTCATTTCATTCAGAACTTGATTTGACTTTCGTATGTGGTTTTGATTTATGAAATTAATACTTACTATTATGGTGCAAGTCAATAGATCAACTCGACAAGTCTTTCAACAAATAAATTCAATACTGTAATATAGAAAGAATGGGCTCTCAAAGGAGGGCATTTTTCTAAGTGTAAATAAATCAGTGGCGTAGCTAGGATTTTTTGTAGTGTATTCAAAATCGGCAGGGGGTGCAGGGGGCGAAGCCCCCGGAAGCTCCTGGATTTTAGGTTTTAGCTTTTGGGTTTTCAGGTTTTTTTATGATGAGATAATTGTCACCAAATGTTACAATTTTACATACTGTATGTGTAAGGGAAATGTTGGATTTTAAAAGAATGTGTATATGAAACATGGATGCCCAAGCGGAAACCAATTGCATATAAAATTGTAACAAAATGTTACAATTTTACATACTGTATGTGTAATGGAAATGTTGGATTTTAAAAGAATGTGTATATGAAACATGGATGCCCAAGCGGAAACCAATTGCATATAAAATTGTAACAAAATGTTACAATTTTACATACTGTATGTGTAAGGGAAATGTTGGATTTTAAAAGAATGTTTATATGAAACATGGATGCCCAAGCGGAAACCAATTGCATATACCTTTTGATTTATTAAAGGCGTTTTGAAACAGCTCTATTTTTCAAAAACAAAACATACGAACTGTAGATGACAAACTTTTGATCAAGTTTACTGTTTATCATTGTGACTTCGTTCAAATTTGAATCATCCGCCGACTTTAAATTAAGTATAGACAGAATACAATTACAAACAGGCAGGCATACACTCGAAATTTATTGTGTTTCCAGATTTTAGTACGAATATATAAACTGAAAAGGCATTAAAGTTGCAAAATATTTTATCGCTGGTGTATTAAAACACCGGTACCTCTCCCTCTCTGAACTCAAATCTTGCATCCGCCCCTAGAAACCAGCTTGTGTATGCTTATGCTTTGCAAAATTGTGTGTATTCATTTGCGTTTTGCGTAAAGGGCGCTACGCCACTGTAAATGTAATGAAGTGTACTAGTATATCAATAAACATTATTATAAAAGTGTGTCTTCTTTTGTTGTCGGCTTTGATGACAGTTGGGGTTTCTTTGTGTGTGTGTGTGTGGGGGGGGGGGGGGGGGGGGGGGGGGGGGGCTCGGCTGAGATAGGATAGGATAGTTGCATTCCTATCCATAATTGTCCAGTCGAACAGTTTCATGCATAATATATTTTCCATGGATCTTTTGTTTGACCACTTTCAAAAGTTTTTTCAACAAATAATTTGACAACACAAAATGTATTTCCTCATTTTTTTTCATTTTAATAAAAATAAAATTTGGTGCCATGACTACTTTTACGTTAAACGCCGATAGCAGATATTTAATAGCCAAGGGTTTAATATGATCCTGTCAGAGTGCAAATTAAACCTTGGCTAGCGAAGACAAAAATTAATAACTCTCTGGAATAAATTCTATTTCACTTGTCCCTCCAGTCAATTGTTTTCAAAAGTAAAAATTCACATTGATAACACTTCATCATTCATTTTCAATAACTACACACGCACACTTCGTCCATTGGTAGTCTAGACTTTGAATTACAATCATATGGGATATGAAGGTGGCGACATTGCAGAAAAAATACATAAACCGCGTTAGCGGTTTATGTATTTTTTTTCTGCAATGATTGCTACCTTCATGACCCGCATGAATCATAAAAAAAAGCATTTTATTGTTTATATTGTAACAATAAATGTAATGAAGTTTACAAGTATATCAATAAACATTATTATAAAAGTTTGCCTCCTTTTATCGCGTTAGCGGGTTATGTAATTTTTGTTCTGCAATGATTGCTACCTTCATAACCAGCATGAAACATCAAAGAAAACATTTATTGTTTATATTTACATCTTTATTTTAACAAATTAATAAATTGACTGAAAAAGTAAAATTAACTAAATTTACTATTAATGTTCATCAGTACGCTAAAAGAAACCACCAAATCGTCTCCTCTGGGAATTTGAGTCTGACATAATGACGATTATTTCGTGCAGTCCGTGATTTTTCTTGGGGCGATGAAGGTTTCGACCAATCGATAAACGGGGCATGTAGATTTCAGTCCAGCAAGTTTCTACAAAGCTATGAATTGCAATCGATTTTCATGAGAAATAGAGGAATCATACTTAGTGGATGTGAACATATCCTATTTAATTGGTATTAATATTGTGCTTTCCATATTTAACTTCATAGTTGTTGAAAAAGTTTCTCATCTTCAGATCCATATGTACATATATAATGAAAAGCATGCATTCCTACATTGCATTATGAAAATAGACTTTCAGATCATAAATCAACAAAATATTGTTCTGGCCATCCAAATATCTTGAATGCGAAGTTAAATGTTAAAGTTCATTTCTAAGGGTTAAATTTAAAACACAAAAAAGTCTGTCTATTGTTCTATTATACTATTTAATGTCTATAAAATAATGTACAACACATCTCTCTCCCTCATTCATACAAATCAATAAGATCTTGGTCTGAATTGGAAACACCAAACCTGCAATGATAAAAAATGACAACTTTAAAATACAACAATATACTTCATTCTATTAAAGAAAATCAATCTTTTCATGGGTTTATATATAAACATAGGGGAAAAAACATTCCCAAAATTTATTTCAGTTATCTTATCATTGTTTTATCAACTAAATTGTTGTATGGCAACTGAGAGAACTGACATCAAATTAATTTGCAAGACAATTATATCTTAAAAATGGATAGTTAAATGAATTCATGAATTTCCAACAGTTGTTTATTAAATGGAAAAAAAATAGTATAATATAAATTCACCTAACCATTCTATCCAATGAAATTGATGACGACTAAATGAAGAATAACATGTGCAAATATAAAATCTGCAAAAGCTCTTTCTGGGCTGATTCCAACAAAATCTGTCTTGTTTTGTGGGTTGACTTGCAGCCTCAAACACACTACAAAAAAAGAAAATTCTAGATTTAAAACAAAGTAAATTGCATAATACTCTACAAAACTTACTGTATATTATATTTATCCTCCATTTTTTTTTGGAAAATTGCAAATCACAATATCATAAGATTATCACCTTTATATTTTGGCACATTAACATGTCAAATTAGAGATAGCACAGTTACACCCGATTTTCATTTTTATTATCTCATCTTCGGGAAAAGCACTGCACTTTAAATTTAACATTTTACATTCCCCTTCATATACAAATACTTAAATATAAGATCGGTTGAAATTGGCTCAAAAGTTCTAAAGAAGATGTCGAAAAGGTGAGAGTTTACAGACTGATAGAAAGTCAAATAGATAGACAACAGTGGATCAGAAAAGCTTGCTTGAACCTTGTCCTTTGGTTCAGGTAAGCCAAGACAATGCAAAACATACAATACTTTAAATTTCAACAAAATAAACACTTACATGCAATTCAGTTCAACTGCAGATCTAGAGCTCTATTTGAAAATTTGGGTTGACAATTCCTCACAAACAAATAAATTGCAATTTACAATGCAAGAAAAAACTCGTGCTAATTTTAGATTTATTAACAAAGTCCTTACTTGCTATATCACATAATGTACAAACATTCAATTCCAAAAAAAAGAACTCTTGAATTAACATTTCGTGGCAGAAGTTGTGACTTTACTTGCCTCAAAAAATCTTCTAAAAACACCTTCACTATGCCTCATAAAGTCTACATGTAAAACTGGTAAAACTGGTGAACTATTAATATGGATGTGATTACTTCACTTTCAGAAGTTGGTGAGCATATTTAAAAGAATTTCTGAGGCAAGAAAAGTGAAGAAATTAGTAGTAAAATGTCCGTCAGATTTTCAGACAGTTTTCACAAAATGTGTCGGGAAAATCCAAAACTAGCACAATTTTTTGATGTGTTTAAAAATTTTAATTTTTTTTGGTGTACGACCCATCAAGAGGTTGGGCACCACCCCTTGTTTGTTGGCCTGACTCCCATTTGGTGGTTAAATGCCTGAATGGTATTCCTATTTTACCTCATTACTCATTTTTTGTTCATCTCAGATTAGATTTTTTTTAAAGAAAAAGTGCATCATTTTTACCACTGGGGCAAGTATTCTTAGTGTCTCTTACATGTTTACTTCATCATAAAACATTTGTGTAAAAAATTCTCCAAGTCAATTTTGGCACTTGGTTGTTTTCATTGGCTGTTTTTCACTAACCCGGATAATTTTTAGGAATCATAAATAGAGAGCCCGAGGAATGAAGCCATGTCGTATTTTGAATAAAATTAATCTTTTAGAATACAGAAACACATTGTTTATACCAGAATTCTGTGATGCATTCCATTTCTTCCTTTTTTAAACACCCAAGCACAAAATTTGACGCATAGAATTTTGTAAACAATTATTCTATTATGAAGTGATCATGTCAGAGTGGTTGGCACTGGTTGCCCCAATGGTCAACATGGTGCGCGTTTTCAGAAAAACGTAATCAGAGATGAACGAAATATGAGTCCCATTTGGTAGGTAAATTAGGACCAAATGGGAGTCAAACCACCAAACGGGGGGTGGTGCTAAACCTGATCAAAATTTTTCTGAAGAGCTACTGGCTTGGGGCCATTTTATGGCAAGGACCATTTCTCACCAGTGTATTATTACGTCATTTTTTCATATGTAATTTTATGTGTTGATATCCTAATATACATGTATATCTATCTGCACGACTCTTTGTATGTGACTGCAAGCCAAATTGAACAGAGAAAATTCGGACAAGTTAATTTTTTACAAAAATGAATACATATAAATAGCAATTACCAGCTAAAACGAAGGAACCGACAGTTGAAATGAAGCCAGACAAAAATGAGTTGAATGGAAATGTTCCCACGAGAGCGCAGTACACAAATTGTATGACGCCGGTGAGGAGAATGTAAACAAGGTAAGCATCAACTATTTTCAGCCTCTTTGACGTTGATGTCATGTACTCATCGTAGAATTTTTTGAGTACAGACACTAGGTTCTCTGATGGTGCTGATTTCAATGCAGCAGACGTGTCTCCTCTTTTGCTCATGATTTGTCGGTACACTAACGTGGCAAAACGACGGAAGATAACACTTCGACGGAAAGATCGAATGTTTAAAGTTCTGATAAAAACGGGAAAAGACGAACATTACTTTCAAACAGAATAAACCCTTAATTTACTATTTTTGATATTCTGCTAAGCCGAAATTGCAAAAATATTTTACATTGAATTTCAGTCGGGAAGACCTACCGATTTTAATTTTTTTTTTAATACAAATTAACATGTCAGAGCGGATGCAGATTTTTTAAATTTAATTTTTGGGGGTTTTTTTAGGGGGGGGGGGGTGGGTCCGAAGTTAATTTTCTACCAGCACTTAAATAAAAGGGATGAGCTGAGATGAGAAATAAAATTGATGTACTACCGCCGCTGATCTGTTAAAAGTAATATTGACGGGGGTAACATACACTTTAATTTTTAATATGATGAAAAAGAGTGTTTTATCAATTTTAATTGTTTGGTTTCAGGAACCGATAATAAAGAGCTACAATATTCGACAAATGAATATTAAATACATAAATAATACATTTAGAGAGTTGCTTTGAACAAGTTATTTATCGGTCGGTCGCCAGATAAAATTGGAGTAATAGATTTGCATGCGCATACTTCTGCAATGAAAGATTTACAATATTGTTGCAGGTTTTATAAAAGCCCAATAATAATTAAGGCTTAACTGGTGAGAGGGTTAAAAGTCCATGGGTCTTATCATATAGATACCGAGGGTAATGCAGTCCATTAAGGAATAAAACTGCAATTAATACAGTTCGCCTATTAATTTTAAAAAATGATACTGGAGATATATTGCTCAAAACAAAAATGATACTGATACATAAGTTGACCAAAATCAAGATAGTGGTAAATGAAATCTGAGATATTTCCAAAATATATCTGATTCTTTTGAAGTTATAACGAGGTTCATTCAGGTGAGGTTTTTTTTTGTATTTGAGTGACACATTCTGGGTCAAATCATGAGAAATAGGGATGGGGTAGATAATTACACTGATGTATTATTATTATTTTTTTTAAGTTTTTGGTATGTATTAGTTGGGATGCAGCAGTGCACCAAGTTTGCTGCAATATATAAATATAAGTTCTGGTACTCACAACAAACACATGCGCAATCTGAAAAAAGACCAAAATTTTATCTGGGGGTAGCGGTCACTTAAATTAAATAGCGGCAGCCAGAAAGATATTTCGCGGCCGCCAAATAACTAAGTGGCAGTTGCCAGGTTAAAATCTGACCGGTGCCAGGAACTTGTCTAGCACGCGGCGACCGCAAGATATTTATATGGCGACCATCAGATAAATTAAGTGGCAGCCGCCAGATAATTTATAATATGGCAACCGTCGGATGATTACTAGTATATGGCGGTCGCCATGCAGACAAAATTTTTTTGTTTCCCATGGCACCAATGGGTTTCCGCACTACACTGATCCGTCATTTCCAAGAAAAATTTAAAACATTGCTCGAAAATGTACCATAATTAACCATATTTGAAACCTCTCAGTGACACAGGGACTCGGTTCTCAGGAAGGCAATTTTACCAAACTTTTAAGGTGGAATAACACACCTGGAAAAAGTCACTCAAATTAAAAGTAAATTATTTGATTATGAAAGATATAATGATAAATAAACTGGACATATGTCAAATTGCCGAAAAATTTGCAGTTTGGGGATAAAAAATAAATATCTAAAAAATTCAATTCAGTTAGTAACAACAAAAGCCCCTGCAGTATTCGAACTCGGGATGTACGGATCACAAGCCCGACGCTTTATCCACTCGGCTATCGAGTAAGTTAGATGTAACCGTACACGTCGATAAAATACTTTTAATAAACCGAAAAGTCGTTTAGATCATAGGTCAGCCATTTTGTGATGATGTGTTATTCCACCTTAATGAATTAAGTTAATTATACATGTACGTTCTGAATTTGTACATTGTAAAAAGATTTTCAGCAATAAATTTCATTTGATACAAGCATACATTTACTTTAGTTACTATTAGCATATCCGGGACCTGGTTGAATAAAACTACTTTAGATAAATTGTTTTATTTTTCAGGAAACTTGATCTTCCGAATCCGTAAATATCCGAACTGCAAATGGTTGAATCGAGCAGCGATTTATGATGAAAATATTTGTTTACCATAGCACAAACCCTCTAAAATAGTGTTTTCATTCTATTTTTATTTTAAAAAGAAATTTCGTTCGAAAATAAAATTATTCTCCCGAGATTGAGAATTCAAACCATGTGACTTTCTCTGGTGTACAACATATCACGTGACTATTGTTATCGCCATGATGGACAATTCTTGAACGGAGCAAAATTTAACTAATCGGTGAGTATGAAATTGATTCCAGGGAATTTGACCATGGTTTCTAAAATTGCATTATTGCAGTAATTTGAAATAGTGGAATCTTCTTTCCGATTCATCTATTGCTGTCAAAACATGCCCGCCATGACCAATGTGTTTCGCGGCTCATCAACAACAACACGCGGTATCGAAGCTCGTTATCTATAAACAGATGCAGATAAAGCATAGATATACATATACTGCATATTGAATATAGTTTCCGTAGTACACTTGTTTGTAAAAATACCAAGAAGCATATAATAAAATACATGCAAATATCAAGTTTCCCCATATCTGAATATGGCTATATAGCTTGCATGGTCACGTGATATTTTTTTTAAAAACTATAAATATAACAAGGTTATTCTCACAGCTTTGTTATATTTTCATAATTTAGTTTTATACTTTTGAGATGATATGAGATATCTCTTTATTGATCTTTGACAGAACATTTTTTCACAAACTATGATATGTACAAGTAGTCTCTATGTAATTGTGTCTATTTGTCTTTTTTTTTCCATTTGCGCATACACATATCATGTACATATATTTGTACATGTAAGCAGGAATGTATATACTACATGTAGTAGTTTATATGTCTCTGGTGTAAGTAACCACTATTGACAATGATGAATGATGAAAATGATGATTAAGGATAATTAATGATTACATGATAAGCATTTCTTTTAATATTGACTCATATTCAAAGTAAGGGTTATACATTGGATTATTAATTTATTTTATTATTATCATTACAATATATATATATTAATCAGAGACACAGATCCATATATTTTTTGGAGGGGTCTACTGTGATCGATCCCCACTCTCACCCCCCAGTATAAACATTCCTGATATTGATTAGTTAGAGTTGCTGTTATGATTTATTAAAACACAAACGATAAAAGATCATGCTTTGTAAACTAAATTGAAATATGATGCTACAGATAAAATATTCCAAATGGCAATCATCAAAAAATCAAATTAATTTTGATCAATATTTATTTTTCACAAGTCATAAACTACTGTGGAATCATTAAAATTCGTGGGGGGCAATTCTCGTGGATTGCTTAAAATTTATAGTTTCGTGTATTACTATAGTTTATGATTTATCTGTATGCAAATAAACATATTGAATAAAAATAAAATTTGATAAATAATAAATATAATTGATATAAATTTTCATCTGAAAACTGTATTGTAAGTCAATAAGACAAGTCAAAGTTTGAGTTAACTTGCCCTTTGGGCAAGTGGATTAAAAAGATAATGTATATCCCAGTTATCATATTAACTATGATTTATAAATGTGAAATATAGATAAAGGTTCTTAACTTAAGCATAAGCTAGGTCTGTTATTTTTATTTTTTTGATTTGAGAATAAATTAAATAAATATATTCATTTTTTCTTATTTTAGCTCACCTGAACCAAAGGTTCAAGTAAGCTTTTCTAATCACCTATTGTCTGTCCATTCATCCATCCATCCATCTGTCTGTCCATCCATCCATCTGTAAACTTTTCACATTTTTGACTTCTTAAGAGCCACTGGGCCAAATTTAATGAAAATTTAACTTGTCACAAAGCATCTTTATGGGAAGGGGATTCTAAATTGTTTTTTTTTTTAAAGGAAGATAATAACTAAACATTTTCTTATTTAAAAATTTTGAAATAGAATGATACAAAACTGTTGTTCAGAAGACCGATGTGGCCCATGGGCCTCTTGTTTAAACAAGTTGTATGAATTTTGATATAAGAAAATGTGAATAAATTTATTTGATTATAATTTCAGAAAATGGAATCTCTTGAAATTGAATCTCTGAGGTCATCATGACAGAGCTGGCAAGTAAGACAACTGTAGTTCAGAAGCCTAGCAACACCCCAGCCACTGAAAAAACTTATCAGAATGTTACCATTAATAGATCTGATGAAATCATTGCAATGGCTGCTTTATCCTCCATTGGCAACATTGCCAACACAACTGCAAAGCAAATCCCCACATCTCAAGCTGCATTAGTATCAGCTTCTCAGAATTCATTAATCCCAAAAACTGCCACCACAGCCAGTGTCAAAACGAAAGAACCAGTGCCCAATGTCATCTATGTCTATGACGGATCTAAACTTCCCCAGATACATGGAAGAATTGAGAAGGCCAGTATATCTGGATCCTTTTCCTCCCCACATAATATTACAGTACTCAAAGATTGTGAGGGAATATCAGCGGACTGTGATCCACAAGTCATCACACCCATAGCAAACCAAATGGTGGTCAGTAAAGAGGTCTTCAAGTGTGAGGAGTGCAAGTACTCCACACATAACAGAAGTTATCTGAAGCAGCACATTGACCTGATTCACAATGCTGTGAGGCTGTACAAGTGCCCTTTCTGTGACTATGCTGGAAAGAGAAGCCATTCTCTGAGGGAACATCTCATCGTTCACTCCAATGAGAGGCCCTACACTTGTCCTCACTGTAATGCCACATTTCGCAAGAAAGGTCATTTGACAAATCATGAGAAACTGCACAAGAAATCAGTAAAGTGTCCAATTTGCACAGAATGGTTTCCGAGTTCGGAAATTGAGGTACACATGTTGGAAAAGCATAATGCAAGAAAATTTCTGTTGTGTGACATTTGCAAGTTTATGGCTTTAGATGTACCTACTTTTAATAAGCACATGGAATCTCATCACACATCAGACAGCCAAAAGAAACAGATTGTTTGCAGCAGTTGTAAAATAATGTGCCCTGACTTTGACTCCTTTAAAGAACATGCCAAACTACATGAAAATGAATCAGAAGAAGAAACAAAACAGACTGCAGCTAGTCCTATGAGAAATGTAAAGATCAAATGTTCGGAGTGTGGCATTGTGACATCAGATCAGGAGTCAATGAGAGTACACATGTGGGTCCACATCAATCCATCACTTAAAAAGGAAATGCCCTCTGCAGATACAGCAGAGAAAAACATGAAACACACTGCCTACAAGTGCCTTGATTGTGATTTCACCTGTGAGGAAGCCAAAGTATTTGTTGCTCATATGGTGCAACATAAACCAGATTTACAGACAGCAGTGCCAGAACCAAAGAAATATGATACAGTATTATCCAATGAATCTCAAGTTGAAAAATCTCCCACTAAAGTTATTACTGACAGCAGTGAAGAGGAAATTGTCATAATATCAGGTTCAAGCCCTGCAACCAAACAACAGATTGAGAAATATCTAGCAGAAAAGTTTTCAAGGCCAGCTGAGAAAGAAGCAGTTATCAATATACACCCAGTGATTCAACAAGTTGTCTCAAAGCAGGTTAATCAAGGCAGCCAAAATAATCCTGAACAACTCCCTTTTGTTCAAGACCAGTCCAATGCAAAATTCCGGTGCACCATTTGTGGATACACTTGTGATCATCAGAGAACTATCAAAGCACACATATGGAAACATTCAGGAAACAAAAACATCGAGTATCCTATGTTCAGGAATGGGCCACTCAGTGTGTATGAAGACATGAGTGTTTCTGCAGTAATGAAAGAATATATTCTTCCTCAAGAAAAAGGAATTGCAAGTGATACCAGATCTGATGTCACTGACAGAGTAAAACCAAATGAAGTGAAAACAGCTGTAAGCAATGTTGCCCCAGCATTGGCCAGTTTGCTAGCTCAGAGAGCAAAACAGAAACCGAATGAGACAGGTCCAAGTGTCCCTCCGGCAGATAAATTGCACAGTAAAGTAAAAAATGTGGATTTAAATGTCCGCAAAATACCAGGAACTGACTATTTCGAAGTAAACATTTGTACAGAAACTCACCCTAAAGTGGAAGAAAGTAGGATAAAAAAGAAAGAATGTGGTCAGAAAAAGCATCAGTTTGATGAAGATGTAGAAATGCAAGCATCTTTAAAGCAAGAAGGTTCTCTTGACTCCAGGCCAGTGGTGGTGGAGAGTGTTGATACATATTCTTCTTTTTCAACATTCACGAGCATGAGAAGTGGTGAAAACAGTCCAAAGTCCACAGTTCCAGAAGATGCAGTGAGTGAGGACCAAGATTCTGGTGTGGCATTGGATTCCACATCTCAGAAAGAGGTTGATGCATCAAACTCCAACCAGAAAGACAGTTTGAAGGAAAACAAGATGATGGAAATATCATACCACTGCTCAAACGACTTGCAGACTGTGGAATACGAGGTATCATGTGGAGATAAACCAACAGGTAAAGAGAAGGATGTTGAATCAGAAGAAGAGTCTTTGGAAGATGATGTGGAAGAAACTCCATCATCAAAGAGGACGAGAACCACGTCTGTAACAACTGAGTCAGCTGTGACACTTTTGTCCTTACTACAGAAAGGGCCCAACAAAAATCCGGCTTGTCCTGTCAAAGAAGAAAGCCAAAGTGGTGAACAACCAGACACCAAAGAGAAAACAACTGAGACAGAAAGCTCCAAGAAGGGTGGGATATCTTCCTCGTTGTTGGCGGTTATTGAACAACTCAGAGAAAGATCGCGAGAACGAGACAGCTTGGAGGACGAGGCAACGTTAACCTTATCAAACAAACGAGGCACTAAACGAAAGTTGAAAAGGGAGACGGAAGAAGATATCAGCGTTTTGGAAAGTATGGATAATGTTGAAAAGACAGAGGATTCAAAGTATAGATGTAAACTCTGTCATTATTCTCACCTAGACTCCTTCATGATAAGGCAACACATGCGGCTTCACAAAGAAAAGAAACCGTTTGAATGCTCTCTTTGCGAATTCATAGCTGTTTCCAGTGAGGATTTACAAGACCATATGATCAAACATTGTAAAGTTAGAACTTACCAGTGTAAATTGTGTAGTTCGGCATTTAATTACAAAAGTCAGCTTCGTGCTCACATGAGAGCGCATAACGACAAAGACATATTTGTGTGTGATGATTGCGATTACGAAAGTAACAATCCGGTGGCGTATCGCAACCATGTTCGTGGACATGCAGAAAGGAGACTGTATAAATGTGAAGTGTGTGAGAATCGGTTTGTTTCTAAGCATGATCTCCGAACTCACAAAAAGCTTTTATGTGGCAAAAACAGATCGTTTAGTTGTGATGAGTGTGACTTTGTCGCCATCGGAGCCCAGGAACAGCGTACTCATGCCAAGGTCCACAACAAGGAATTCAAGTGCGCCAAGTGTGAATTTGTCACCACCAGCATCACTCGGTTTCAGAACCATACTAAAACTCACGAGGAAGAACCGAAATCTCTGAAATGCGAGCTGTGCGATTTTCCCGCCGTGTCGAGTCGAAGTTTAAAATCCCACATGAAACGTCACATCAACGACCAGCGGTTCGTTCAGCAACCACTGGAACAGTACAAGTGTAACCTTTGTGGCTACGTGTGCCACCACCTGCCGTCCTTAAAGTCACACATGTGGCGGCACGCTAGCGATACCAACTACAGCTATGAGTTTACTAACGAAGTGATCAACGCAGCGATTGATTACGACTGCCAGATCGGCAACCGTGATTGTCAGGAAACAGACATAGCGGCATTCTTCAATACCATACGGCAAAAACTGAAAGAGAGGCTGAAGAAAGAGAAAGCGGATACGGACAACGACCGTACCCAGCAGGCCGTGTGCTGGGTGACCTTCCGGTGTTGTCAGTGCGGCTTTGAGACAATCAACAAGGCGGAACTTAACGTTCACATGAAGACTCACTCTGACGTCATCCAGTGGACGCTGCAGGTGCCTAAAGAAGACATTAAGTCTTCCCAATGAAATCTCATAACATTTTCCGTAAAGATGGGTAATTGCAAACACGGGTTATACTTTTTTAAAATCAAAAATAGGGTTTTGTACCCAAAATCAGGGAATCTCTAGGCATCTGAATCTGTAAATAGAATGAATTTTATTAGGAATGTAAGAATTAGGAATTTTACTGCAGTTACTCTGTATTTTGAAATGTTTTATGCCGTTATTAGATGTAAATACTATTTCATGTTAGACGAAAAGATACGTGTATTTCACATTTTTTATTTTGAAAACGTTTCAGAACTGTAGCTAATTGAATCTTTCTGGAGCCTCTCGGAATGTGTCATCTCGTCCTATGTTGATCGTTATATTTTTGTTTTTTAACGTGTTTGAATGGATCTCGTGTTTATTAGGTATTTTCTCATTGTTTGTTTGTGTTTTTTCTGTTTTGATTGTGGTTGTGAATTTTGTCATGACATGTAAATACTAGTACACTACAAGTGCATGTGTACAGTCTGAATGCGATGTGCATGTTGATTGTAATTTAATAATTTGTCACGGAAACTATTATAAACAAAAGGACTTACTGAGTAGGAAGATTATGTACATGATACAGCACCACGGGTTTCTGATATGCGGCTTGGCGGTATGATGAGCTGTATTTTCAATATTTTTCAATTTGCTTTAAAATGTGTTATGAAGGATATTATACATGCTACTTTCACTTTTATGATAAATAAAAATAAATCAAAGCATTTAATTTTAAGAAAATAAAAGATTTCCGTAACTAAAATTGTTGGCACAGAATGACAGTTTTGGCAATTTTGCTTTATCACAAAAAACCCCAAAAACACAAACAAAATTCGAACAACATAAGTTTGTAAACCCGTATTATCCTGTCATCGTAATAGTTTAAACAATTTTACAAACAACGTTTTCCGTCAAGAAAATTGCAGTTCATATTTTTTCAAAGGTAACTTTATATTGCTTTTTGTACGATTATTTGTATATCAAGATACATTACTACTGCATGGGATGTTTCCTCTGCGTGTTTTTCCTTGAATCTCGTTTGTTCCGTTTTATATTTCCTTGTTTTGCCCCGTGTGATCTGTTTTTGTCAATTGTTTTTATTATTTAAAGCATTCTTAGACGTGCAGCTATACTTCTGTCAATCAACATTTTGGTTAAATTCACCCAATTAGAGTGTTTTCGGATATATAATTGTTGAAAATATTGTAAAGATCATGTATAGGTTACAGAACAGAAATGTGTATTTTGTATATATAGTTTCGTCATGCCATATCCGACTGCCCGCGCATTCAATTGAAGCCTTGTGAGTAGATGCCAATGTTAACATACAAAGAGCTGTTTATTGATTGGTTTATTTTTTGTCAGTGAATATATCATATGAAGTGCTAGATCAGTCCATTTACACCGAGAACGTAATCTGCTTTTAGATTTTGAAAACAAATAAACGAATTATAAACTTTATCAGTAGTTTTGTGGTGTTTGGTACTAAAGATCGTATGGCTTTTATGCTTTATAGGTTTATCTAAAGTTGATGGAAACTTGTAGGCATATTTGATTATGTTTACATACATGTATATATACCAAAAGATAGAAAAACTCGTGAAAAGAATGATTTCTTGGTCTAATACTTTAAAAAAAAAAGGGTATTCTGGAAATGAATTTGTGATTATGAATTGGATGGAATCATGCCATTCCGTATGCCTTTCAACACCTCTCTAACCAAAAACATGTATCCAGACTAATTGTATTTACGAGTTTTATGTTATATTCAATTAAAAAATACTGATTTGAGGAGAAAGGCTGGAGTATTTTGGTATTTTCAATAATCAGTTCTAAGCTTCAGTACCATTATCTTGAAAAATGATATGCATTTTTGTATCTATTACAATTGCTGACAAGTTCGCATTTATTCGTAATTTAATGATTTTGAGAGGCAAAACCAATTCTTTACATATAGAAGTGGACGGATAGATATTTTAAAAAATGTATAAATATCACTGGGAACCTTGTTTGGCAAAGGGTTAATAGCTAAAAGTCTTAACACAAAATTATGTTTTATCTTATTTATTTTGAAAAACGTTGTCTCTGTGCTGTTGTATTACATGAATTAGGGTGGTATATATGGGACACCTGTCGATATTAATGTGGATAAAAGAACATTATAGTTAAAATACTCTCACGGGTTTAGAATTTTCAAATTTTACAATATTTGACCAAAAACTTTATTTTAAAAGTTTTTGGAAAGGTCAAAAATTATAAAAGCCCCAGCGGGATTGGAATTCATGACTTTCAGATTCGTAGTTGACGCTCTAACCCATTGCGAGCTACGCCGTTAGGTAACAATTTTGGGAAAGAAAACATTTATGAAAAAAAATTATACTTGATTTCATTGTTTATTTCGATCGGAAGTATGTCACAATATGGAGGTGTCCCATACCACCTTAATATCATTTATGTGCAGTAGTGTTTGGAGATATCCTATGATCAGATGTGCAGATAGCTTACAAGGAGTCACAAGCCGTTACAAGTCACGATTTGAAAGCGGAAATGTTCTTTGTACCCTGACCATATGTACTGTTTATTGTATGTGTAGTTTGTTTCTGCGCGAATATTTTATTCTTTTGACCTATTTAGAAATTAACTACAAAAGCGATAATTATAATTATATGCGAATTTGCTCAAATCTTCAAGAAAATGCAAGTTTCTCATACATCCTCTGTACATGTAACTACAGAAAAGAATTGTTCTCCACTTCTCAAATTTTTGATGACGTTTAATTGTTTATTATCAACTTGTGGGAAAAAATTGCATTAATACACTCTAAAATATCAAAATTCAGAGGTTTTCTAAAGCATATCGGAGATATGAATTGCATTCTATGGCTAACAGCCTGCCCAACAGTCTAAACAATGAAAAGCATAGTCTTATATGTATTGTAGATATCGGATTCAGAAATCAGTACAGTTATTCAACGTTTACTTAAGTTAAAGCCGAACATTTGTTTACAGTCAAAGTAGACTTCTAAAATAGTTTGGTTCCGAATAGAGATCCGGAAACCCGAGACCCTGTCAAGAGTTGACAGGAAGTGCGGTCAGAGACTATTGGATCGGTTTGAATTTCAGGTTGTTTTGGACTATTAATAGATAATATATTGCTGACCAGCAGTACTGCAATATTTGGAATAAAACAGTAAGCAGACTAATGCGCATTCTACCAAAATAATACATCGACTATAGATTTTCACCGGTAGCTAATGATTTGTCAAAATGATGTCACATGTAACAATTCAGAGAATAATGTACTATATAAGAAGAATCATCGTCAAAATGTTCGTTTTCCTCAAGAATCAGTGTTAGGACTACCTTTATTTCTATGTTTTAGTATATTACAGATATTACAATGAAAACTGCGGATTCATCTGTAAATATCATTAGTCTATTGTCGAACGATTAATTACTAAACACTGACTATTAGTGGAAGTCAAGTTGTTTGAATCGTTCATATGATCTATAGTTATGTAAAGAAGACATCATCATTTTGATTTGGCCCCCCCCCACCCAATTTTTTAATTGTTTTTTTAAGTAGGTTGACATATTCTGATCAGTTGTAGTATGTAAAATATCCTAATTAAAAGTACATAAATTGGCGGATCAAATTTAACGTTTTTAATTTTAAAAATCTTGTTGTACAAAATCATAAATGGTTAATATATTCAAAGATATATTCTAATTGTTATTTTGTTAATATTAATAAATAAACTTGAAGAATGTATTACTTTTTAATGTTTCAAAACAGAAATTGTCACAAAAATTATAATTCCAGAAACAGGGGGTGGGGTGATTCCTATTGTAGTATCTCTGTTAAATGCAAAGAAAATGGCCGTGATATTTTTTATAAATTATAAAGCTCATGCTAAGGTTGATATATGGATTTTTAAAGAAAATTTCATTGATTATTTTTTTTATGTGCCTTCACATTCTGTTCAAATTTAGAATGAAATACTCCAAAATTTGAAGTGTTGATTTTATCAATATTTTCGTAAAATCATGATATTGCTATCTAAAAAGCCAATGTAGTAATTAATTTTTACATTTACCTCTGTTCTTAAAATTATTGAATAAAATTTGCAAATAAATTTCATTAAATTAATTAATTATTTCAGAAAGTTGAAATTGTCACAAAAATTCATAATGCGAGAAAATGGGGATAATTCATATCAAAATATTTCAAAGCAAGAAAGTGGCTGTAAAAATAATATATGCTGTAGAAGACATCTTAATGTTGGTGTTAAAAAAAGCAAAACAGTTCATTTTCAAATAATTTTACACTGCAACGTCCTATTCCCCTTAAAACGTGGGCAATCTAGTATTCTAATAAGGAGAAATTTAAGAAACAATTATGAACTGCCTTAATATTTACGAGCAACAGTAACGAAATAAAGACACCCGCGTACAAATATTTACAAGACAACTGATACAGCTGGCCATAAGACAGGCCGTTTTTTCTTCCTAAAAAGATTTCCATTCATGTAAATTTATTGAATCGGAACACCGTTTTCTCTTTTTACAATAGATAGAAGTCTCCAATGATTTTGTGAATATATCTACTAAAAACTGACTCACTGCATGACTACTAGTAATTGCAGTTTTCATGAGTAAACATTTTGATTCCCTAAATTTAAAAAGGGCTGTGCATTGTGTATCATATCTTCAACAATTTTTTGTTGCTCTCTGTTACGATAAAAATGGAATCTGACAAAGACAGAATGACATATTTCTCATTTTAATACTATTATTTCATCGCACCTGCGCAGATTTTCCTTTTCCAATTTCCAGAATATTAGAAAACATAAACACACGAAAACGTTTAATTAGTTACCCCTGACCCCTACAAATCGAAAAAAAATTGACTATACTGCTGACCAGATTTTGTTAAATATAAAATTATGTACAAAAAATTCTAAGTTGCAAAAAATTGACTGGTTTTTTAATTCTTTTTATTTAAGCACACTAAATTTATCAAAACTAGAACGTTGGTTTATAATCCTTCGTGGTGACAGCATCTAGCTTTTTCAATTTCTCAGATCCCTGAACCATTAAACTAAAAACGAGCTCAATTTTGATCTCAGCCCCACTTTAACAAAATGCCTTAAGGTCTATAGTTAGACGGTAAAAAAGTGAGATTATGATAAAAAAAAAAAAAAAGTGAGCTTGTCCAAGTTTCATGTCCCAGGATCCCCAATCTGATTAAAATCAGCTATTCTGGTACGCTACGGCGCCGCTCTCAAGAGCGATAGCGGATCGGAACAACTGATTTTATTCAGATTGATAGCGTATCAGAATCAGACTGCAGGATCCCCAGCCAGGAATACCATGATCTTATATACTGTGGGTTGGGT
Organism: Magallana nippona; assembly: GCA_033439105.1. NCBI lineage: Eukaryota > Metazoa > Mollusca > Bivalvia > Ostreida > Ostreidae > Magallana > Magallana nippona. The sequence goes on from CM065922.1 coordinate 17,991,152, forward strand.
TTACACGATGACTTTTATTTTACTACGTTCGTGATTAACCCTTTTTCCGCGAAAGTAAACCTATCCTGAATTCTGTTTTTGTTTTCTTTACCAGATAGTAGAATTCATCTTCGCTAGGCAAGGGTTTCTGATCCGCGCCGCTCCTCAAGTTCTTGAGGAGCGGCGCAGATCTGAAACCCTTGCCTAGCGAAGATGTATTAAAGTACATTTTTAAAGATGAAATAAAATAATCACATACAGTACTTTGTAACAAATCGTAAAATTTTAGCATGTGGTTTTAAAACGACTTGCAGTAATAGAACCATTTTAACAGGAGCTTGGACTTTGGGTAGTTGAGTTAAACAGCATTGTGACGTAGTCCTGTCTATTTCATTGCTGGCTACTCAGCATTGCTCTTTGAAATCAACAAGATTTGTCTGGCTTTTGAGCTAAGACTACGCAATCTGTGTATATTTCACTTGAAACCAGTGTCATTTTTAACTTGTTTTGACGCAAGAAAAAGATAGTTACATCCTACGGAAAGTCCAAGGTCTTGTTAAAATGGTTCTATTATCTGTGCAACATTTGCCAAGTTTGTATTTTGAAGAACGTAAGCAGAGATAACCAAATCCTAAAGGTAATTGAAACATATTTAGCATCGTCTCAAGCTATGGTCAAGTGTCATAGAATAAATATTCAAAAGTTTTCTCGTATATGGTAAATGATCACGCAATTTGGCCAACATGATTTGTTAAAAAGTACATACTAAATTCAAAATACAGCAGAACAAAAAACACCACTGCATGATTTAGCAATGTAGTTTAATAATTATAAATGGCATGCATTTTGTAACCTGATAAATACTTCAAATGACCGACAGTGTATAAATATTAAATAATATCACAGACCAGCTTTATAGTTTAGTTTACTATCCAATACATGTTTCTAAATGATATAATCCAGTATAAAGTGGCATCGGTAACTATTAAGTGCATTAAAATAAATGGAAATATTAATTAGAGTGAAATTCAATGTATGTCATATTGTATAGTATTTGGTGCTGATTATTGCACCCTGCAACAGGTGAAATCCAGAAAATAACTTTTATCCATGCAACCAAAACACTGTACCATCCGTCTATCAAGGCAGATGCACCAACTAATGCATTAACATTTTGTAACAAGGGTCAACAAATCTCAGAGAAATATACTGTGATATTCTGTCCAGAGGGAGGCTTCCCCTAGTGAGATACATTATCCACTGTGATACTAGTACTTTATCCAGAGGGATATTTTTTTAACCAGAGGGATATTTCATCAACTGGAATACTTTATTCAGAGAAATATTTCATCCACCAGAAGATTTTATCCAGAGGAATAATATTATCCATTAGAATATTTCATCCACTGGGATAATTTATGTAGGGGACATTTCATCCACTGGGATACTTTATCTCCTTGGATATTTTATCCACTGGCAGACATTTCTTTCTCTCCTTTCTCTATGTGATGAGCCAGGATTGAGGTGACTACTTTGTATTTCCCCTTCTGTAAAATAAAATAATAATTATAATCACATTAGGTTATTTTTTTTTTTCACCAAACTCAATACCTAGGAAGCTAAAATTTTATAGAAACATACACCCCATTCTAAATTGGCACTGTCAAATTTTACATTGGTATATAAGGAATTCTATTGAATTTTAACATTTTGACTTGAAAATCAATACAGGTCACCAACTGTTTATGAAGATTGATGACATTTAATAAAAATATTTAGATGGTTATATATAATGGACATTTATAAAATAAGATATCCTTCTCCTTGAAAAAGAGTTGAAAAACAATCTGTCATCAGAACATACCTTGATATTTGATATTTTCTTTCTTCACAAAAGTTGCTTACCTTTGGATCCAATACTGAGGTCAAATCAATGAGCTTAAAGAATTTGCCTAAATCAGAGGGTGTATACATGTATCGCTTCCCTTTATGAGTTCCGTCTGTGTCTCCATCTAAAATATACAACACAGTCACATTAAAAGAAAAGAGTCTGTTATCATGGCTTTAAAACATTAATGACATTTAATTTAAATGACATCAAAAAGGCAAAAACCTTTGAATCAAAAATGGTTTACCATCAGACAACCTTGTGATTTTTAGTATACAAAATAAACCAAGAAAATTTGGTTTCATGTACCTTGACCAACTTCTGTGGCTCTTACACCATTGAACTTTAAGCTATGGTATAACTTGAGTATATACCTCTGTATGTGGTATTGGTACTATTTTCTCATTCACTTCTGTTTGCCTTACCTGGTTCATCCAACCGAACTCCAACATAAATTCTGGAGTTATACTTCTGCTCCAGTGGGCCTCTGTACTTCACAATTCCTGTGTAGATTTTGGGTTTGGGGGCTAAATGGAAACAAAAATGTCAGAAAGATGTACTAGGGCAAATACAAACTCATGTTCATTTTTCTCACTTCAACAGAATACCTTGTCTCTTTATTTTGCACAACACTTTACTTGAAGAACAGCTTTTACATATTGAATGGATTTTTACCAATCTTTCTGCCATATCTGGGTGGTTTCTGAGGAACAGCAATAACAATCCTATCCCCCACATTAATGTACCGAACAAGAATTTCTTCCCTTTCCTTGGCCCGCAGTTTAGATAGCACCTCCACAGTTTTTGTTGAGTTATCCTCAGAGTCAGAGCTATCGGAAGAATTGACAGACTGAAGACTCAGCGAGTTTGAGTTCTCTGACCTACTTTTGGTTGAGCCCCATGAAGGTGATCTTGGAGACACACTCCTCGGACGAGATCCTGAGTTTAGAGTTGTTTTGTCTTGAATACCAATAATATAATCCACAGAAGGCTGGTACTTAGCGTTAGTCTTTTTCTCAGATGAGTGTCTGTGATCACTAGACTGTGGCCTCTGGTGTCCGTTGATTTGCAGTGTGAATTTGTTTGGAAGCGCGTCTCTGTACGACTGACTCCGTTTGACCGGTCTAACCACTGCTGTTTTTGGTCGTGTGTGGGACTCCTCCTTAAACATATTGTCCAGAAATCCTCCCCCAGATAAGGGTCGTCTTTGATTTTTAACATTGTTTTCGTCCATTGAGTAAGGGTTTCTATTTACATCAATATCCTTTGTCTAGAAACAATAGAGTGATAAAAGTTTCAGCTTCAGCAATAATATTTTGCAGACATTAATACCATATAATCTGAATCATCATATATTAAGATTTATACATAAGTCTTACCCTGGATGTTTTTGTGTGTGTACAGTGCATCTTATTATTCCTGCTATCTGACTCCCCACTGGAGGATTCACTGAAAATCAAGTCAAACTCTCATTTATAAAACATTTCATGTGTAACAGGAAGTAACGGGAGAAATAATGACGAACCAGACCGGGATTCGAACCCGGGTCCCCTGAATCTCTAGTCAGGTGCTCTACCAACTGAGCTACCTGCAGTCACCGGTATTCGAACAGGTCTGACTGTCACATTCCTCTCCCCTTAAATGATCTTTGCCCTCGAAGATCACCCCAGGTTCTTCCCCTGGCAGGAGTTAACCTGTCAGTTCCAGGGGCAGGTAACGACACCAAATGTAGTAGAAAAGGAGGAATGAGCATATAAATACATTGAAAATATATGGCTGGGCTGGGAATTCAACCCGGGATCCCTGCAACTCTAGTCAGGAGCTCTACCACTGAGCTATCCAGGCTGATATCCACAGTCCATATAGCCCCAACTACTACACATGTTTTATCATTAATAACCTTGATGGAAGAGTTAACACTGTATAAACAAAGGTAAACAAATCTTACCATACACTGCCATTAGTAGACACCTTGGTAGTGGCGCCCATCTTCTCCAGTAGTACCACTATTTTGTCTATCTGCTCTGGCTCTGTAGACATGTTCATTGTCTCTATCACATCCTATCAACACAAAATATCCATTAAGAAGGCTGGATGGTCATGGTTATTTCAAAGTATTGTTTCTACCTCCTAATAAAGAAGAGTTTGATGTTTGTACACAAACAATTATCGGTACATGCATTTCAAAATATTTTTAAGGTTTCTCACTTGAGAGGCTGAGTGCTAACAAGTTTTACCTTACATACAGCCTGAAATTCACTGTCCTTTTTTGCTGCATTTTATTATATTTGCAGTGTCCTTACAATATCAAATTAGTCATTCAATAAAAAGTTTTTTTCATGTTTGAAAGCTAGGTTTGATAAAAATATTTCAAACACAACCGAGAAGTTTTAATATTACCAAATGTTTTATATTTCAATTGGTTGTAAAAATAAAACACTGTTTACATTCACTTGAAAGAAGTGCTGCACTTTAAATTGTTTTACCGTTACTTATTATGTAAACTTTAGAAAAACAACTCTGTTCATATCAATCCTATTTTGGGAGAGAGAGATAGAGAGAGAGAGAGAGAGAAAACAAATTAAAAGGAGCAAGCATATTGATACACCTACAAATTCTATTTTGTTTAACAAAAATAGAAGAAAAAAATGCCCCTTCCTAGAAGTCTGTACCTTAGCCACATCCAGGGCCTTGGACTTCTGTATGACCAGATGATCTTTGCCCTGCAACAGTTTCTTCAGGGTCTGCACCTCACACTGAGCCAACTCTAGATCCGCCTCCATCTTCTCCGCCTTTTCAATCTTGTGCTCCATTGCCTATTTGTGAAGCAAATAATAAATTAGCATTGGATAAATTAAGATGGGATAGCAATGTTTTAAATTTATTTACTTTCAGATATACGTAAGTCATGCTTTAATATAAACAATAATACATATGTAGCCCATATACTGGCCATTACTTCATTCAAAAAATGTTACTGATTCCCAAAAAATTGAGTTGTTTTGTTTTTTTTTTATTTTAAATAGTGCATATGAAAGTTACATGCACCATATGTATTAACTAGGCCTATAGGAGTGGAATTGAAATATGATGGAAATCTTGATTGCATAGTTCTCTTATATTCATTAAAGTCCCACTCATAACATTCAGAGTTTTATTGACACAGTAATTTAAGCATGGACTAGGAACTGACCCTGATCTGGTCCTTGTAATCACGGGCCGATTTCCGAGCCACAGCAAGCAGTGCTGTTTTGTCCTGGACTTCTTCTTTCAAGGCCTCCACCTCCTTGGTTTTCTCCTTTATTGTGTCCTTTAATTTTGGAATCATCTCAAGATTCTGTAAAAAGTAAAAGAAAAGTTATGCAAAATTACAAATGTACTTGATTTATTTGCTAATTCAAAGAGACTTTGAAATTTAACATCGAAAAAATATGCCCTTTGAACCATTAAAAAATTGAAGCTAAAATTGTTTGCCATGTTACGTAACATCTGAGACTCCTTCCATTGCAAAATTAACTTTGTTCATATTGGCAAGTTTTGAAGTATTTTCTGAGACCCATGATCTCACCTTTTCAATGCCTTCATTTCTTGTCAGCTCATGTCGTACTTGCCAATTGAGATCCACTATTTTAGCCTCCTGATCACTTACTTTCTGCTGGGCTAACTGTACAATAAGGAACAAAAGACATAATCTTTACAGATGCAAACAGCATTTGATTATTTATTTAAAACACTTAAAAAAGGTGTCATCTTTAAATTACTGTCTAGGTATTTTCAAACACCTTTTAAAAGATTTTTAGCAATTTACAAATGTATATGATTTAAAGACAGTGACCTGGTTTGACTCAACCATACTGTAAACCAATTTTATTTTCTGTGAACATGCGAGAAATATTCACATTCCATTGTATACTCATGAGTCATTACATGTAAACAACATGCACATTACATTAATGTAAAGAAGACTTCAATGCAAAATATCTTTGTGTCATTAGTGTGGTCTGCTCAAGTTCATGTATGTAGTAAGATGGTTTTACAGATTCAAATGATAGATCTTAAATTTAACTAAAACTGATATATCAAAACATAAAGACAAGAATTAAATCAAGCGAATTAACAAACTGCTGTCAATTAAGTTACAGATTAATTACATGTACCTTTAACTTTATGCAGACAAGAAAAATATCTCTGAGGTGCCACTAGTTAAGGTTGAAATACAATGTACATAAAAATCAGTGGACACAAGACCTCCTAGAACTCATTTTGAAATATCCATTTAATATTTGAGACACTGATTGTTTCAAAAATTATCAGCACTAGAAATGTCACAGATTTTTCTTTTTTACTTACAGCAAGTTTTTTGTTGAGATCCTCCTGTTCTGACTCCATTCTGCGTATTTGATGCTCTCTGTCACGAAGCTGCACACTAAAATATAAAGCAACAATACCAAACACCATTAAAGGGATCCCTTTGGTCATTACAAATTATTTTCTTGGGTAAACATCACATTTTCTGACTAATTAAGCAATAACAATAATCAAATAGCATTACTATGATTTATCATTACATTAAATATAGCTGTTAATTGAGCGATTAATGAAAATCCAATATTTACCATGTAGACTCTAAATTTAGTCTCGTTGTATCGAGAATTAATTCAGCCTTTTCCACTTCAGAAGCTACAAAGTAAATCAGTAATCATTATGATGTAATTAATGTATTAGGGACCGTAGTAATAGCCATGTAACTAACCTCTGATTAAAGCCTACATTTTATTTGAAATCATATTCGCTTTCCCCAATATAGTCTGCCAACAATGGAAATCAATATTAGGGCTTGTAGATTTTGTCTACAGATTCCGTCGGAATTTTTTGATAGAGAAATGATTGAAAAGTTTCCAATCAAAATGCAATTGGTAATCCATTTAAACTAGACATAATGCGTGTTCTTTCAGTCCAATATCAAGCTTTCAATCATGTCTCTCATTTATATTGAACACAATGCAATTTATTTACTCATTCTAATACACATCTAAATCTAATAAAGACTTTCCATTAAATACCTTCATAGAAAAACTAGATCATTTAACCATGAGTATGTATGCTAATACATTAGGGATTTGAATGCAAAAAGCTTTGTTGGTACATGTACACAAATATTTAAACTTGAAAATTCTAGAGCATGTTGTTATTACTGTGATGTTATATCTAAATCTTAAAAATTTCAAAAATTTTGCTCATTTTTACTTATTTTCCCTATCTTTAAATCATGCATGCACAATCTAATGATATACTTAATGCTAGCTTATTTTTATTGATATCCAGAGAGGATTCTATAAAAAAATATATATATATCTAGATCTTAATTTGTCATCCAGGTAGTTAGCTGCAGGTCTGCAGCTCCAGGTCTGAAAAAATTTGGATGGATGACCAATTCAATTTTTTTTTCAGACTAGGAGCTACACCTGCAGCTACCAAATAGTGTTTTTAAAACTACCTTTACTTTCCAAGTTTGTTTTATTTGAGCTTCCTTAGGGTCACCTTAAAGTTTATATTACAAAGCATTAGGACATACCAGGTATGTTTGAAAAACACAAATTAAAACAGTACATGTACTGCAAATCTGTTAAAAACCTCTGCATCTAATTTTGTTATATAGAGATTAGCTAGGGCACACAGTGGCCATGCAGGGCTATTTTAAAGTTAGTCTGTCAGCTGACAATAAAATTGACAACCCCCTTTTTTCTTGTGTAATGAGAAAAGATTGGATCAAGATTGAATTTTTCCAAGAACTGGGGTATGTTTCACAAAGAAACATGATAAAATTGTAAAAATTGTTTAATCTATAAAATCAAATTTAACTGGCATAAATCTAAAACATTTGTGAAATTTTGAAAAATGAGTATTTATCCATATGCATAGGTGCAAGCCATAAGATCTTTTGTAAAACCCACTCATTTGGCCTTACCCCTGATTTCCAAGTTCCGGAGTCGATCCTCCAGGAATCTAGTGTCCCTCTGGAACTTTTCGATCTGATCCGTTTTCTTCTTGTTGTCCTGACGGAGACGTTCATTGAGTTCCCCAGCTTTGACCAGTTTCTGGCTGGCATCACTCTGACTGATGGACAGGCTGTCCACTTGTCTCTGAAGCCTCTGGGTAAAGAAGGTTTAATTGTTAGAGAGATAATAACTTATTTTGAATAAACAAGTTTATGATTTATCTTATGGAATTGTAAACCTGCATGAATATTGATTTTTATGAACATTTTATGTGCTTTCATGATGTTATGCAGCTCAATAATTACAGAACAGTACAATATAAGTTGATTGTAAATACCAATGCAATTGTACTGGTACAATTTTTATTGTACCTTAGTTTAGTACATGTACTAAAGTGTAAAATGAATGTACATGTCTTTGAAAATAATTTATTTAAATGTATAATTGCAAGTCATTGAATCCTATTCAAAATTCTAAATCCAATTCGTGATTGTACATTTTTAAAACAGTTTTCTTATAAATCTACAAAAGAGGAAGTTGGTTTTAGGTGACCAATATATTACTTCAAGCAATCCCCTTTTTTTGTGGGGTAATCCTTTTCTACTTGTTGAAACCATTTTATATGTTTAATGTTAAAAAGAAGGTCAACAATATTTGTTCTGAGACCTACCGTGGAATAGTAAGTGGGCCTTGGCATTTAAATGACAAATTTGAATGTTACAAGTAAAAACAGTCAAGACAAAAAATAAATAAAAATCTAAGCTTTGAAGTTCTTCAGGACTTCTCAAAGAAGAAGCACAAGGAATACCATACGTCTCATAATGGCATTGATATCAAAATCATTTATCTAATTTAATCTCCAGATGATTTATAACTTCTGACATGATAAAGTTGAGGTTTTTTTTTTATTTAATGAGAGAAAGAGACCTTTTTTCTGAGATATATACCTGGGGCCTTAAACTGAATTGACCTTAGACACAGAAAAATGTCAAATAACCATGTCAAATTTAACCGAAAACCTTTTGGAAAATGGCTTAATAATTGAACACCATAGTAAATTCTCCAGTAGTTTATAAAGCAGTTTAATCTAGACAGGCACCTAGCTGTCTTTCATTCAAAATTACTTCATAAATCTTTATAACTGCAGTCAAATTCTCTAAACCTCATCTATATTTGTTATCTATCAAATTAAACCAACCTACCTGGTATTAAAAAACCAATTTAATTTTCAATTTACTGTACTATACATAAAGATTTTTACAATTTACCTGGAGTGTAAGAAATTTTAATTATTGCATTTAATTCAAAAGGATTTCATATTAATATACGTGATACATGTACATCAATTTGTGCTGACCTCTTTATGTTGCTTTTCTTCTTCATATCTGCTTTTGAAGGTTTCTAACTCCTCAATCTTGCTCTTAAGTTCAGTTCTTTCCTTCTCCCTGTAAAAAAAAAACCCCAGAAGTGGTCAATCAAAGTTAACAATTATGACTAAAAAAGGGGAACAACTCTGCAAGATCACATTTCCCATCAATAAGAAACACTGCTAAAAACACTGAACTCTGAATGGGAACAAGCTGAAAACATCTCCATTTAAAGGAAAAACAAATCTGAAAAAAAAATATCACATCCTACAGATCAAAAAGTAGACTTATAAACAACCTCCCGTTGAAGGAGATTAAATTTATCTTGAAATATGATCCTACTTTTTGTTACAAATTTGAATAAGAGAATTTATCAAAAATTATACAAATACGGTAGAAAAAGTCTCTTCTTTTGTTTCTTCAGTACCTTAAACGAGATTCCATTCCAAATGGGGAATTATAACTAAATCTGCGTTTGCTTTGTCCTGAGTCTAGGAACGATCCTTCAGAGAAAGACCGTGACATACCGGTATTTGACTTAACACGGAGTCTACCTCCGATAATTTGAGAACCCTTATCCTGAGAAATCCCATCATCCTCAGCTGTCTTAGACTGAGAGCCAGACACCGATGGAACTTTGAAATCAATCGATTCTGGAATGTCATCCATGTCTTATAATTTCATCCTTCTCAAAAACCAATTTTTCAAGAAAAAGACATCCCTATTTTAGACTAAATACAAAAAAACTCTCATTCTCTGAATCACAAAAATGTTTCCTGTTTTAACTCTGGCATTGGCATGTCAAATTGCATCCTGTAATGTTAATGTTTGATTATTCATCCAATGAGAATACACCTTCACCCAGGGACAAATGATACAGTAATACTTTTCAACCGATTCAGTAGTTGTCAAATCATCTCTAATGGAGGGAATCCTATCAAAGACCGTCAGTGGATACACTTTAATCACAATTTAAAATTCCTTTATAAATCAATTTTGCCCCTGTTCTACATATAGGTGGGTCTTATCTTTCCTTGCCATTAACCATTAAAATTCCCAACAAACCATTGACACCCAATTCACATTGATCTTAGGGTAGTTGTCTTTTCATGGCAATAAAATTTCTGTTTCACCTTGTACAACTAGGTGTTAAGAATGTTTCAATTTACCTGTGTATCGGTGAATTTACTGCCACAATATATGCTAATAAATGTGTAACAAAATTTCACAACTTGTTCACACTGTAAACTAAGAGTTGGTATCCATCAGACATCTGAACATTAAATGACCAAACGTTTCTGGGGCAATAAAGAATTTCAATCAATTTCAATGTTTTTCATGCAGATTACAGAATTTTAATGTTTGATGCTTAAAGCAATTGTATAGAATTCTGGTTTAGTACAGATTTAAGGAAATCTTTTATTTTTTAAGGCATCATATTAAAATACTACCATTTGATGCCAAAGACTGACAAATTGTAAGCTAGTCTATCTTTTTCACAGGATTTACAAATGGGCTTGATATGCTGGATTAATTAATTCTTACAATGCAACAAAAACTATCATAAAATTTACCATATCATTTTTTAATCATTTTTTAAAATTTTTACAAAGGATAAAAGAAGGCACCTTAGTAAATTAGGTAAAATTTATAGATATGACGTAACACCATGAAAGTCCCCACTGGCAACCAAAATTTCAATAAAATGCCATATTTTGTTTTACATAGATTTCTTATTCTTTTCTAAGTTCAAGGGGCATAACTCTCAAAAATCATCTGACCTGGACCAAATTCAAATACTTGGCATCAAAATCTCAAAAAGGTTAATTAATACATGTATTGCCAAATTTAAAAGGGGCAGGTCCACCTTGACTTACCCTGGTGTGTCCATATTTCGGAAACTCAGATTTATTTCAATCAAAATTCTATGAATTTTTCCATTTGAACTGTTTACAGCACAAAACTTTTAAAATTCAACCTTGATCGAAAGTTTGAAAAACCATTCAAGTCAACAAATGACCAAGCATTAAACTTATTGCACTTGAAACATAACTGTTCTGTGTAATGTTGCGAGTAAAAAAAAAATAAATGAATTAAATGGTTATCAAAACTTGATCTACACTTTTAAATCTATTTCAAAAACAATCTAATTGATTTGTCCCTGCTGATAGTTCTATGCCTTGGTTCATTTCATTTTAAACTTCCTCTGAAATAGAAATCCAATTGTACAGCCATAGGGCAAGCATTTTCAAATTTACCGTACATGTGATTATTATAGCAGTAGGGATAAATTAATGCATTTCTTGATCCCTTTCGACTTTCAAAAGCCACTTGATATCAATTAAGAATGTATTAACAGGTCTTCACAAGTTCAAGAATTAAATATTAATAATTGTGCACTTACCTGCACATATTTAAGCCTCTAGATTAAAACCGATTAAAAAAGTCTCTAATTGGAATTCGGTCAAGACAGTGTTTGCTCTACATAAATCTGTCTCTAACAACAATAAAAACACAAATTCATGTCCCTTCCCCTTCCCCTACCCCTTCCACCCAAACAGCTTTCACCCCTTGTGGACCTATACACTCTCCAACCATAAAGCAATTAGCGTAAAAACCCAAACAGTTTTGATTTTTTTTTTAAATGCATTTATATATTGGGGACTTGCATCTACTTAAGTGAACAGTAAAATGTTCAGGAGAGAATTCAAATTCAAATCCTTAATTACAAAGTAGATTTAATTAAATACAAATATCATATGTATTGCATTTGAAAAAAAATCTCTGATCTGTTCTTTGATACTAGGCGATGAATTCTCCACTGGAACCGAAAAATCAAATTATTGATAATTTATAAAATGATTCATATCTTAATTGGCTATCACAAATTGGAACTCCATAATTTACCCACTGTATGCATACAAACAAACAGCTGATTGGGAACACAAACTTGCCATTCTCAATATACACATAGTTAATAGTTATAAATTACTTGTGAAAAATTATGACACCCATTCCATTAACACTTTGACCTCTCGTAAACAACATACCAGTATATTTGACAAAAACTGCAAAATTACTGTGACAATATCAACAAGAGTATCATGTGATAATGAGAACCAGTGAGTAGTGCTCACACATTTAGACATAAACAGTGACTACAAAACATATCACATTCAAAACATAAGCCAAATTTATGTGATATAAGTAATTACACAACCATTACATGTATCACAATTTAATTGTTCAAACTCAACATTACCATTCCTCTGTTTTTTTGCTCAAATTTTGCTTGAACTCAAGTTTCTCCTGAGAAATTTTCCTCTTCCTAAAATTAAAACTTTCATGCAATCATATCATCCAATGACTAAAATACCTTTGGTAACTACTTTTTAATCGAATTGTGACTTAATAACTATCTAACTTTTTAAACATTTACAATAAAATTAACTATATTCACTGGTTTCTTTCCACCGTCTTGCTATTTAAGTCTGTCCCAGGTTACTGTTTCTGTCACTTTTTGATGAATTTTAATGAGAATACACATACCTGTCAAAGAAGTACAATTGAAATTGACATAAGGGGAAAATTCAAGATTTCTTCATTGACACCATCTTATTGTACCCGGAGAAATTAACATGAATGAAAACAAATTTCTTACGGAGATTTATAATGGGAGATTTACATCTTTTTCCATTCGGAAGTTCTCGGGACACCTTACACAATTTTTCAACATTATCATCCGGAGTACTTTTCATCATGTCGTTAAAAAGAGAAATCCCCTTAGACTTCTATTTTTGGTTGCGTATTGAAACCTGAAGCATTGGAGGGGGCGTTTTAAAACAGAAAAACTTTACTTGAATGAAAATCATTTGGGCACAAAGGTATTTATGATAATTGAAATATTAAGCAAAAAGTGGTGGAAGCAGAAACTTTAGACACAGTATTATTATAGCTTTAAACAATTGTACATTGGTTAAAGCTTATAGGCTTTAAATGATCTGTAAGTCTTGAGTTCAATCTGGCTGGTCTTACCTGGCCACTATTAATAGAAAGCTTGAAATGCATTTTATATTGTCAAAAATTGTAAATTTTAAATGGTGATCATATATTTTGAATATAATGAAATTTCAATGTGTTTCATAATGCCTTAAGATAAACTTGAAGGATTTGAACCTTCCAAGGGAAAATGTTTTCAAGCAAGAGATCGAGAGCTTGAAGACTCTTAGTCAGGAGATACACATTTCCATGAGCAAAAGTTATAAATACATGTACTGTAACAAGCACATCAATGTTTGTAGCATTCAAATGAATTAACAACAACAACAAAATGGGTGACAGCAATGCACATGTAATAAAAGAGCCATGCAGCTCATTTAACTCAATCTACATGCACCATTTCTTCCAACAGTTTGCAAACTGACAATATCAAGAATCTTTAGAACCTGCTCTCAAGGATCATATAAAGCATGGTAAAAAGAAAATTCAACAAAAAAGTTTGAAGAGTAATAAATCTATAGAATCCATAACACACACTTTATACCTGTTAAACATCCTAAATCTATAAAATGAACATGGATATGAGCATTAGAAGCAGTCTTAAACTACATGTATGTGGTATCATATGGAAAATCAAATTGTTCAGTGTAACAGCTCTCTGGCTTTTACAATATTAAAAAGAAAACTCAACAGCTCTCCAATCCCGGCTTTTACCTGACACTTCCTCTGCGCTGCTCCAGAACCACCTGTTGAGCCACGGAGGCAAAACTGAATTTCCCTGCCCCTCTCGGAGATTCCTGGAAGGCATAATCCTTCAACCCTGACACAGAATTTTGTCTTTTTATTGAGGACATATTGATAATTATATTGGTCAGAATCACAGAGCAGTATGACTTTTTACATCCTCGACTCACTTTTCAACCATTTGCATTTAATATATAATCTCTAATTGAAATGAGTGATATTAAATTCCAACATTGTTTTCAAATACCAATAATGGGGACATTGACAAGGTGGTCAATATGGACACAGTTCCATTAAAGTCAGTACTTCAATTTATATCCCGGTTAAAAGCTTTCAACTATATCCCTGAATTTATGAATTATGTCTCCATCGAATCTTGAAATGACACTGATAAATGAATTATGGTTCCTTAGGAAAACACATCTTGTGACCCAGGAGGACCACTTCAGCTGAAAATAACTCAATATTCTCGAGAAGTTTTTTGAACTTATCTGTTAACACAATATCCTTTCAGTCTGTAAATTTCTTGGTAAGTCCTTGATGCCAGATCCATTTTCAAGTCGACTGTTTAAAGCAGTTCAAATTTTGTCTCATTAATAGAGAAAATCTGGATGCTCAACTAAGGGTTGTGTATTATAATCAGTCCAATAATTCTTTTTCTCAGACTCTGAATATCCGTGAAAAATCACATTGACACAAAATAATTTTAAATTTGTATTCGCTCCATGAAGAAATTTCAAACATAATTTCTTCCATTAAATTTTGTTATTTCTAAATTAGGTTGTTACATTTACATTAATTTCTGTCTACCAGCCAAATTTTTGGTTAAATAATCAGGTTTAACCAATAAATAGCAGTTAAATGCCACCAGGGAGATTTTTTTCACATTCTACAAATTAAAAGCGTGATTATCGGTAGATACAATCTGCACAACAAACAGGATTTTAAAAGTGAGTGAAACGATCTGACTCTTAATGCCTCTGTTCATATATGTAGTCCATAGAATCCTGTCTTTGGAAGAAAATCTTAAAATCCGTTTTAATCTTTTGTAACATCCGGATATTTTTTAAGGTTACACCACACATGCTCACAAAGCAAATTAATGGAAAATACTTTCAATATTATTTTCCAGGCCATGAAAATCTGGTCAGAGATAAACATTAACTCGGCAAATCGAACACTGGATTCAATTTAACTTTTAGTGTCTCCCGGGGGAAAACTGTACATAACAGTTAACTATGTTCTTTTAAATCTTTTTGAATACAAGACAAACTTAACTGACCAAGTGAATTTGACAAAGTGCTATTTATACCTTAACATTTTTTTTTTTACAATTGTAATGATGATTATGATTTACTACAATATTCAGTGTATATCATTAAGTGCCTATTCCATTGAAATTTTATAGAATATAAGGATCTAGTCTGTGGATGAAATGGGAATGAAAAACTCGGTTCTTATTCCATTAATTATATTTGATTCCATTTCAAAAGATATTGCATTTGTTGGAAATGTGTGAAGCACGGGGTTTTAAAGTGTGATTTTATAAAGCCATTTATTCTCTTACTTTCCTATCTCATATTGTGAAAATGATTAATTAAAGTACTCTTGTTACATCTTTGGTTTAATTAGCTATATACAACATTAATTTTAGAAAATTCATATTTTTTACACGATGGATAAAAAAACGATTAACACTATATTGTAAGATCCTTTACCGGTAATTAAAATCTTTTAGTTACCTGTTGAAAATTTTAATTAAAAAGTTTGAATAATAATCACTAATAAAAATCATTATAATTTCAGAACCAATATAAACCTTTCCTTGATTTCCCCTCATACAGTTCCTGAGATTTACATCCACAAATTAAACCACATTAAAAAAAATCTTTGCAAGTCCTATACCACATATAAAGAGATTAGCACAACTTTACAAATCCACCCTAGATGGCCTTTTATTGAAATTCCACTTTCAGTACAGCCTTTATTAACCATAGATTTCACCAATTAATCTAACTTGCCTGAAATATTGCTGCACCAGAGTATAAACCTAAGATCCCCTAAACCCATGAGTCAAAGCATTGGAAATAATGGACCAATTAAAGTGCCAGGTACCTTGATTAAACTGTCCATCTACTCCCTCATTAAGGAGGCCCAACAGAAAAGAAAATGGTTCCCATTTAAGCCATAAATTCCATTAAATCCTCATCATTGCCTCGAGAATTTGATTAATGATTGGTCATTGTAATAAGGGCAGAAATAAACTGATAATGGGTATTGTATTCTTGAAGGGAATATTATATTGTCCATCAGATGACATACATCACTGAACAATAATATCTGGGCCAGGTATAAATGAGAAAGAATGGCGATGCCATATTGAATGGAAAAATTAAACACTCGTTAAACTCTCGCACAATATGTACAACACTTTCTTGGTGGCATTAATCCTAGTTTAATTATTTGAAGTCTTTACAACATGCAAACAAGAAAGCATGATTGCATGTCAATATTAGAGATAATCATGTTGAAACCCTGAAAAGTCAAATCAGAAAAATAAAAGTGTCAATCTTCTGCCATTTATAAAGATGCATGTTTGATGACAACAATTGATGAACAAGTTGAGACGAATCAAGTATTCTCACTGCTAACTTTTGTCACATAAAATTTGCACAATACATATAATAGAGGACTTAAACATCTTTGAAAGAGGAAAAACATTTCTGAAAAATAGTTCAGAAAAATCGAACTATAACTAATTTAAGAATATTTTTTGGATTGTTCTTTCCCAATTGAAAAACCAATAAAGTGGGAATAATTTATAAGGAATAAAAAGGAATTAATTAATTAATTAAATAGTTAAATAAAAGTCAATTCATTTTTAATAAACAAGTTCATTAAAAATGTACCGTAATTTCTAAATTGTCATGTACCTAGTTAGGTTTCAACATTAAGAGTTATTTCCCTTCAAATATTTTCTAGTATCAAGCTAACTTTGCAGCCTACTAAGACACTGAACAGTTAGGGAAAGGCTTAATAACAAAAGGTGAAATTTTAAATACGAGAAAAATTATAAAAGAAAAATTGACAAAATATGTTTACGAAACAAAATTTAGTTTGATAAACTCAAAGTAACAAAAATCCTCAGCCTACCTTGTCATTTCCTTGCAGACCCAGGTGAATTTAAAATTATTACCATAGTCTTCTTGGTTTTTATGAAACTTTTAGAAGCTCATTGAGAATCCAGACTTTGCAAAGATAACAGCTTTATGAAAATTGCATGAACAAAAAAATCCTTCATATCAAAAGATCAATGTATCCCAAAGAACAATGCATTGTCATATCTTCAAGGCTTGCACGCCAAATTGTCATTTTACTTTCTTACAGACTTTCCATTCAGAGATTGCAACATATTACATCAAATCTTAAAAGTACATGATCACAGAGACATTCATTATACCAAAGACCATGTGGAGATTTGCATTGAAATGGTTTTAAGGCATTTAAAACGGATTACCCTGCAAAACGGAACCTTGCAACCAAGCCTTACATCACAAAACAAACAGCCAGGTGACAGGAGTAAAAAATAAACGGATCATTGATCTCTGATATAAGAACTATGTCACTATATAGGTAAAGATTCCACAGGACATTGGATTACAGAGATTTGCTCACTTACATTTGGACACTGTCAGTTTCTGTGCTTGTAAACTGTACCGCCGCTAAACTGTTCTGATACTGTCTTAGATCAATATAAAATATCCATGCATTTGCAATAAGCACAACATTTGGACTAAGATTTAAAACGCATGAATCTATAATCACTCACTTTGAGTTTCCATACAAGCTCAACCATTTGTTTTTGACATGCAAAGCTCTTGGACTTCCAGGTCGACTGTTGCTTGGAGAATTCCAGGACTTTAACCACAATCCTGCTGGACTGCTAGCTCTACCATCTTGCAGCCCATTGGGATTCTGATCACCATTGCCAACAGTTGGACTACTTGATCTACCTCCACTGACTGAAGACATTTCACGGCTAGATAAACTACTCCTGTTTTCATCAATTTCCGAGATTGTTATTTCGCCCTTATCCTGCTTGTTTGAGTTCCTTTTCAAATTTTCTGATTTTTTATTCTTGGACTTAGCTTGCCATTTTGAAACCTGTGTTTGTAGCTTCCCCTGAAAGTCATGACTTGAAGAGACTTGGCCATTCCTTGTCAGCAGTTTCGACCTGGTAGTCATAGTTCTTCTTTTATTCTGGTTTCTATCGGTGCCTTCAATTTTATCAACAAGTGAAGGACATAATGGCTTTATTATCCTTCAATTCTCAGAGTCATTCATTTGAATTTTCCATTGTAAATGTAACTTTCCCAATCATTCCATTACCGATCTATTCACCTTTTAAGGGCTCCTTGATCATTATCAGACGTTTTCTGATTCAATCACAAAAATGGACAACAGACCACAGAGGATTACAGAATTAAATACTTGGTCAATATCGAAACACAAAGAAAGTCTTCTGATCCTGTTTATCATTAAATCACAATAATGATAATCAAATCACATGTTAGTGCTTATCATACAATGTACTATTATGCCAGTACTTTAATGTCCACTGCACTATACATTAGGGTGATCACGTAGACCCTGATCATGAAACAAGATGCGTTGAACCAAACTAAAAAATATTCATCAGAATCAATTCTCTCCTACTCTAAAAATTTTGATAAGACAGCTTGATGTACAAAAAAAATGTTGGCATTTAAAATTGTATCCCAATAGTAGTAGCTGCCTCCGATTTTGTTCCTGTCCTATTGACAATACGACAATACATCACCCACTAAGCCTGGTCTGACCACTGACAGCTAGGATCAGGAATTTTACAAAAGGAGATTCAATGTTCTCACAATACAAATGTTAAGTGCCTCACGTGCAGCTCGAAAAATTAATTTTTTCTCCCCATTTCTGATACATACATGCTGTGCATGTTTTTATGAGAAAAGAAAATCTTTAAAAAAGGTACATGAATATGAATAAGTTCAACTTGATGTTAATGTACGGATCAACATGTTCATAATTAAATATTACTTTTATTTGTTTTCCCATATATGACCCATCAATTATAGGATGTCTTTGTTCAATATTTCTTTAACAAATTACATCCCAATCAGTCCTTAGTATTTCATGTACATTTGCACCATGGTATGTAAAACTTATTGTAACTGATTTGAACGAAACATGTATAAGATCCATTTCTTAATTGATTCATACATAACAAAAAGGAGAAACTGGAAAAGAGAGAGAGAGAGAGAGAGAGAGAGAGAGAGAGAGAGAGAGAGAGAGAGAGAGAGAGAGAGAGAAACTGTATACCTTGTATTCCTAAATTAAAGATTGAGATGTAAGGTAATTTTATTGCATGTTAGACTTTTATGGGCATAGAACTTAATCAAGCCTGCATTAGATCCTCATGAGCCTTAACTAGCAGCTAGCTATTAGGCCTGGAGCCTAAACTAAACTAGCCTGCATGTGCACTTGATATCTATCTTGTTCATATAGTTAAACTTACAATCTAAAAGTTAACAAGTATGCAATTAACAGGAGACATTAATAGTTAAAACTGCCTAACTAAATAGCAGTGTTAAGAGAGATAACTCTGTAAAACATGAATAATTTGCAGAAAGAAATTTATATCAAGGTATGGGACACCTCCATATTTTGACGTACTTAATCCTATCGAAATAAACAATTTTATAATTTTTTTATTTCCCATAACTGTTACCTAACAGTGTACGCAGTGGGTAAGAGCATGAACTACGTATCTGTAAGTCATGAGTTCGAATCCCGCTGGGGCTTTTATAATTTTTACCTTACCACAAATTTTAAAGCGTATTTTTGGTCAAATATTGTGAAATTCTAAAATGGTGAAAGTATTTTGATTATCATAAATGTACTTTTATACACATTAGTATTGACAGGTGTCCCATACCACCATTAATAAACAAATGAATGTAAAAAATATGCCTAAAATTCCCTCAGAGCCCTTTATATAGTTAAGCAGGCATCTTCGTCATATGCGGATCAAGAAAATTTTGGGGGGGGGGGGGAGTGGGGGTCGGGGTGAGGGGGTGTTCGGAAGGAGGTGGTTAAGATGGGGGAATTATTTCAAAGTCTCTATTTTGTAACGTTTTATGAATTTGGGATAAATATCCCTTTACCCCCTCCCCCTAGATCTGAGCATGCTCTTATGGTTTAATGAAATCTTCAGCACACATTTTAATTTTTTCCTGGACCTTTCACCAATTCAATTGTACACTTCAGGAAAAAAATAAATCCGCAATTCAAAAAATTTAATTTGGGATGCTTAATAAACCATTCACCATCAATATTCTCTCACAACTGTATGTTAAACCTGTTTTAAAATATTTGTTTGAAAGTTTTTCTTCGGAGTTGTAAATCTTAACAACAGGCGGTCAATATCTCACCTAAACCATGCTAATCCAATTAAAATGCAACCACCTAGTGTCAACATGTGAATTAGAAAAGTTAAGAAAGAGGCGTGATAAATATTGACTCTTTTTCTCAGTCCCACCACAACAACTTCTCAGCGTTCACCATTTCGTAAGATGTACTTGATGTAAGGTGTCCAAGGCACCCAATCAAAACACTTCTAAAGTAGAGCTTCAATTCACCCCTTTTCTCTCGATCTGCACTATACAGCTCTGTTTGTCAAACTGCTTAAGATTCTACTTTCAATGTTTCCTCTCTGGTAGCTTGACATTGATTATGCACAACAACTAAAAATTTCATCGAGTAAAAGACAACAGTTGTTGACAAAATGGAGAGTTTGTCCATTTTTTGAATAAACAAAGACGTGTTTGCGTTACATGAAATATTATATTTGCTTTGGTGGCAATTTAATCCCTGCTGTTTTTCTACCTTCCTTCAGACCCTTGAATCAGAAAGTGGTCAACCATCTACCTGAGGTACACCAGGTAGTAACTGCAGCGATGTAGCTCTACAGGAAAACTAATACAGACAGAACCCAAATATTTTCATAGAGCTACAGATCTGAAGCTAACCAGGTAGTCCAGGTAGCTGCAGCAATGTAGCACTTTGAAAAATTTTTGGATGTCTTGACCATGATGAAACCTACTGTACAATTTTAATATTTGGCCGTACAAACACAGATCATATTCATTTCATAAGCAGCAACCTTTTTTTTCTACACTCTTTTCCTACCGATTCTTAACATATGTACTTTCTGTACATGCAGTCTGTTATCCAACTCTTTTTAACAAAGATCTATTAATTTTCAGCTATCCAATTCTCATAGCAAACTAGCAAAGGTAGCCAAAATAAAACAAACCATATTCCCCCCCACCCCCTTAAAAAAAAAATCAAATCAAATGTGTACGTTTTTATTAAAAATTGTTCAGTAAAATGAGTCAATACACTATTCAAAGTGTTTTTTTTTTTTTTTTTAAATTCTGTCAGATATAATAATGAAATTTTGACAGGGAGGAATATGAGCAGGCAACATACGTTTTGTCAGACCCAAAGAATAAAATATTACCAGATGCTTATCCTAATGATTACATTTGTTGTATAATATACATCGATAGAAAAGTCACACATGCTTTAATGCTAATATTTGCCTTCTCTGATACATTTTATTGTCAGAAAACAGAACTACTTGATGCCTGTGAGGAAGGAATTGAAAGTCTGCAAACATTAATAATGGAGTCAATATTGATTCAAATTTTTAATTAAAAAGGGAGTTTTTAATTTTCCACATTCACGCTGATACTTGCTCTTTTTAATATTGCTTCACCATAATACTTCTGTCTCATGCTTATAATGCTTGTACATGTATTTCACCATACATTATCATAATATTTAATAAAAGTACATGTATGTGAATAATGACTTTTCTTTGAGGCAGGGTATGGTCCTAAAACTTTTAAATAGATGTTCTAAAATGAAGAAATCTTACATCATATACTTCTACCAAACTTTTGATGTTTGTCCAAATCAAACATTAAGCTTCATATGAGCCTCTCCCAAATAAATTATAAGGAAAAGCATGACGAACTGCAACTAAATCAAATGAAAACCAATTTCTTTGAATTTTAATAGAAGTGCAATCTCGCCCATAAATCACTTTGTCTACCTGTTAATGCTAGATAATGAAAAAATGCACAGACACTCAACAGTCTCCAATAGACACTGCACGGGCAATGGATTTTTTGTCATTTACCATTAAAATGAAAAGTCTACAATTGAAGACATTCCTTTTACACTGAACAGTGAAATTCAAAAAATATTTATTTTTGTCAACAATAAGAAATGTGCCTTTTCATTTTAAAAATTTTTACTTTCTTTTTAAAACAGATATAAATTTGGAGAAATTGTGTACTTTATAAAGTATAATGTGCTTTTAGCACAAAGAGTATCATTTAATGCACTTCAAGGAATTTTTTGTTTATGGCATTGTCAAATCGCACCCATGAGTGCCAGTTTACATATTGTATAGTCTCGTTAATATTCGTTAATGTAAAAATCAGTTTCAAAGATACTTAAATTGGTAGCCAATGATTTTATCAATGCAATTTGCTATCAAAGTTTTGAATTTCAATGAACATTTAATTTCACGGATCAACTCGACAACTAAATCCACGAAAATTGCAGATGGTACGAAACAAATATTGACGAAATAAAGCAATTGCAATAGGTAAATTTATTCCAATACCATATGACATGGTCAAAGATGACTTAATCAATTGCTTATTTGTTCAATAAAAAAACTATTTCTTTTAAATTGAATTTTTTCATTTATCATAATACTTCTACTCAAGTGAATAAAGTATTTTAATGAGCTTTTCACAGAAATTCATAGAAATCAATTAATAAGCTTTTATTATTGTAATGGTAAGATTAACTGTTAGTAATCCCCCAAAATGTGAACAAACCAACAAATTGATTACCAAAGAGTTCAAACAATTTGTTCAACTGAATGGACCATAACTTCTCAAGACGATTCGTAATCACATAGATTAGATTTAGACATTATTTATTACATTAGAAACTCAGAACAAAGTAAGCCATACAAAATTCTAATTGTTGATCTACAAGGTATATAACTGTATTTCTTCTATGCAAGACTTATCTATACACCCCCCCCCCCCCCCCCACCCATCACACCCTAAATAAAAATGTGTAAATATATAGAATAAAAATCAACAATGGACAAAGTCATTATAAAGAAAATATATTGATCTAAATTTTTTTGTATACAAATGACAAAAACCAATAACGTCCGCATTATTGGCAGACCATGTTAATATGAGACTTTTACCTCTGACAGTCCCCAGGCATCCTGAGAACCTGGTTAAGTCTACTACATATACTAGTATACAGCTATTGAAATAATGTACGTGTCAGGACAATATAATGATGATTGATTTTACTCTTTTAAATATATTCTTAAAAAGCACTGCTGTGAACCCTGTGACCACTATATGTAAAGAAAGGACACTCATAAAAAGAAATCCAATTGGAAAAAAACTAACTAGATTTAAATGATCAGAAGACAATGACATCATGTGAGAGCAGATTTTTCAATGAAATCATTTACCTTGGTCTCCTAAATCTTTTGTTTACTCAAAATGTTACAGCAAACTTTAACATTCATTCAAACTTTGTTAACAAAATTTTGTAGGACAAGTTTCTCAAAAAGACTCAGAACAAAATCACACAATATCATATCCGAATTACTTTATCGTGAAAAAAATCTGCATTTATCAGAGTTCATTATCATAATTATTCAGATAACAATTAACCTAAATTGCAACTCTTTATGAGTCTATTGATTCTCAAACAGTTTTAAAAAATGAACACGAATACTCGTTGCTCAAATAGCCCTTAATATCTTACCATTCATCCTCTTCAGTAATGAACGGATCAAAGTGCTCATCCAAATTATCTTCCATTTCAGGAGAGTTTCTAATATCCACACACACACACACCTCAAAAATCCTTTATCCCTAGTTCACTTATCTTTATCTATATATCTCCAAGACACTTTCGATATACTTATATTCCACTGCTGAGTAAATATATGCTGTCAAAACAGTCACTTCAAATAAATTTTATAATTCGGAACAGAAGTTCCCAGTCCCAAGCTGTTTAAGACTCATTAGAATCCATGCAATTCTGTTTCCTTTTTTCTTACTTGTCAATGATGGATTTACGATTTGTCAATTTTATCATATTTGCAAACAACTCATTGATTAAGTTCTCTTTCAAATCATTACCAAGAATGACAGTCTATCTTGAAAATCTCCTAGACCCTTACACAATATGTCGTTTGCCGTTCCAAGATTACTTCATCTCCAAGACCCTTTCATTGGTAAGACAAGCTCCGTGAACAAACAGCGCTCTACCTAGAGCAAATTTGCCGTCCTGGTTATTACAAACACAAAGCCACACATTTTAGCACACTCTGGAGTTCCACAATTGTAAAGCAAAGTTATAAAGAGAAATTTAAACAAACTTCATTTATGAAGTCAGAGTCCATATTTCGAAGTCCCGACATAATTAAACAGGAAAATCTCATTAATTTATACTTGTACTAGTATGTGATGAAAAACTGTGACGTTCACACATTTGTACCTGAGGGATCGGGGACTTTTAATCATTTCTAATGGGATTAAGTATTCAATTTTCTTGTTTATCAAAGCAAAAAAATTATAGGCTTAAAGATTTATCACTGCTGTAATAAGTGTGACTTTAGGCGAATTTCGTGTATTTAGTCAACTCTAATTCCAATTACGAATGTTTAAGCAAAATTACTGTTAAATTTTATTGAGGAGAGTGACGTTAAAACCCTCCATGCCAATTTTCAAGTTTAAATTCTCCTGCAAAATGTCTTTAAAAATGTCCCTCGACGGGAGACATAATAATTTTCTTCCGTTTATGGTGGATTAGTTTCTATTCAGGAAAATCTAAGCACTAACTGACACAGCTTGAACATTTTATGAAGATCTTAAATCTATCGATATATCACTATGAATTATTATGTTTGAACTGAAGAAAAGTCAGCAGCACTTCTGTATAAGATCGGTTTTCATTGCAGAACTTGATATTTCATTATGAGAAATTAATCGTTGTGGCAAGCTATTACCATAAAGATCATATACCCTGCAGTACAAACCTCTTTCAATGCTAATGTTTTCTTTGGTTTCACACTCATAGAATAACTGGGACAAATAAAACCCATGGATTGGGATTAGTGGGTTCAAAATGTGTACATTACTTTTGGATGATGTTTTCCAATTATTAATTTGAAATATGGATATATATATTAACTTATATCAGAAGTGCACAATTATGAATATTAAAAGTCAGAGTTTATCTCACAATATATTTAACCAACATGTGCATCTTTGAATGGTATTCAATTTGTACCATTTTTAAGTTTTTGGGGTTTTTTTTCAAATCTCCAATTTACCTTTTTTTCATCTTTAATTTGGTATATATAACTTATTTTCTTTAAACCTGACAATTCTAACACACCATCATTAGTGTGAAATTTGTAGCTTACATTGATCTTTAAGATAAGATAAACTGTTCGAATTCCCCTTATATATATGCTATGTAAACATTTAATTCTGATAAATCCAAAATTCTGCCCCTTCAACGATAAACATCAAGGTACATACCTTGACAATTTTTGCCCCTTTAGTTCAAGAAATGGTATATGAGTGATGTCCCTTTTTTAATCAGGGTAAGCGGGGTTTTTTTTTTTTGGGGGGGGGGGGGGGGATGGGGGGGGGGGAGGGGTTGGATTGATAATAGTAACTTTTTTCAAGTTATTTTCAATTGACTTAGAATAATGAAAAAAGAAAAGACTGGAAAACAAAGTGAAATCTTTTTTGCTTTAAATTAAAATTATCATTAATTTTTCCTTGAATAAATACCAATTATCTGATTTTAAAGAAAGTTATAGATTTACAAGTGGTGAGGAGGTTTCAAGGCTGTTATAATCCTTAGGAGAAATTTGGAAGTGAATAAGATAATAGTCATTACTTGAAATTGCGAATTCAATCCAAACCAATTACAATTGCAACAACACCGCCTTGCACATCAAGGTTCACTTTATTTGCTCAAGGAATTTAAAAGAGTATATTCAAACAGTGATTATATTTAATCTGTCTGACAATTAAGCTCTGCAGAAGTAGATTCTCACTTTGATCGTCTCCAATACATAAAGTAACCTTTGGGGTAGCTAAGCACTGTGTACCTCATTCTGTGTACTTATTCCTTGTCAAGGTACAAGTGTAAAAGACACACTTTTAGTACAAACTTATTGACAGCCTTACACTTCAACACCTACTCCAAAATCAATTTTTAGATCCATACAAGCTAGAGTAAAACTGGACAAAAAATATTGATGAATATTACCCCCAAAAATTATGACTCTGAAAAAATTTCTACATGAAAATCTGAGAGAGAGAGAGAGAGAGAGAGAGAGAGAGAGAGAGAGAGAGAGAGAGAACAAAAAGTACATCTGCCAGGATATACTTTACAGAAAATTTGTCAAGTTATAGGAAATTTGATTTATACTTAAAATAAAACCCAGCTAATAAATCCTTAATTAAAAGTAACAGAGAGAGAGAGAGAGAGAGAGAGAGAGAGAGAGAGAGAGAGAGAGAGAGAGAGAATTTTTTTTTCGCAACTAAAAGTTCACCATGACTTACCACTCAGTAATCTCGTCTGGGATGACTATGCCAATATCTGACACAGTCCGAGTTGTCATTTTCCTGTGGTTTCTTGGAGAGTCCATCATTTTAAAATAATTTATTCAACAATTCTTTGCCGAGTTAAAAAAAATTCCCTGTAAATTCCTCGATCATTTGAACTAGAGGAGATACCCACAAAACTCCATAGGTGTCATTTCAAACAATATTCAAGTCTTATCACTGTCTGTACTCCCAGAAGTCATTGATTTCTCCTCAAAATTTTGATAAGGATATAGAGATTTAGAGTTCTTCAAAAAATCCTCATTCCTTTAATTACACTATTCCATGCAATATGAGTATTCCAGCGGATCGATAAATCGACAATTCCTTGATATTAGTTTATCCTGATTGCACAAAGTTGTTGTTGTTCAGTTAGACTTGTATTACTTATCAGTTACATTTCTTTGTTTCAAGGGAAGAAAAATCCCTTTGTATATATTCTACCTGATCCTCTTACAAGCCATGCAATCTGTGCCCGTATAAATCACACCGAAATGTTCCAAAACTGATGTTCTATATATACTTTCACAGTTCCCGTAATCCTATAGGTATTTAATAAGGTCACTATAATTAAGAACAGGTATCAAGTACATCAAGTTAAAACTGATCCCTTGAACGTGATTAGAAGGGAAAAAAAAGAAATTAAATGAACAACTAGACCAATTAATCCTGATGTACTCTTCAATTATCCCCTAATATTAATTAATCTATAAATTACAAACTGTTCTTGGTGAGGTATACCCACTTGTATTTTCTTTCCTTCCAAATAGCGTTACAACAAAAGATGTATTACAGATGAAAACGATTGAACTACCTTTAAACTATAGACCAATGTCTACTAAGTTACCAGCTCCATAGGTTGGAGAAAATAAGGAAGGGGGGGGGGGGGGGGGACAAAAACTGCAGCATTTCTAATCGCACAGATTTTTCATGACAAATTAAATCGACCAAGAAACATCCAAACTGAAAATATTTGAACACAAGTTGTTTCCTATCCATTCAGAATTGATCTTCTGGATTATTTTGAAGCTTAAATTTATGTATTTTCATTCAATGTTGACTATTCAGTTTAATTGCCTTCTGTTTGAAAAAATCTCCAAAACTTAATTGCTTGGGTAGAGGGATTCCAAAAAACGATTTACCTGGTTCTCTTTTAGATAAAGAACTTCTATCCTATTAACCTACAAACGCTATTTACATGCATGTATAGCAAGTATTTCTATTGCCAATAATTCAAAAAGCTTACAGATGAATTTCATCTTCGCTTTTATGTGGTTAAAAGTACAACAACAACATATTCTGTACACAGGAAAAATCAAACCCACGCATTGAGGGGTTATTTGCCCAACAAGTTGTACAAGAGACGATGAATATTAAATATTTTGTAAATATACCCCGTTTTGTATTCTCACTCCTTCTCTCTGTGTTGCGGCATTCATTTTTAACTCAAGAAATATTTAAACAACTTGCAAAATACCTTGTTTAATAGGCATTGACAAAATTAAGAGGGCTCGATGATTCTGGCCATTTTTAGACTATATTGATCTCCTTTGCAAGAAGAGCTCTAAATAAAAATATTCATTTGGAAAATACCTGAATTTAAAAGGTGAAATATATGGAATTTTTCTTTACTACATTATTAGTTTAAAGCTTAACAATTCATATCTTAAAATTTTAAAAAGATCTGATGGTTAATTTGTTGACCACCCTGCCTCCTTGAGGTGTATTATATCATATCATATACATGTACATGTATTTATATTGGAATGCTTCACCTTCTGAGTGAATTGTAATAAGAACCAGTTTCACAAATGATGTTAGATATTAGTGATTCATCTATTAATCTAGATGATTGGTTAAACAAAAGGCAGATACAGGTACATGTACTAAGTTTCTGGACTAATGAGGTATAACTCACTGTAGACAATGGTAAACAAGTAAATCATATCAAATAAAAACTTTTACATTCAGCTTTTTGTTGATAACCATTATTTTATATATTTTCAGCGGCCCAGCTTATAGTCACTGAACCTGAAGTAAACACGGAAGTATGTACTGCCAGCATCTCAAGATGAAGTTCTATCTCTTGAAAATGTAAAGAAAATAGGCAAAAAAGCAGTCAATATTGCAATACATCATAAGAAAGGAAGGGATTACATGTACCTTAACTTATATTTAAACATTAATTACAGGTATGACATACTGGGTTTTGCTATCCTCATATGGCAAGAAACCAGATTACAAAAACTTGCTAACAAAAATAAGAAGAAAAGAAAAATCAATTGAACCCTCAAACGTATTCATCTTCTCTTGCAAATGGTTTGATCTGCTTAACTTTTCTCCAAGCTGGAGCAAATCATGAACCTTTGGCCAGCAAATACATCCTTTATAAGGGGAGATAATCATATTGTCAAATATTGACGTGATGCTAAAAAAGGGGATAACAAATCATACAAAACACACTACTCACATGGTATGGTAAAGCTGAAGATTCCAAAAGTTTGAAATACCTTCACTTGACTTTTTACATAGTCAATTTATAGCAGAATGGTACTTGTTTCAGAATGATTGGTAATATAACCAAAGCATAGGTAAATTCAGAAATTTCATATGTTTAGCAGGTCAATATTTTTTCTCCAGATTTACACCTTTTATTTAACCTTTCATTGTCGGAGTAGAAACTTTGACGCTTTTCTTTGATATTATTTGTGTTAGAAACATTCATTCTGTTGAAGTTGAAGGGTACTTTAAACAAAAGCAGAAACCCACAATTTATTTTACTGGTTATAAGTCCCTCTTAGGATTTAAAATCTCACAGATCTATATATGTTTAACTTTTCTAATATGAACATTTTATACACATACAAGGTACATATGATATTCTTGCAAAATGGATTTGTTTCTATGAGATTATCTACAGTTTGTACATTAATGAACATATTACATACTATATTACCCTAAAATAATATACATATATCTAAGTAAGAACTATTACATGTATTCATAAAATTGAAATTATGATTTATGGGGTTGTTATTTTGAGAATATACTACTCCGTACGTACTATAAGTATAAATTTGTTTAAAAAATATTATTCAAGTATAGAAAGGTAGTCCTTATTAGACACCTGAGAAAGTTTAAAGAAATGGACAGGCATAGCCTCAAAACTTGACTGTCATACTTGTCCACTTCTCTAAAGAAACATCTACATGTCCATGTATGATACAGGTACAATATTTTTACATTAATTTTCTCCCTTTGCAAATTTTAAAATTACGTAGTAAAACATAAAATAATTTATAGATAAAATAATTTTGAGTAGATTCTCTTTATTGTATATACAAACCATTTATCTCTTTCAGAGTTGATCAAAGCATGTGGATGTCCGTCCTCTTTTTTAGGTAGTCCAAAATCCGAAACTGACCTTTTGACCCTGAATTTGTTAATAGTCTTGACCTTTGACACTGCTCTCACAAAGGCAGAATTTCTTCTCTCGTGACTGTTATGTGATCCCTGAAAAAGGTGATTTGAATATAAGTAGATTATTTGTACAGAAAAAAAAAATATAATAATATTAATGAAAAAAACCCATCAAATTATTCATCTGTTTTTAATGATTTCATAACACTTTGAAATCGTCAAAAATTGGCATACATATATGTTTACAGAAATAGTTTTCTGATACTTCCAGTGAAAAAATATGACGGTGCAGGAATAGGGAGAAGCGCCATAACTAAGAAGGACCGTTACAGGCATTATAGGAAACTGGCGGACGGAAGTGAGATGTATGGCTTATAGTTCAAAAGAAACTAGGCAAACACACCAGCCCTCGCCCTCTCCCCATCTTTCATGTGGATAGTCGCTCTTCATTAAAATCAGTAATTAAAAAAACCCTGAAAAACGTATGGCATAATTGCAAAGGATACATGTATTTTTTTTAACCTGCTGATTTAGAATTAGGGAAGGTCTTAATTTTGGGATATGCATGATTTGTAACATCTATCACAGTGCAAAATTGACTGTTCTATAATTAACTTTATTTCGGACTTTAACTTTTAAATACAACATTTATTTTTCATACGTTTTAAGAAATTAATGTTTACAAAAGGAATAAGCGATTGACACCTGACAGTAATTTTAATTACAAAACAGACAGAAGATTCTCCCAAGAACTGCTAATCTCTTAAAACAACACTGCGTAATTATATGCCTTTCATGTCCTGGTCATTAAAGACTCGTTGAGTTTATTTAATTACCCAATACCTGTGAATCTTTCACTCATTTCATTTGATGTCATCAATTGTCACTTTTACTCACTGTTTAGATTCTTATATAAACTGAATTGTATTTGTCAATCTTTAGTTCGGAGGCCAGAAGCATTATCGGCCACTTCCGCCTGAGTTCCCGTAATTGTTTGTTATTGTCCATATTTAAGATTCGATAATAAATACGGAATCCTTCATCACTTGGTTCTATTTCTCTGGAATTGCATTTTGGTGGACCATCGGGAATACGGCATACCTTACTTTTGTTTTAACCTTACGGCCTACAGCGCGCCTCAACCTTATACCTTGTACCCTCTACGCCAACATTCCCTCACCCCGTTCGTACTGCACACGACGGATGCAGTTCCAGAAGAATTCCCTAGTACCGTACGAATACACGCGGTCACACATCAAACAAAACGCTGTTTGATTACGATATACAACGAATTTCAATGCATGTGTAAAATGCTCGTCTTTATAATATTTTTCATGGGTTTTTTTTTCAATCGTATGTTTATTTGAACAATAAAATGCTTTCTTTTGTGATTTATGCGGGATACGAAGGTAGCGAAATTGCAGAAATCATAAGCATTCTATTGTTTACATTTAGATCTTTTAACAAATTATAAATTGATCGTAAGAAGTAATCAAAATTAAAAAAAAAATATATTGTTAATGTACACCAGGCCCCAGGATCATGAAGCAATCTTAGACTTAAGTCAAAAATGGTATACTATCTTAAAGGGTCTTCTCTGAATATACTGAAACAAATTAAATGCTATTAAAAGTTTCTTGATATAACGATGTTTAAGACAAATTTTAATCATCATTTTATGATAAACAACCATTTTATGACCGACTGAAATTTTGACTTAAGTCTGAAATTGCTTCATGATCCTGAGGCCAGTACGTTAGACTAAAGAAAATCGAATTTAAGCCAGACATCATCATGATTATTTCGTGCAGTCCGTGATTTTTCTTGGGTTGCTGAAGGATATACTGGTTAGAACTGGATCGTGTAGATTTCAGTCCTGTCATTTTCAATATAGCTGTGAATTACAATTACACGTAATTTCCGTAAGAAATAGAGGGAATCATACTTAATGGATGTAAATATATTCTCATGATTTTCATTTGCCTCACAGGCATCTGACGTTATATATTAAATATATACCCTCTACCTATAATGAAAAAAATATATAACGTCAGGTGCCTGTGATTTTCCTGTTTATCATTCTCCTATTTATAGCTATAACCATCTTCGCTAGCAAAGGGTTTACGATCCACCGTCCCTGCTCCTCTACAACCCTTGGTAAATCAGATTTAGTCCATAGAGGAACAGAGTGAATCGTGAACCCTTGGCTAGCGAAGTTGAGCTTAACAGACCGTACGTACTGTTTCCACAAATATCATCAAAACATACTGCGAGTAAATAAACTGATAATTTTTAACGATCTGATTTTTTTGTAAACATATCTTTCATAAATTAGAACATGGAATAAACAAATCGAATTTTAAAAAATGAAATAAACACGCTAAATTGTATGATACATCCGTAATTTAATTTTTTTCAACTAAGATACAATGTATTCTAATTTTTACGGTGATTATGTACTTTTTCCTGTACAAAACCTCTTTAATTAAAGTAGGTGTGCATTACACTAACTATATTATTTTTCTTTGATTAATACTGCCAAAACTATTTTATACGAGTGAAACTTTTCACATGAATTTTACGAGAGAAAATTCACGCAAAGTCCGTTCGAATTACGCAAAATCCACGCGAAACACGCAATATCCACGCGAATCACTCAAAATCGCTGGTGACTATACATTACCCAAAACTTCACGGCGTCGGAGTCAGCAAGTTCACAAAGCGATCGCTACCGCTGTACAACAGTGACAGCTATAATTGTTTGAAATGTTACAATAATTATAGTATTCTCAATATCCGAAATGTTACAATAATTATAGTATTCTCAATATCCGTAATTACAATGAAAGTTTCATCTGGAAATTTCCCAAAAATGATTTTGTTTTGGTTTTGGTGTTCTTTACAACATCTAATTCATTTACAAAACAAAGAGGGGTAACTCAAAGTTTCAGAAGATAGCGATAAGGAGTGTTGCTTCTTTCAAATCGAAATTTTCAGATAAATGATTTTGTGCATGTGTGAATTGCCCCACCCACCCAACAAGTTATCTTTATTAAGGTTTGATTTGATAATAAACATACTGATTTACAAACATTTTATTATCAGACTTAATTTTCTTCGTTATATCGATATTGTAAGTTGAACTAAGCGAAGCGCACGCGTGCTTGTTCGAATTAAATATTTAAAGTAACCAATGTTTGACACAATAATATTGATACCACAAACATCGCTCTCTCACAAGGTTCCTTCGTCTAATTTAACCAAAAAAGAACCGATGCTTCAGAAATAAATTCGAAATGAAATGTTCAAGAATGGTGCATACAATTTAAATACACTTTGAAGAATTTAAATCACTGGAAAAAAAAAGAAAACCAGTAACATTTGATAATTGATTTCAAGAATAGAAGCATACCTTTTGGGACATGATTAATTCCATGAATCTTTCCAAATGCAACGGACATCAGGTATTCGTAACATTTCAAAACGTGAGTGAAATGTGGGTCATTAGTGGCCGAAAAAATCAATACATAGTTTTAATAGTCAAAATATAAAGTAATCGCCTTTTGCGCGTCGAACAATTAAAACTGTTCCTAATTTAAATATTTTGCCAATGTTCAGACGGCCATGAATGCAGAGTTAATCGTCCTAACAACAGCAGTCCATCATTTGTTTTAAGTATCCCATGGCAAGCGAAAGTCATTGTCATCGTCCGACACATACTGCATCCTCAACATACAATGGTACTCTCAGTTTTGTTCCTCATACCAAACATCAAGCATTTTGGAATGTACAAACAAGCATTTATCAAATGTCACTATTTCAACCATTTTCCCAATATAGGGTTGTACACATAGCTTCTAATCCAAAAATATATAGAAGTCACTGATAAACGGGGGCTTCTGCTTGTCAAGTCAGAATTGTCGCAAACAAACACAATCTGGTTTTTGGCGTTAAATATATTACTGTATATTGCCTTTTCATGTTAGAGAACGCCCTTAAGAGGTCCCGGCCGACCAGATAGGCGATCATTGAAGTTTTATTAAACTTTAATTTATAGAATTCAATTAGGCTGAAAAATTTTCAAATTTCCTTGACAATGGCCCGTGATATTCTAGACTCTGGTCGCTGTTCTGCATTGGATATTAATGTAGATTCCATTAATCTGCCTGGATATTTAACATTAAATTTAACACTCATGAGCATATCTTGATGAAAAGACTCTGAAGTTACCGGCTTATCTACATTTGACCTTGTGAAAAGGGGAACCGTTTTTCCGATGAAAATTGTCCCACACTTTTTAAAGACCAAGCCCTGCATATTTAACTTGCTAGAACTTCTTATCTTTGCTTAACTGCCTCTTCATGCAAACTATACATTTTCTATTGATTTTGGAAACAGATCATAAATGTTACGATAGATAAATAGCTTTGAAACCTACTGCTAAAGTTATGAAAAGATAATATGTAATAATATCTTTTCCACATAAATTAAATGTGAATTCATATATACGTTTTTCTCTTTTTGAATAAACGCTGTATAATAATTATGCAAAAAAGTTCAGAGTCTTTCAAGCATGAAATTAATCAATGCAAACCAGTTTTAACAGCGCATTAATTTTAAAAGTACGTACATGTGATCAATCTGTTAATTAGTCTGGTCTTCATTATCTAATACATTGACGAATTTGTTTGCACATACCGGTATTAAACGCCAAAAAAACTACATTAGAAGTTCTCCGTCGAAATAAAAAATATATACAGTTTAGTAAAACTGTCATTATAGGAATTTTCTGATTGTTCGGGAACATAGTTGTGGTTTCAAATTACATACACCATTAAAACATATATATGTGCACTATGGTACATATAGACATGAACATAGTAGTGCCAATGTATAAGATGCTTAGCTCAGAACCACACGGAGGACTTCCGCAATTGACCAAATCAGGGCAAATTCTATCGTAATCTGATTAAAATCTCGTCCGGGGTGTAATCTGATTGTAGTCATTTTGCAGTGCAAAACCACAAAGGAGGTATATATAGGTTCATTTCAAGTGGTCTGATTAGCATTCTCTCTTCACCTATCGTTATAGAGAGTTCACGTTAAGATGATCATCTATCTACTGTTTCATTTGAGACGTTCGATAAGACAACTCGGTCATATTTTCATAATATTTGTATATGAGCGAGGGAGTCAATGTCCCATAATTCAATAGCTATATCACTGTTAGATCAATCGCCTTTGACGCCTTGTCATCTTTAACATATTATACTCATCGATACTGATTTTTAGTTAAAACATAAATTTAAATAATTCATCGTGTTTCCTTCTTTGTCGTGTCATATACAGATCTGTATACCACGAATGAAAACTGTTATTGAAATCCAACTCAACTCATCCCAATCTCATTCATTTCATGACCGTTACAGAGATGCCATTGCCAAACTAGGTCGGTTTCACAGACGTGACTTTTGACCCTCTCGAGCTGGATTTCACGCACATACGATATCAATAATGGATTGTGGTGTCAATGTACTTTTGATCAAAAGTTAGCAAAACCGTCCCAAAAACTTTAAAACTTTTCTCGGGCTTTAAAGTAGCATATTCTTTGCAAAAGTTGCCAAACATGCAACCCAGAATTTCAATTAACTGCATGGTTTTTTAAAAACAAAATTATGAAAATATTTTTAAAATAAAAAAAACAAAGACAATTTTTTATTTGTACTACATTTTTACTTTGTAGTCAGAAGAAAAGAGTATTCGTCCAACAATGACAGTGGTTATAAGAATGGAAGGACAAAGGGTGTCAACTTCCTCCACATGTCCGTCTCCAGAGGACGCATGCGCGGATTGTTCCGTGATCATGATCCAGAGTCGCAATTCATCCTGTTTAAGCCGTTGTTCGTTATCTTGTCATCTTCGGGAAAATCTGGCCAAACATTTCCTGTAATCAAAGAACAGGTTTTAAAACAATGCATTTCCAATGCTGGTACATCGATCAATATATTACATACACACGTTTGCATCAAGCTAGACTTTCTCAAATATGTACGTTGGTTTTAATTTCTTTCTCATTTCGCACAATTTTACTGTTTAAAAAAAACCAGCTGCTTTTTTCCATACTTAATGTCATTAAACATATCAAAAAGTATTAAAAGAGAGTACTGGTTATTTTAAGCACGTTAATCAATTCACGTCAATAACGTTTACGTTTTTTTTTTTTTGTTTTTTTTTTTGTTTGCAAATTAAAACTGAAAATGTTTATCGATAAATAAGTTTATCGTAGACTCTAAAGTTATCTAACATCCTCGCCCATATCATGCAAAAAAAGTTACCAAAAAACCCTAAAAAACCCAACAAACAACCAAACACTAACCTGGTGAGTGTCCTCAGCGCTGTTGTTGTTGTTGCTTTTGTTTGTTGTTCACCAGTTTCTGCATAGTTTTGCGGGTATGGCCGTTGGGATCGTAAGCATTGGTCCTCTGCTGGACCTCACGCTTGGATCGTCCCTTTCCACTGTGACCAGCATGGATGAACTTGTGTTGGTCCATATTGTAAACGTCTGCTTCATCGAAACAGTCCTCAATGTAATAACTCGACATGGCGTCCCGTTTCAAATATACAAAACACGAGTGCGCTTCGCTTTGTTTTGGGTTGCGTTTATGTCTAGCGTGAAGGATTTCGCTTTATATATATAGCTACGACCCTAGTCATGTGACTCATCTAGATATAGTATATATACATAAACAAAGATGATGTCATCTCGTAAATTCGTCTAAATCACCACCTGACGGTGAACACAAGGTAAGGATAAAAAGAGGTCATAGACGAAGGAGAAGGCGGCCGATCAACTGTTGTAAACAACGCGTCTTTGTAAGGGAAGGAAAATAAAAAATAAAAAATGCATATATCCGAGCTGTCAAAAAGGAAGTTCTATGATTGAAGCAACATTGTAATCTTGCAGTCAATTATGATTTTTTTGTATATGAAGTTGATTTTTTTCTTTCTGGTCAATGAATTTAAATCGAA
Source organism: Magallana nippona (assembly GCA_033439105.1). NCBI lineage: Eukaryota > Metazoa > Mollusca > Bivalvia > Ostreida > Ostreidae > Magallana > Magallana nippona. The sequence continues at coordinate 18,028,380 of CM065922.1, forward strand.
ATAGTAATTGAGATCATACATGACTCAGTCTGGGCCACAGCTTGTTAACTCTTCCACATAACATTGCATGATGTAATTCTATAAATAATGGGGACAAATATAAATACGAATTTTAGCTATTAAACGGGGATACATATTCAGTGTACGGAATTGGAAAATTCAAAGGGTTAGGCACAGTATTAATTCAAAGCCAATATTTTTGTTAGACAAATATAAAATAAAATGTCAATTCTAATAGTATTTAGTAACGGTCATTATAGGAATTGTCACACTCAGCAGAATTTGTTGTTCAGTGTGGTGTACCAGTACTCCATCATGTTGTCTAACACTGCCCTTGACCTCTGTCTGATGACGTACAAGACGTACAAGATGGTCTAATTAACTGATTATGCCAACGCAAAAGGAAATGCATTATGTAAAGTTTCTTAAACAGCACATAATCCAAAATACATCTCTCTCTCTCTCTCTCTCTCTCTCTCTCTCTCTCTCTCTCTCTCTCTCTCTCTCTCTCTCTACCGGGCGTGATATTTCAATTTGTAAAATAAATCGTTATTGTACAAAATATATCACACATATTGATTGTTATAAAAAAAGAATTATTCTATACCTCTTATGTAAATGCTTGAATAGCTGAATACCTCATCAATGTCATCATTTATCTTACACAATCCTATGTGTAACATTAAAATTTAAAACTTGACGTTATATGATAAGTAAATTAGTGATATATATATTTTTCTTCCGGATTACTCCAAGATGCGTATTAGCAGTGTGTATCATGTAGACAAATTCATGCAAATTATTAAACATAACCTGCCCGAGTGATTTTGTTGATTAATTCATATATAAAATCCATTCGTTTTAGTAAAAGTTGACGGAATTTTCGTTGTAAAGATATATATTGATAGGGACACATACTTTCTTTATACAAAAAATCTTACGATTTCCTGATATCAAGGGCGATGATACTCCATAAGGAGTCCTGCACTTTACCGCAAGAAGAAGAAAGAAGTAATGTATATTTGAGGCTATATTTAATCAGGATTCTTAAATATACTGTGACTAATATACGCGATTAAGATTAATATATTAGTTTCAGAAGGCAACAACATGACGTTGAAAAGTTGCCTTTCAGGAAAAACGTCGAACTCGTGTACGTCCACGTCAATGACGTCACAGTAAACACATGGTAACGCGAATATACCATTACAGGAACAGAAGATAGAACAAAATGATGCACACGTGGTGAATGCAATATGTCGCTTCCTCTTGGCCGACAAGGTTTGTTTAATTTCTTTTTCTCTTATTAATGCTTTATATTTATTGAAGAAAACATTTAATTCTTACCAATATTTTAAAATTAGACACGAACTAATTGACAATTGCGAATGAAAAAATAATCTTCATTTATTTTGCTTCCGTCAAGAAACGAATATTGCATACAGCTTAATCAAACATGTATAATAATACGCCATAAAACTATTTCACACTTGGATGTTACTTGATGATATCACCATTTGGCCATACAGAACCTTTGGAACTCTCCGACACTGCGGAATTTAAAGGATTCTAAAGAACGTATATATTTTTCTGAAATTTTAACACATTCTTATATCGAAACATTTATACATTCAAAAGTTAAAGTTCAAGAAAACACTCGCAGTGTGGCAGAGAGAACTTAACTTTTTGTTTTGTTTTGAAAAACACAAGGTCACTGACCCTATGTTGAACTGTTTTGGCACTCGATCTGAAACTACCGCAAAACAAGGAACGCTATCAATTAAGAGTTCATTGATTTCTTCAACGCACAAAAAGGTCGATGAAAAAAAGTCTTAACTGTTAAATTACATCTGTGATACTCGCTACAGCTTTCATGCAATGGACAGTTATCATTGAAAAAAAAAACCCGCAATCAAATGGTGTAGTCCAACACCGGTACAATTTCTTAAGGTGTTATGGTTTAGGGTGTGTTTCGTTTTTTAGTTGCCTCAAACTAAAAATATACCCTTGACGAACATCCAACTTGAGCATAACACTTCATGCATATATCAATAGCTATAGATATATTCGAACATATTTATTTCAACTGAATGAAATATAATTGAGCACAATTAAACTCCAAGACCTCAATTTGTGATTTACCTTCAAATTGGATAACCAAAAAAACAACCTTTTTTTGCTTTAGGTTCAATACTTCCAACTGACGAAGATTTTGCGTTTCTGCTCGAAGACAGGGCGTTTGTCGATTATTTCAATATTTTTCTAACATTACCGGTAGGTAATTCATTATTTATAAAATCGTATGTTTCAAAATAAATTAAAACGGCTAATACGAAAATCTTCATGAATTAGATTCTCTGGATTCGCGCTATTAAAATATATAAGAATTCAAAATACGTACTCAGTACATTGTCTTCAATTTTTGTGTTGTAAATATTGCAGGTATTCGGACAACAAATATTTTACAATTTTATCGAAAGAGGCTTCGTCTACGACCCACCAATAAAGAAAAAGAGAAATGTTTGTATCTTTCTATATACAATAAATAATAAGTTGTTGAAAAAAAAATAAGTAACATTTTTAAAAGTTCTTTCTGCCCTTAAACTTTGTCGATTTCAGGAGATCAAAAGTTCTTAAGTAACTTTAGCCTTGCAAATGATAAATGATAAACTGTACAAAGAAAATTTCGAATGGAATTTGTAGCCCTCTGTTGACTAAATTGCAGTATGTGGACAGGCGGTGTGTAATAGCATACCTAATCGAAGAACGATATCCTCTGTTTGAGAAAACCAGCCTCTTTCTGGAATACCTGCTTTGTTGTCGTCTCCGAGATGTGGAAGTCGATTTTGAATCAAAAATGTTTAAGGGTATTTCAAACATCAACATTCATCTTTAATACAGAAAAAAATCTCTGTTCTATGATCTTTGAATACCAGCAACTGAACGACACATCGTAAAGGTTGATTTTAAATCATGGAAGCAAACTAAGCAATTAAATGAAGGAAAAATATTCTATGTTTCAGAGGAATCTGAGAAACGAGTACATTTTTCTCGCAATGTTCTCGGCCACGTGGTCGGTATGCAGATGTTTCGAGAGTTCATCAGAGGAACCACTGGAGAGAACGTGCTTAAGTGCTGGATAGAGATTGCTAGATGGAAACTTTCAGAAGAAACTCCATCGCAAAAGACGGAGATGGCTCACAACATCAAGGCCACCTATATAGCTGAGGGTTCACAGTGTGATCTCAGAACAAAGGGGAAGCGACTCGCCTTTGAAGGTTTTTAAAATTACATTTTCGAATTTAAATGTACATGTTTTACCAATTTCAGTTTCAATTAATCTAAACAATATTAACATTTTTGTTACATTTCTTAAGGCAAAATCGACTTTGAGTTGATACCAGAAAGAGAAATACAAGATGAAATACTAAAGGCCGTTTCAGAATTGAATATTCTATACATGGTGGAAACAAGCGATGCTTTCGATAATCTTCAAAGAATTCTACTGTCGATTCTCCGCCGGTACTGGGTTCCGAGATACTTCATTCACCTTTATCACACCGTCCCTTCGGAAACTCTGTCCTTCCTGAAAAAGGAGACTCCCTTTGATATTGGAACTTTAGCACAACAGCGCAAACTTCGTTGTCAAATCATGTTTCCGCGCATCTACAGTGCATCACGGTCTAGCCCGGGGTCACCAACAACCCCTGTGTTTCTGTCCTCTGACGCAGACAGACTTCCGGAACCTGCCTACAGTGTGACATCATCAGATGTCCACGCACAGACGCCGGATGTGGAAATTCCTTCCAACTCGTCCGACAGAAATATCGAACCACTTGAACTTCTATCTTTATGGAGTGGTTAGTTTTAACCCCATCGTTATAAGGTTCAATGTTCCTATGATAAGGGAGATAACTTTCACAAATATAAATTGGTAGCATTTTTTTTTTTACAAGAAATAACCATTTTGTAACATTGAAACTTTATTTTGCATTTTAAAATTAGCCCAGCTTTTATTGGAAAATCATCACCAGAAAGCAAAATATTATAAGTGTAATTCTAGGGATTATTAACCTTTTTAAAATCATAGAGCATACTATTCGGAATATGGTACTAGTATGTCATTGTATTTTGTTTCTTCTTTGCTTTTGATGCAGGTCAAGGTTATTCAAGACAAAGGAGTAGTGCAACGAGAGACAATCTGAGTGGATCGAAAAAAGGCGAATTTGATGATGCCTATGGTCTGAAAGAACTGGAGGTCTTTGAAAAGGCCGAGTCTTCTCGCTTCCTCAGAAGTTCTCCAATGCTGTACACAATACCATTGTTCGTAAACTCGTATGTCAAAGGACGAAGGCGAATAGACTTCGACAATACAATTTTGGACGAAAATAACAAAATGGCGGCTTCATTTGCATCTGATATGTTGGCAGCGTATCCATTCCGTCAGTTTTTACAGGAACAGCAATTAATGCAAGATTCCCGGATGTTAGACTTTTGGAGCGATGTTAGGCAGTACATGGACGCAGATGATGGGTATCTGGATCCATATGGAATTCCAATGAAACGGAAACTGGCTCGAACATTGACGGATAAATATCTAACTTTGAACAATGATTTGGAATATGATATCTTCTCCGAACAATTGAAAATGACTCTCTACCAGAGTCTAAATTCTCGGGATGATGTCATTTTAATGTCGTATGCTCAGAACATAATTTCACACGTTAGTATCATAATCTTTAAAATGTCGACATGCTTAGCTGGAATAAAAGTACTTTTTTGACTATAGAACAAATCAAATGCAATAAGTCTTTGTTTGAAAATGCTGAAATTTGTTACTTTCGATCATAAAATCCTTTCTTCCCAGGCTCTAAAGGAATCTTGGCAACGATACTCAAGAGAAGAGAGAACATCGTTTCGAATGAAAGTAGTGAGTAGATGAAATCGATTGAGTGCATGATATTTATGAAAAAAATCTATTTAACAGAGAGATTGATATACATGTATAACCATTCTTATTCTCATCATTATTTCAGTGCGGATCCAGGAAGTTTGACAGAAACGTGATCGAGATAGAACCTGGATCCGCCTCCGCCCGTGGTCAGTCAGATCCACTGTTCTTCGTTAACAGTAACACCCAGAGCCCAACGGGACTGACGGGCAACGGCACAGAGACCACCCCCGGACCCAGTACTTCACCCCAAGAGATGGCCACGCCGTACAGCCGCATGACGTCAGCGCTTGGGGCGCTTACTCTTACTCCAGAACAGTCGTTGAAAGCCTTAGAATTCGCCGTTCTCTGCGCTGAATATGGTACTGTAGATAGGTTGATGATGTTGGTACCGTCTTCTATCAGAAGATTAAAGTATTCCTTAGAATTACGCGATGTGGTACCTAATCCGACGCCATTTTCAGTTCACCGTCAACGCTTGCATTTCGTTTAGGTCGTTCTGGGGTTTCGCCACAAGTTTCACCAAGAATAGAGGATTTGACAGGCGTATTATACAGCGATTATGGCAGTCTTCACATCAAGAGGGAACCAGCAAAAAGACATGGTGCGTTAGATACTAGTACATAAATCGCGCGGGTAAACTATGTTTTATACTATTTTCTTGTACTCATTAGTATTTTGCAGTTTTATTATACTTTTATTAATTATAATCTGTCTATTTATCAATTTTAGAATTTCTTCACAATCTTCTCAACAAACCAAAAATTGACATCGAAACTATTAAGGTTTCCCGGCGCGTGTTTTTAGACACACCAGAAGTTTCAGCTATGGAGAAAGGACAATTCCGGTCTCGTCTACAGAGGCTCGTATTGCGCCGACGCGGAATCCTCATTGAGCGCCCGACTAGACCTAGGTCAGTTTCAATACACTGAATGTATTAATTCAATGAAAGGCAACATCTATTTTATTGAGAGGCAAAAAAGTACGAATTCGAGGTTTTAAATATGTAAATATGTTCATAAGAAGTTTTATAACAGTATTTATACCGGGTACAAATATTTTGTAACTGTTGTGTCCCCCCCCCCCCTCGAAAAAAAGAATCAATCAATTTTAAAAAGAAAGACTTTTAACAAATTTAACAACATAGAATGTTATTTCTTAATTTGAAAAAATAACATACACATTTACGAATATTTACAAATGGCACTCACTGTATATAATTCAATAGGAATTTGGTCGAGGTCTTGCAATCTCCGATTCACTTCGAGTTCTTTAAGAGATTTATGATGGACAACAAGACGTTCCATCCTCTGTTGTTCTGGAAGTACGTGGAGGATCTTAAGGAGGCTCAGTCCGCCCGTCACCGGAACCACATCATCTCCGTCATCTTCCGGAAATTCTTCAGCAAGGCCGCCAAGCAAGGTCTCGTCTCTACTATCTGTCAACATTAATGAAAAATTATTTCGATTGGAATCCGATCTTTCAAATTATAAAATACATAAAGAAAATGGGAACTGCATGCTAAAAATACATGTTTTAATGTTTGCATACCTATAGCACCCTCCCTCTATATTTCGTGCAACCATCGGTTGTGTTCATAGAACCCGTAAACGAAACTGTTTTAAAAAGACAATAAAATAAGCAAACGTCTATAGTCAATAGCATTCCCAGTGAGCATCGCATTGCAAGCTTCAGTTCTTGACACCGATGAGCTGACGCTCATTATAGAAAATGTCAGCATATACCTCATCAGACTTGCGGTATTAGATCATTTTTGATAAATTACGTTATTAAATGACGCTGCATATAGGTTACTTACTGGACTGCAGTGATGACATCATCCGTCAGATCCCTACCATGGATAGGATACCAGCCAGCGTCCTTATATGTGCTCAAGCCAGCGTTTTCAGGTCTTTGGAAAAGAAATGGTAATCAATTCATTTGTATTGTTGTCTTTTGCTGTAACCTAAAGGGGTAAAAAAAAAATAAGTTTGTCTGGCAAACGTGAACAGGTTGGGGAACGGATTGACAGAATTATTTTAGCGTTACAGTGTTCGAATTCGATCAATGGTCTTCGCAATTTTGCAAGTGGATAGTCGTTGTTAGGTTCTTTTGCTTTAGAAAATTTTCTTGTGATATTTAAAATTATATATCATCTGCACTTCCAATTTTTTCCGTTTTTTTTTTAATTCAAATGGCGACAGTCTGTTTTTCCTCTAGTTTTCTAGAATTGTGTCAATTTCATGATCATGTTTTGTGTGCCAGGTTCCCGCGCTACATGCAGACGTACCCAGTAGACGCCGATTACCCGCCACCGGAGCAGACGGAAAGTCCTTTGGTGCCATCGCCGACATTTTCTGATCTATCAGATAATCTAGTATTCAACAAAGAAGCGGTATTCAACAAAAAGAAAACACAGAAGAAACAGAAAACGGTAATAAAAAGTATTTTTTATCAGTCCTAGTCAAGCAACATACCAAACTTTTAACAAGTTTCGGTTGTACTAACTCACATATGAAATGAAAATTTGATGAAGACAAAACTGTTTTGAGAGTTTTTCTAAAGTAACTGACGTATTATTTTTTTTTATCAAAAAGTTGCATCTATGGCATGGATTTCTACATCTGATTATGGACTTTATGGATGCCCTAAAAGACGAGTATGAATTCAAGCTCCTGGAGCTGTACATGCGCAACGAACAGGAAAAAGATTCGAAACGAAAACGTGAGTGCGACCGTCCATAGAACTAATTTTCGCTTTAATAAAATTAATGCGTAATTTTAGCAAATAAATGCAAATAAGTGCAAAACTTTTACGGTACCGTTTAATATCAATATATATGTCTCTAGAATTATTTTTGCTAAACCGAGTCAACAAAGTCATTAATAATTCATACTATATTATATTTTTGTGAGCTATGTCTTCGTCATATCATTTCGTCCCCCAGGGGTGGCGGATAAGTCTCTCCTGACGTCCAGTACTATTGCCGCCTATCAGACGCGTGTCGTCCTCAGGAACCGCCTCATTGTCATAAACAAGCTGGTGGCAGACCTCAACTTCTGGAACGAAGTCCAAAAGTACCTACAGCAGATTTGTCTTGTTTACATTGGGGTGAAATAAATGTTGGGTTTTCTTTTTTTACTTCAGTAGGTTGTGGAGATAAGTGTTTGTTTTGTTAACAAGTTTTGTCTTTTATGAAGTTGAAGCGATTTTTTTTAAATTTCAGCAGCTTGCATAAATACAAGTTTGCTTTAATTGGTGTCAAGTACAACATCGATTGTTTTGCCGGAAACATTTTAAAACTTTATCTAAAGTACAACTATATGTACATGAAGAGAAGGAACAAGCACATCCTTTGTGTACATTGAATCTCATTTATATCCGAGAATCTCCGACACGAAATTGATGTTTGCGCGCATCTTTTAAAAAAGTTGAGTTCGTGTAAACTACGTGCATGTGACAATTCAAAATACTGGAAGACAAGATTAGTTTGCGCCTAATGTGGAAATCGGTCAAAAAAATAATTCATTGTTCATACTGGTAGCATTAACTTGTTGACATGTATTATTTGTAGAATTAATAATAAAGTCGGTGTTTACAATTTCAGATACAAGAAACACATTGATGAGATTAGCACCCGCGAAAACATCACTAGAGAAGATATGGATTTCCTGCAGCTGAAAGCAAAGGCCATAGTAGACTGCTATCTCATATCGGAAGTTCTTCCCCGGGTGCAGGTCAGAAACGGGACTCGCAAAATCTTTTTACAAAGTTCATTGATGTCAATATTGCTGTGAAAGTTTCGGGTCATGCCTAAAATACCGACAGTTTGAATACCGATATTTTTTAGCATTTATTTTTAATGATGTACATATTTACGCCTTTTAGTATGATTCTGAAACCTGCTTACGTAAGGCGTTATTTGGTGTAACATAACGACACACTGATCGCCTTCTTTAGGTTAACATCCCGAGTGACTTGGCCACCAGCATAGCCGTTTCCCTCACACATTCCGGGCCGACACGGGGGTTGTTTCACGACGCCATGATACTGATATTCCCCGTCATCTACTTCTTCTGGAAAAGGTTCTCTTAAAATATTCCTTCAAAACATATGTACTTACACTGATTAGCGCTATGAATTACGTGCATCATGTCCAACTTGGGCTTTGTAACTCGTTTAGGTTTCGTGATGAATGGTTGAAAGGTCATGACCCGAAGGACTTTTATTTTCGTCTGAAGGAGAAGTTAACCGTTCCCTGGGTCTCCTCTACTCCTCACAAAGACTTAAGCGGCCCCGACTATCTCCATGTCCGGGAGTCTCAGTGTCAAATGATGGCCGTCCATCTTCACGGTACCGTGTCTACGTTTTCAATGTGTATTTGAACTGCTTATCGTTATATTTACGTAATACATCTTTTATAGACATGCAATAATAAACATATATCTTCTTTTTGTAGAAGATGAACCTTTTCGAATAAATTTCACCGTGATGGGAGGGATTCGTTACATGTTTTCTAACAGAGTGGCAACAAAACCAGCCATAATGCCAGCAAATACAGTGAAGCACAGCGACCGGCGGCATCATAATTCACGGCGATCACAACGCAATAGCGTCAATCGCATACACCGCATACAAACAGAAGATGCTTCGCATGGTGAACACAGGTTTTCCAGGCATGACATGAAGAAGAAAAGCAAGGTTATTCTGGAGGATGAAGAGAGTGTCCGCAATTTGGACCAAGGGGACTTGGACGTAAAATCTGAGAGAAGTGTCGAAATTCAAAAACCCGAAGAATCGACTGAGTCATCTGCTACTGCGCTCACGGCGCGGCGCAGACGACAGTCTGCTGCAACCAATCAAAGCAAAGCTTTCAGAATCAGTCAGCTTGTAGAGGAGCTGAACTCAGAAAGTGATCGTCCCATAGCCCAGAGATTACGCACGCTGGATCAGGTCGTCCGCGTTGCTCTCAACACCCAGAATCGCTCTCAGTTCACGGATGATGCAATTAGTTCTCTTACTTCTATGCTCAATTAAATCTATGCAAGAAAACATTAAGGCAGAGTTTGTTATGGCATAGCTACATGCACTATCTCATTTACGAAATAACCAAAATAAAACAAAATCATTTGTGTCAAAATGTTTTGTTCTTATAAATAACAATGCTTTATGATACATAAAAAATTCTATACAAAAAGAACATCTACATTATAGACACTAACAATGTAAGCTGCTTGGAATTCTTCCAGAAAACCATATGTTCTTTTAACTCATTTACACAACAACTCTGTAAAGTATACATTTCATAACATTATACAAATTCTTCTTTTGATCAGATCTATACAACTGGTTGCATAAAATTTAGATTTCGGATCAATTGAATTTTTCATGTCTTTCTAGGTAAAAGTTCAATGCTGTATCATTGACATGATTATATTCTGTGATCAAAAGAATCACTCACTGAAACATTCATCCATTGATTCATTTTCATTCATTCATTTACACTTTTTCTAATCCTTTTGCTTGTCTCTCTCTTAATGCTTTCATTCTCTGCCTGTTACTTTCTCTGTCCTCTTTTCTACGACTTATTCTCTGAAATATAAAAAGGTTTTAAGACAAGGTGATATTGTTTTCAATGGAAAACCGACTCTTAATTAGCTTCCTGATTTTCCTAAGAAATGTATGGTTTATTCATTTCAATAATACATTACATTGTGTATTTCTCTTTATCAAAAACTTAGTTATGCATGTCACCTGTGCAATTTTGGAAAGTTACCAGATGGACCCAAAGACAACTGGCCCCTAGGCTATAGAACCTTGACAAGATAGATATTGATCTTGGTCTCAGATTTTCACAATACATGCCATTAGTAAAATACTAAGATTAGAAATGAGCTTGTCTAAGTTTGATAGCCCCATAGGCTGAAGACAGGTCATCAAAATTTGTATCAGTGCAACATTCACATACAAAATTTTCATATTTTAAATTTATTTATAACATTATTTACACCTTAGAAAATTTGATGAATGTAAAATCTTTACCTCCCTCCGTAAACATTTCTGTACATCAGTAAACAAGGGATCACAATATCCAACAAATCTGAGGAACCCATGCTGAAAAAGAGATGGCAGGAAAATTTTTTATAATTCTGTGTATTTATTACATGTAATAATATTAATATCTTATATAAATTTTAAAAATGTCAACTAGATAAAACAGAAAAATACAGAAATATTATAAAGCTGGTTGTACCAACAAACTGGATCCAAATGAAACTTAATTAGAATTAAATTGCATTCAAATACAGAGTTAATATTTTTTTATGCAAAAAAGTACATACTGACTTATTAGAGATATTTGGTACACCCAAAAAATCAGCTTAAATCTTATAGGAAATAATAATAAACATTTGATAATCAGAAATTTTCCTAGTCAACATGGGTTAAAAGTTGGATAAAAAGTTAAATCAGTGTGAAACTCTGACTGCTACATAAAGACACACTACCAAAAATTGGTTTGATATCAACAACACAGTAACAAAACAGTCAGAAAAGTGGTGAAAATTCAAAAAAAAAAAAATAAATTTAAGGGCAATAACTTAGTAAACAATTAAACATAGATCAATCAACATGGAACTCAACTTTGATTTGTAAGTCATTAATATATGTATGAAGAGTTGTGCAAGTGTCACAAATATACATTTGTACAAACCTGTTCTTGGCAACTGGTAAAAGCTTTTATTACAATGTTACATTCATATGTGTGCAAATGAGCAGACAAGTCTGGATGCATCTGAAATTGAAAGATATCAAATTAAATTTGCAATTGAATTCTGCTCAGTGAAAAATAATTTGAAGGATGTTTGAGCTGTAAAATTGAAAGAGATAGAGGGCCATCCTGAATTTAACCTCGATGAATGGCTGAAGTTCAGGCTTAATTTACAGATATAAATCATTACAATCTCATTATCTGTCCCATATCAAGATTCATAAAATGGCATTACATCCACATATGAATGTAGGAATGTGAAATTGTTTAATGTTTATACAGATTTCACTAGCTAGGAAAAGAAAATCAATATTATTTATATTAAATCTATAGTAAGTTTTTTTTTTTTTTTGCTCAACCTGTTCTTTGAATATTTCGAAAGCACCTTTTATGTTTGAAATCATGTGTATAATTAATTATATCCAGTTGATCACAGATGTTGGAAAGGGTTTTGATCACTGATTATATATGTTATTTATGTCTCTGAAATGTGCCAACATAAACATAAACATGGTGAATAAAAAAAATAAAATCTTGGACATTCTTATCTTTAAGAACTATGTAGTTTAGGAAACATCTATGGTCAAATAAAAATAAAATTGTGCAGCTAATAATCCGTGGACAATATTTTGCAATGCAAACTCACCTTCAGCAAAATTATGAAACTCGCTACTTCTGGATTAACAATATAAACAACTTGTACGTAGTTATTTCTTTTAGTGATTGCTCGCTAAAGGCTATGACAAATTTGATATTTCAATCAAATTCTTAACTTTATATCAATCTTTTACTGCTAATTTATGATTACTAATGATCACAATCAGTAAACAAAATATATGTACAACTTACTGAATCAATGTTACGTCACAACTTTCATGGCCGGCTGGCGCATTTTTCAACAAGATTCAAAATAATAAATGCTTGCGGGGCCCGTTATTAACGTCATTGAACAATGGGATTCATAGCGGATGTTCTTAAATCATGTTTTTCAAGACTTAAGGTTGCTTATTTGGAACAACTTATTAGACAATGGGGGTATTTGAACAGTGACGAGCTAAGCCAACTTGACTTCTCAAAATCAAAACTCTGTGTCTTTCGAGACGTTTTGAATTTCTGTGAGGTAAGCTTTAAAAAGATCTGTTATTATAATTGTTTTTGTGTAGCAAGGGCCTCTCCCAAGACATGGGTTATTCTTACTATAGCAGGCTAGCAGCATACCAAGTGTATATATAAAGTAAATTAATAAAATTTCTCTTTATTATATAATATATATCATATACATCACTACATGAATATATAATATCAGGGACGTATAGCCTAACAGTTATATGTGTCCCTGATAATATTATACAACTTATATGCAAAGTACAATCCATTGTATCGCCATTCATTTGGTTATATTTATTTTCTTGCTATTATAGGACAAGAAAAGACAAAAAGAAGCTTTAAGAAGAGTAAATGACTTGGACCTAATGTGTAAGTTGTGTAGCCATTGATCTGACAATTCTCTTTTGAGAAGTGGGCAGACATAACCTTCATCCACTTTTCTTCGCAAGGCGTCATATTTTGATTCTTGAAAACGTAAATGCTGGAATCGAAGATGGTCTACGCTTCGACCCAAGTTTCGACTCCAGTTTCCCTGAATTTTCGTAACAGACCTATAATTTTCACATTTTAATCATTAACGCAGGCATATATCACAAAAAAATCAACACTAACGGTAACGGTAACCCACTGTCAAATCATTTTCTCAGCTTCTACATCCCGGGTGTAAATTTTTTGTATCACATTATTGTTTATCTACATCAGCACAGTAATGTTTGTGTTTCAAATACAATTGGAAACGTTTTAAAGAAAATAATGCTGAAAATGTTGCTGGATCAATTTAATCTGACATTGTACGTAAAAATAGTGTGTCACAAAATTACATAGTGGTATTTATTCCCTTTTTTAATTATATCTTCTGGTAACATGCCCAAAATTAGCCCTGCATCTATTCTTAAACTTTGATTAAACTAGCATGCAAAAGAGATTAAAATCAAGTTTTTTTTGTGTTTGTGACACTTGTTGATGAAGGTTATGCCTGTCCACTTCTCAAAAGAGAATACTAATCTGACATTCATTGATTGTCCAAATTCAGATTCAGCATCAATTTTGTGTATCAGAGTTTTGTTTTAAAAAAAATGAACATGAAATTGGATTGGTTTAGAATCAAATTATATACCGTGATATTTTTGCTGACCAGGTACTGTGAAAAACTCAACAAAGAAGAAATGGACCATGTATAAACTGCAAGATAAAAAATCAGGTACTTTTGACACACTTTTGGGAATAGTAAAGTTTGAAATCAAAATCAAATACCCTGCAATTAACAGCAATTTTCATGTGAGTGACATAACAGATACTTGCTTTTGTGATTAAAAGGTACAGGTATTTACTTTTGTAAAACTTTGTCTCATCAGAGTCACCACCTTCATGTCCTTGTCAATTCAGTTATAGTTTGATTATTGATTTATCCTAATTTTCCACAACTTAAAAATAGAAAAATTATTTGTTAGTATATTGAGGTTATTTAAGTTTCTGTTGCAATTACAGGTAAATACATTATTTTTTTTTGCAGGGTCGAAAGAAAATTGGTATTCTGATCCAGAAAAATTCAAAAAGAAACTTCAACAGCAAGTTGACCTCTATTTTGATTCGGTAAGAACAAGAGAAAAATCACAATAACCATTCTATTATCTTCTATGTCTTGTAAATTTTCCATTGTGGATAAACACACAAGAAATATAACAAATTACAACTGTTATTTCAATTATCAATTTTGCAAGGTACACATATTTGAAAACAATACTGGATTAAACTTTAATTATATACCCATAAAGTTTTCTTTCTTGAATGACGTTGATACTATTATTGAAAATCTGTTAATATACAGAGTGTGGTCTGATTTTCTAGATCCCCATACTGGGATTTTTCTGAATTCATATAACACTGTGTAAAACTGATGACATAGTTTTGCTCTCATTTGATCTGGTTATCAACCCTTTCGGATCAAGTTACTGTTACAATAATATATTATCAAATCTCCATTCAAGGCTGCCTCTGTGTCCGTCACCCTCCAAGATGGTGCTCTGTGGTGCAGACTTTACCTCCCATCAGGAAACCACTTCATGAATGCCAATGCTGTGTACTTGATTCACTATCCCCACTGCCACTGCTTTGCTATTTCAGCCTTTAAAGTGTCAGTCCAGAATTTCTTATTTCAGGTTTGTGAATTGTTATTAACAATACATACAATATAATATAAATATTTTGTAAGTACATGTAAAACAAACTTACAGCGGTGTCGTTAATAATAATTTATTTATTAATGAATAGAATTACTGTAATGTAACATAATCATACATTTAGAAAGGTTCACAATATTCTTCAATGTAAGGGTGATATGATGTAGATTTCATTTTTCATTGACAAAAATGTTAAGCGACTTGTACATTTAAGGTTCCCCTAATTCTTCAATGTAAGCGCAATACATTATGAATTTCATTTTTCATTAAAAAAAATAACTCTGGTAAATGTTAAGCATTTTGCATTGTCTTACAGTGTCTATCCAACTTATTTGGCTACCACACCCTGACCAGCATGAATTTGTCAGGCCTTCAGTATAAGTCTCTGTTTCAACTGGCCTTCAACAAGTTGGGAGAAGTGAGTATATCATGTGTAACTTAAGGAGGCTGATTTGGGTTTTTTGCAGAAAAAACTACAATAGCAAAACTCTTTATTTTTTAGCCATATGTAATTGACACCAACTCTAGTTTATTTGCAAAGTTTCAAGAAAATCTGCTTTCTGGTTCTATTTAGGCGCCATCTCAAAATACAGGTTACTCTAGGGATATATAGGAAATTGTCATTTTCCGCACTTCCAAGCAGATTAAAAAAATACTACAATAGCAATTTTCTTCAAATTGTAATATGTGATTAGTAATATTATTTTCTACCTTAAATATAAAAAATTCTAAATTCTACGGTCTGGTTTTTAGTGGGGGCCATCTCAAAATATCAAAATGCACCAAATTTTGCTATATATTTAGAGTATGAATAATGTAGATTGGTACTAAGGATTCATTCAAAAATTAGGAAAGATAACCCTAAAGTTAGCGTTATTCTGTGTATTAAATTTCAAAGGTGTATGATTTTTACTTTTTCTTTTATGTTATTTCTTATAACATACTCCTACAAAGCATCATTTTATCATAACATCATAAAAACACAAAGGCAACTCTCACCTACAGTACAATGGAAAAATCGTTTAAAAAATAAAATTTTCCCTATAAAATCCAAATATTTTTATCTGTATTTTGTTTACTGTGTTCAATTTAATAAATGATATCGAAAAAAATTCATAACGTGCATAAATACATTTATTTTACTAGAATTCGCAAAAAAATGTGCAATGAAAACTAAAGTCGGCCTCCTTAAATATGCTGTAGTTCTGTTCAGTTGACTAGAGCTTGTGTTTTATATGCAATATCTGCCCTATATTATGCATTTAAATTAAATTTTGAAGGTTCCTTTATAGAAATCATTTTTTCTTCCTTCCTTGTGGTTTATCAATCCTTTTTACGTGCATTTAAGGACTCTCAGGAAGTATTTTTTATTTTGATTTCTAAACTTTGGCCAAATATACAAAAATAGTTTCCATAGAAAATATACTGTACCAGTATGCTTAATCATTTTGCTAAACAATGATTTATTGACTATTAGTTCATACCTCAATTACAAAATTGTCAGCTATTTGAATCCTTTGAAATAATTCTACTTTTGCTAACTTTCTTGTTTTCTGTCTTGTCTAAGTTATTAAAAGCTAAGCTGTGTCCTTTCTTATTGTAGACTTCCTTTGGAAAACTTTCAGATGTTCAGAGTCTTCCCTTTATCTGTAGACGCAAACGGAAAGGTATTGTTGTGTTATAGCTTGCAGAGCAAATACTACCGGTACATGTAGTAGTTTATTCATTGTTTTTGCACTTTAAGAACCTTTAATGAATTTTTTAAAAAAAATTAAAATGTCTCTTTTCAAAATGTTTGATATAAATGTAACATGTTTAACTTAATGTTTAAAGCACAGCTACCAAATGAAGGAAGTTTAGTACATGTACACTAAAAAATCATACAGTGCAACTATTCCTTACTTTATAAAAACTCTTCTTTGGGGAGGAGGGATTTGTATGCAACATTTTCACTTTGTGTTAAATGTTTTGTTTTGCAGCAGAAGAAATAGAAAGAGAACCAAACCTGAGGTCAGAGGATGTTGCCATGAAGCGTCAAAGATCCCTAAGTTTGGAGGCTGCCTTTGGGGAATATCAACAGCCTGTTTTGGAATCCCTACGATTTAAGGTATTGACTCCTGCAAGTGTGTGTTTATTTGACACATACCTGTAAAATTAACTCTGCCTTTCTAGAAACATAGATTTCAATCAATATTTTTGTAACCAACTATTACTGATATTAGATTCAAGCATCCTCATTTCAACATCCCTATAATTTGTTAAGGTTGTATGGGACATCTCCATATTGTGACATACTTCCTATTGAAATAAACAGTAAAATAGAGTATAAATTTATTCCTTCCCAAAATCATTACCGAACAGCATAGTGCAATAGGTAAGAGTGTTACCTATGAATCTGTAAGTCATAAGTTCAAATCCCAATGGGGCTTTTGTTTTTTCACCTGTTCAAAAATTTTTAAAACATATTTTTTGGGTCAATATTGAAAATTTTGAAAATTCTAAACTGGTGAAAGTCTTTTGACTGTAATCTACTTTAATCCTCATTAATGTCCACAGGTGTCCCATACTTGGTAATATTTTTGAAATGGGACAATTTTAAATACCGGAGTCTATTATTATGATGCTATGATTCAGAAAAAGGTTATTTCAGTTCTTGGAATGAAGAAAAATTATTGTGCATTTTTATTTCCATGGTTTATTTTTTTTTATCTCACTGTGCTTTACGTCTTCAGGTTGAAGCAAAATTTATGGGAAAGAGGAACATTGAAAACTTTCAAGATGATGGAGAGCCATTTAGATGCTGTGTAAAGTTTGAAGGACCTTCAGTTTTGGATGGAGTTCGGAATTTAGCAAGTTGTGGACTAGCCAATGAACCTCTTCCCAAACATCTACTCAGAGTGAATTCATTGGGGACAAACAATTTTGTGCTAAAAAGTAAGGAAAAGTCATGATCATATATATATGGATGGACATTTTTACTGGTAAATGTTTCGATGAACTATCATAAAAAATTGAGATTGTGATTTGACATGGCTTTTATACAACTTCTTACATCAGTATTGTGATCGAAACAGAGTTTTATATAGCTGTTTTACTTGTTATTATTTTGTTACTTAAAAATAAAATAAATTGTTCTAGCACAGTTAACATGTTTTTGATTTTAAAATTTAGATTTTACCTGATCGTGATGGTGAAAAGGCAATTTTAGTGCATATTCTAATTTTCTACCTAATTAATTGATACCCTTGTATCTCTTAATGTACTTGGATTCTTTTTAGAGATCAGTTCTGAAAAGTTTATTTTACTCGAAACCATGGAATGGTACATGAGGTACATGAAAATTATATTTGTATATGTACAATACTGTCAATTCCTTATTTCATGCGAGTACTTAATTCTGTGATTACACTGTTTTGTATCAAATCGCAAGAATACAAAATCGCACCGATTTTTAATAAATTTGACTATTTATAAATATTTCATATACAGTAGTTAAAACTGTCAGAAAAATAAAAGCGAGATTTTAAAATCCGCAAGGGTTGCTTCACACGATTTTACATGGATATTTATTCGTTACGTTTAATAAGGAATCTTCAGTATCATTGTGAAGGTCAAACAGAAAGTAAAATGGGGAAAGCAAATAGTCTGGATCATTTTCAAAATAACCCTGCTATTATAAAAGACAATGGCAGGTTTTATTACGGTTAATTTTCCAGATTATCAATTGTTCTCAAAATGCAATGAATGCATGTACATGTAGGTTAATGGGTTCTAATAAATCCATACACAACTGACACCTTGATTCAACATACAACATTTTTTATTTCAAACGAGCATGATAAATGTACATGCAATTCCATATAGAAAAAATTTGGAAAAATCACTGAAGATAAAGTTCTAATGGAAAACTACAAGGGAAATCTTTATACAATAAAGATATCCATGCATAGAAGAATTTGGCACATTATTAAATTCAGCTTAAAGTTATTTTATACAAAAAAAAAAGCTGCTAAAATATATTTATCAAAAATACATTTATGTTAAGTTGAAAGACTGTGGGTCATCAGCTTATTCTGCTTTGAAAAAGTGCATTCAAAGACTGTCCAAATCTTGTCCAAACTCTGAATTGAAGAATACAAGGTGATCCACAACGAAATCGTCACTGGAAGTCAGGAAGATGTCAGACTCGAAGGTGTCCTTGAAGAGTTGGTCAATGACACTTTCAGGGAACATGTCTGCATACTGCCCTCGTAGGATTTTGATAGCATCCTCCATGAATTCTTCAAGGTCTACAATATTCTTTGACCAGACCTGTGTTATAAAAAAAGAAATGAAAGGAACTACTCATACCACATATAAATCAACATACATCTTCAATTATCAGGCACAGATCCAGAAATTTGTTTGTAGGAAGGGGGAGTTTCTTTGGAGGGGTTTAATTTTTTGGCAACTTGACTTTATGAATTTAATACATGTATACCGGTATATTAATTTTTCAGGGGTTTCAGACCTCCTCCCGATTTGCGAGTGCCCATGTACAAGACTGGACACATAGATTTTGTGCTCATATTTGAACTTGAAAAATGTAATTTGGTGGTAGATAAACAAATAAACAGAAAACATTACTTTTTTGCCAGGTTCTGACTCTGACTCAATTTGGCATGTCATGTCTGCAGCTTCTCTGTTGACCTTCTGACGTTTCATTGGACTCTGCTTTATCTTGTTTCCAGTGCCTGCACTTTTAGTTCGTTTTCGCTGGAGGAATAGAAAAGAGAATTATTAATTACATAAAATAGCAGCCAACTCCGACCTATGAAATGTTGTTTTTAAAAAGTTTTATGCAATAGCTATATTTACCTTGCGACTTGGCTGTCTTGTTGCAGAAGTCTGCATTTCATGTTCATGGTCAGGTGAGACTTCAAGTCTTGATTTTTTATCAACATTCACTTGAGCAACGTACTGTGCAGCATCACTGAACTATAATATACCGTAAATAATACAGTAATGAAAGCCAATAGACAGCTAGGAGTCAAAACACTTGATATAAGTTTTTATGAGATTTTTTGATTAAAACTAATTACAAATTGCGTACCACCTCAGCTGCAATAGCTCTGCTTCTTTCTGCTATTGAGGACAGGGAAGACGACTCTACATTTATGTTTGTAAGTTGTGTCTGCTGACTCTGCACATTGTCAGAGCTCCCTTTAAGGTTTTGCTCAGGATGCACCTCTGGCTGTGTTGTCGCAATATGAGAAATCAGACCCCCTGGCTGCTGAAATATGTAAACTTTTATAAGTGAAGGAAAATGATTTACATTATTTATTATCAAAGATAATTTAGAAATTCATTTCCTTACTTATATCATGATAATTAATGACTTACACTCACAAGATTGGTTGAACTAGGCTGAGTATGAGCTGACACATCATTGATTAAGACACCTTGTATAGGAGTCCTAGATGTTGATGGTCCTTGACAGTCCAGATCATTACGAAGGTCATACATGGTTTGATCATGTCCTTGTTTTCCCGGGGGGGGAATTGATTTCCTGAGGGGCATAACTGGTCTTGCAAAGAGTACCCTGTACAGGGATACAAGTAATTTCCTGTAGAACAGAAAAGATTTCCTCCTCTATTCCCTTTGGAAAATTGCCTTGTGTTCCATAGGAGATACATGTAGGTAACCCCTGGGTATTGCAGATGCTCTCATTTTGCATTCTGTGAGGGTAATCAATTCCCTGAGGAATACAAATAATCTCATCCAGTGTTCTCTGTTGGTCACTGATTTTTTGAGGGACACATTTAGCTTGTTGTAGTGTGCTTTGGGGTATAAAGATACCCTCATCTTGTGATCCCTGGTCGATACTGAATCCCTGGGGGATATAAATGATATCATCTTGTGTCTGTTGGGGGACTCTAATTCCCTGGGGGAAATTAATCATCTTTTCTTGCATCCCCTGGGTTACACTGAATCCCTGAGGGTTATGGAGGATATCATTTGGTTTTTCCTCCAGAACAATGATTATCTCTTCTTCCTCTTCTTCACTGAATCCCTGAGAAATACTGATGACTTTTTCTTCAGTTGCCTGGGGGTAATAATGTCCCCTTGGGAAACTGGGGACCATTCCTTCTGCATGGTTTCTAATAGTCTCTCTTTTGGCAACATTTGTGGTCTGAGGAATGAACTGTGTCTGTGCTTGATTTATCAATTCCTTAGCATAAGGCACACATGTAGGGAGCAATTTCTCAACCTGTACTCTTTGAAATCTCTGTGAATGAAAAAGATAGTCTTAATTAATAGAAATTGGTTTTTTAAAAAAAAGGAATTTTTACACACATTTTTGTTATAATTATAATTGATTATCTGGAATGAGATATATTATAAATGTATGTACCTGTTGAGTTGGTCTCTTCTCTGGTTGATTGTTCGACCAATTAATACCACCTGCAGAGTTTATCAATGTGCGATGGTGGGGAAGCACTGTAGAGGTTATGAAGTCTTGTATTTGTGTGTCATTCAACGGCTGATTTGTCTAAATACAAATGATTCCAAAATCATTGCTTTATAAAGAAATAATGTTGTTTTTGTGTTGTAATTTTATTTTATATTTTTACATAAGTAAAATAAAATTTTCTTTTTGTCTTTCTTTTCAGAGTCTGATTACTAAAATATGAAAAGATACAGATATTAGTCTTCTTTTTTAAATTTTTTTTTTAAATTCAATAAATATATTCATACAAATCTTATATTTACCCCACATTGTGCCAGCCTGTCTGCTCTTTGAGTCTGCCATGAGTTTTGTAACACTCTTTGATCATTGCCTGAATGAAACCTCTTTCTAGGGGGCTCAACCTTTAAAAATCAAAGAAACTGATATTGTCAACATTATCCTTGTTTTCAACCAGTTACTAAAATTACAACTGAAATACACAGATGAGAGAGAAAAATAGAAAGAGAAAAACAGTTATAGGAAAGTTTAGATATTTAGAATTGAAGTGTACAGACAGAGAAGGGGACTGAATTCAATGTAAGGGGGGGGGGGGGGTGATTCTTCACTTACATTTAAAACCTATATTTATCTTTTTTTTAAAAGAAAGTTAAAATTGAGACCTCCACATTATCATAGGTCCCCTTTCCGATGGGCCCGGTCATGAGGCCCATCCCTGGCCTCTTGTTAGCACCAAGAACACCATCAGTGTACAAACACTGCTCATCCATTGTCTTCTGCAATGAAATTTTGAAAAAATTAATATTAGGCTAATTAGCTCAACAAAAAAGTTAAGCACGCTCCCCATCCCCACATTTTTGAAAACCAAACTGATTATCTTTTAATCAAATATTGAAATATAAAAATAAAAACAAAAATGATGCTAAGTGCCTGCGTTATACCGTTTTTAATCGCTTGATTCAAGGGCAGGGAAATTAACTTTTTTGATAGACTAAAACGATGTTAGGCAGCCATTATAACGTTACAAAGTCTAAGGTAAAGGTAAAACTGAGGACAGAAGTGTAAATAGATTTTAAATCATATGCCTTTTATGTTGTGAACACGTGTATATTAAATTAAAAAGGAGAACTTCAACAATGCCAACACCATTTTATACAGAAGAAATCTTATGTTTTTGGTCCAATAGCTCAGTAGCTATTGCTCAAAATTAAAAATGATAACCCCAACCTACAAAAATTTTAAGCATGTCGATTTTTTCTATAAAAGTTGTTTTCATTAGTTTTTGTAAGTTTATAGTTGAAATTTGAACAAAAATGAGATGAAATAACTGACTTTAGATACGTTTTGGAATGAAGGTTTCTGTTCGATTTAGGCCCTAAATCATTTTTAAAATAGGGGAAAAGTCGGGCATCTTTAACGTTAATTAATGAATAAATATGAACATTACCCTTTTAGATGAAAACCTGTACATTTCTGTAACTGTCT